>CM053035.1:49090174-49117465 GCA_028564925.1 Lithobates sylvaticus | reverse complement strand
AAAGCAAATAACACATCTTTAATTGAATAGATTCCCCATATGCTTCAATATATCTGCAATGAGCTTTCTGCTATTTCAGGGAGGCAGCCCCATCTTGTGTGCAATAATGGAAGTGCAGGGTCTGCAGTGGATGCTGCAGTGTTAAGACCTAATCTCTTCTCTCCAGCAGGACTCACCCCAGAAAATATCCTCTTCTTCAGACCGTCCACATCTATCACTCGTCCTTCAGAATCAATGTTAGATTCCCATTCCTGTTCGCTGACGGGTGCCTGGCGCTGTATGACTGGCCGTTCGCCCAAATCCACTTGCTGAAATAGATATATTTTTTTTTTTTTTGGTTGTTAGCGAACAGCCTGAAACCCACAATGACAATCCCCAAGACTCTCAATATCACTTAACATACTGAACTGCGGCAAATGCAACTGTAATTACAAAATCCCTTTCAAGGATAAGTGCACATTTAAAAAACACATCATCTCCTTTAATAGACCGAGGCAAATAAAGCAAGTTTGACAACACAACTCTTTATTTTTTCCTTTTTCGCTGTCCTTCGAGAGTCATTATCAAGTGTCCTGCCTGTTTAAATTTCCTTTGGTTTATATTAAAGCGGTATTACACCCAAAACAACATTTTTTATATATTGCAGATTACCAATCATTAGGTGTGATGGCTGCATTCGTTTTCTTTCTTTTTTAAGCTCCCCCCCCCTCCCCCTCCCCTCTGTTTTTACACCTCCTGTCTAATGCCCTGTACACACTATAGGATTTTCCGACAACAAAATCCATGGGATTTTTTCCGATTGGTGTTGGCTCAAACTTGTCTTGCATACACACGGTCACTCAAAGTTGGTCAGAAATTCCGAATGCCAAGAACGCGGTGACGTACAAGACGTACGACGAGCCGAGAAAAATTAAGTTCAATAGCCAGTGCTGCTCTTCTGCTGGATTTCGAGCATGCGTGGCACTTTGTGTGTCAGAATTGCCTACACACGATCGGAATTTCTGGCAACGGATTTTGTTGTCGGAAAATTTGAGAACCAGATCTCAAATTCTGAGCAAGAGCAACAAGGTCCTAGCACACATTTTCAATCGGAAAATACTATCGTGTGTACGGGGCATTAGAGTGTCCCCACTCTGGATGGACAGCAGCATTGTCAATCTGGCTGACGCTGGTTGTATTGTAGACTTTAGGTTGGTGGTCAGGGTGGGGCGGGACAACTGCGGCTCAACCGCCTGCCTTTACCGCTCCCATGGCTGCCCGTGTGAAAGAGGCGATAGTGTCCTAGACTGGATTCTAACTGAGGACCACAGTGCGGCTCTAATTCCCTTCGTTTTGATGCACCTGAAATGTACTTAGCCTATATAAACTGAGCATTTTACTGGGCTTTAAATATACAGCATAATTGAAAGAATTTTGTCATATCTGTTGAATAGGTCTAAAAAATACTTGTTGATCCTGCCTGAAATCATGAGCGGATAACTTCCTGTGCACTCTGCCTCTGCTGTCTGTTATCAGTTAGACTGCCCTCAGCTATCTCTGAAGACTACAAAACACATCCCCTTTATATGTTATAAAGAAAATGAGTAGGGGGGTGTTCTGCAGCCCTGTTCTATGCAATGCTGCTCCTCTTTAGATAGAATACTGAGTGAGCATTGTCACCCGGGGACAGAAAGTGTCACTGGTGAAAATAAAGAAAACAAATGCAGCCACCAGGGACCAATAACCTGCAATATATTACATTCTTGTTCTTGTTAAGGCTTCTTTCATGCGATTTTGCAGCGACTTTGACATGACTTGTAGCAATGCCTGTGTAATCTTGAGGTCTATGGCATCAAGGTCAGACCAAAATAGTGCATGGACCATTTTGAAATCACACAGATATGAATGGTACTCATTAGAAATCATAGGGTATGACTTGTCATGCGACTTTGCAGTCATAAATTGCAGGACAAGTCTGAAAGGGGCCTTAAATACTATTTAAATAGTACATCAGTCTGTATTTGGGTTAGTCTCTTACATCCTTACTAAATGTAGCTTACTGAATGGAGGAGAGAACACAGAGATGACATCAGTGAGATTTTGTTCCTTCATTATCTGGTCATATTTTCAGTCAAGCCAAACTTTGCTTGCTCTGGCGTTCCTCCAATCGCCAAACTTTCAGCCTGATCAGTAGGAGCCAAACATCATATAAACTAGTAAGTCTTCATCCTGCTGCTTTATATGACTGCTTCCCTTTTCCACTGTCAATGGTTGTTAGGGAAGCAGCAGGTGCTAGCCCCCACTGCATCCTTAGAAACCAGTGAGATCACCCAGCCCCATTAATTTACTTGCCAGAAATCCCTAGCCATGTAAACGAAAGAGCCTGAAGGGTTTGGTATGAATTATCAGCGCATCTGCCATTCAGCGCACAAAGGCCGTCGGGTGACCACGTCATCACCCTGGCTTTTGTTTATTGTTTGCCATGCGGCTGGATAGCCTTCCGTCGTCATGGCACCAACTTGCGCTGGTGGGCGGGTGACGCGGGCCCCTTTCGCTCCAGGAATGAGGTGTGTCCTCCATCTTTGTATAGTGGTGATTGAGTGCCTTGTGCTTCTGACGTCACACACCGTGTCCACCATGGCCGTGTGTCTGCGCCCTTGTGGCCGGCGTTGCATGCCTCTTGCCTGGAGGAGGGCATCCTGTGGACACCCTTGCCTTGCTGGCTATAACACCACCAATCAGATGCCCACCCTTTTGTCGTGGGTGCCTCCCCCCTTCCCTACCCTTCCCTCTCCTTTCCTTATTCAAACCATATAAATGTCAGCAGATGTAATCCAACATGTCTGCTGGCTCTCTGGAGTAAAATCCTTCCAGACCTGGGACAATCATGTGAAAGGCCACCTACTGGTAAGCTCTGCTTATATTGATCAATGCTTGGTTTCAAGAGAGAATGTACTTCTATCCATCTTATTGTGGACTAGGCATTTCTTTGTATATATGCCTTTCTATGATTTTTTTCTCTCTCTCTCTCTGACACCGCTCCCCTGCAACATCTTAATGGCTGTGTGTTGAGAAATTTTGAGTGGACAACAAATTTATACTGTTATACAAGCTGTACACTCACTACTTTACATTGTAGGAAAGTGTAATTTTCCTCCAATTTGGGATTATTCCATTTCTCACGCTGTGCACCTATTGATTGAGGTGGGTTCAGGCACATTTTTTTTCGTGATTATTGGGTCCCATATACATGTATATATAATGTTCACTAATTTCGGTCCGCTTTCCAATAAGAGTGGTCTCTGCGGCGGTTTCGCCGCAAGATCACTTTTATCGGCGGCGGGAGAGGGCCCCCCCTCCCACCATGCTCTAGTGCCCTCTGCCGCTTAACGGAGTTGTCGGAAGCGGTGGAGGCGATCAGATGTTGCTCCTTGCTGGGTATGGAGACGAGTGAAGGGTAAGATGGCCACTACGCGTCTCCATAACATTGCAGGGCAGAAGCGACGTCAAAACGTCACTTCCGCCCATAGCCCTTAAAGGGCCATTTTTGAAGCGTGACATGTTGGGTATTAATTTACTCGGCGTAACATTATCTTTCACAATATAAAAAAAAATTGGGCTTTAATTCAAAAATCTTTTAGTTTTTCCAAAAAAAAGTGCTCTTGTAAGACGACTGCACAAATACGGTGTGACAGAAAGTATTACAACAACTGCCATTTTATTCTCTAGGGTGCTAGAAAAAAAATGTATAATGTTTGGGGGTTCTAAGTAATTTTCTAGCAAAAAAAAAATGTTTTTAACTTATGTAAATGAGCATTTTTTTTTTTAATTACAAACATGTTTTACTTACCTGCTCTGTGCAATGGTTTTGCGCACAGCGGCCCCAATCTGTCTCCTCTCCGGTCCCCTGCTGGCCGGCTCCTCCCCATGCCAAGTGCTCTCTCCTGAGCCGGTTGCGTGTGTCCATAGACACACAGAGTATGGCTCGACCCTGCCCCCTTCTCACTGGCTCCCGCTACTGTGTCTGAGCCAATGAGGAAGGAGAGAGCCGAGAGAGCCTCTGCTCTCATGCACATCGCTGGATCGAGATCAGGCTCAGGTGAGTATAAGGGGGGGGGGGGGGTTTGAGGTTGGAGCTGCATGGAGAAGGTTTTTTACCTTAATGCATAAAATGCATTAGGGTAAAAAATAAAAAAAAACCTTCTGCCTTTGAACCACTTTATTTTAGGAGATTTTCAAATTTGCTCTAGAACAGTGATCTCCAAACTGCAGCCCTGGATGCCCTTTGCTTGCCTATATTTGGCCCTTGGGGTATTATACCATCCACAGCTGACACTAATGATGTGGCACAATTCCTCCCATAGACACCAATGATTGGGTGCTATTCCTCCCACTGATACCAACAATAGGGAACTATTCCTTCCATCAAAACCAATGAGAGGGCCTTTTCTACTCCCACTGGCCACCCTAAAGTCTGAAGGACAGTAAACTGTCCCTTTGTTTAGAAAGTTTGGAGACCCCTGATCTAGAAGTATCAAAGTTTAAAATCAGACCATCCAGAAAGCAAACAATAAAACCAGCACATGCAAAACTTACACAGGTGATGACCTCGAAACCTGGTTCATCCTCCAGGCCGACAGCCATTTCTGATAAGGGTCTCTGGTGAGGAACATCATGGGGTCGCAGAGCTCCTCGGAAAAAGTTGGTCACTTTGGAAAACCCCCCAAAAGTGGCAGAGTATGGATCCTGGAAAAATCTCTACATAGTTACATAGTTACATAGTTAGTCTGGGTGAAAACAAAGAAAAACAAAAACACATGTCCATCTAGTTCAACCAATAAAAGAGGAAATAATAATAAAAAAAAAAAAAAAAAAAAAAAAAATGCATACAATCCTATACCCACAGCTGATCCTGTGGAAGGCAAAAAACCCCAAGCAAAGCATGATCCAATTTGTTCTAGTAGGGGAAAAAAATCCATCCTGATCCCCCAAGAGGCAACCACATGTTCCCTGGATCAACTTTACCTATAAATGTTAGTACCCAGTTATATTATGTACATTTAGGAAAGAATCCAGGCCTTTCTTAAAACAATCTACTGAGTTGGCCAGAACCACCTCTTGAGGAAGAAGTATGTTCTACATTTTCACAGCTCTTATTTGTGAAGAAGCCTTTTCGTATTGGAGATAAAATCTCTTTTCCTCCATAGGTAAAGAGTGCCCCCTTTTCCTCTGTGATGACCTTAAAGTAAATAAAACACTAAGTTCACTATATGGACCCCTTATGGATTTATACATGTTGATCATATTCCCCCTTAATCTCCTCTTCTCAAGAGAGAATATATTCAGTTCCTCTAATCTTTCCTCATAGCTGAGCTCCTCCATGCCTCTTATCAGTTTGGTTGCCCTTCTCTGCACTTTCTCTAGTTCCCTGATATCCTTTTTGAGAACTGGTGCCCAAAACTGAACTGCATATTCCAGATGAGGTCTTACTGATGATTTGTACAGGGGCAAAATGTCTCTCTCTGGAGTCCATACCTCTCTTAATACAAGAAAGGACTTTGCTCTCTTTGGAAACCGCAGCTTGGCATTGCATGCCATTATTAAGCTTATGATCTACTAAAAAAAAACAGATCCTTCTCCACCACTGATTCCCCTATTTGTACTCCCCCAAGTATGTCTGATGCATGCATATTCTTAGCCCCCAAGTCAAGTGCCAATTAGACAGAGCATTGAGGTCGGCTTGTAAATTGAGACATCCTGTAAGCATGTTATTCTACTGCATAGCTTGGTGTCAACTGCAAAGACTGAAATCCCAAATATCATTTATAAAAAGTAAGGTTTCCAACACTGAACCTTGGGGTACACCACTGATAACCTTAGACCATTCCGAGTACGAGTCATTAACCACTACTCTCTGAATTCTGTCTTTTAGCCAGTTTTCTATCCATTTATAAATTGATCTTTCCAAGTCTGTAGACTTTCCCTTACACATGAGCCGTGTGTGGGGAGCTGTGTCAAGTGCTTTTGCAAAATCCAAGTACACCGCGTCCACAGCCACCCCTCTGTCCAAGGTTTTACTTACCTCCTCATAAAAAGAAATCAGGTTTGTTTGACAACTTCTGTCTTTCATGAATCCATGCTGTCTGTTGCTTAACCACTACCGGACTGCCCGCCATCATTATACGGCTGCTGTTTGAAGAGGAATATCGCCATTATGGCAGCAGCTAGCTTACCATAACCCCAGTATCCTCTTCTTCAGCGGACGGTCCGCTTTCAGATAAAAGTGGTCTCGGTGGCAGATTCGCCACAAGATCACTTTTATCGGCGGCGGGAGGGGGCCCCCCTCCCTCCGCCTCCCCCCCTCCCTCCGCTGCTTACCGGAGCCGCCGGCAGCAGCGGAGGCGATCGGGTCCGCTCTCCCGCTTTGTATGGAGATGAGTGAGGGGGTAGATGGCCCCCACCCGTCTCCATACCATTGCAGGGCGGAAGCGACGTAAAAACGTCACTACCGCCCATAGCTCTTAACCATTTGCCGACCAGCCGCCATCATTATACTGCGGCAGGTTGGCACGATCCCGCGAACCAACGTAGCTGTACGTCGATCCTTTAAGTGGGATAGCAGGCATGCGCGCACCCCAGTTCTATGAGGAGCTACGAGCTGGGAACCCCGATCTCTCATCTCCTATAGTCAGTCCCATCCCCCACAGTTAGAACACATACATAGGGAACACATTTAACCCCTTGATCGCCCCCTAGTGTTAACCCCTTCCCTGCCAGTGACATTTGCAAAGTAATCAGTACATTTTTATTGCACTGATCTCTGTATAAATGCCAATGGTAGCAAAAATGTGTCAAAAGTGTCCGATATATCCGCCAAATTGTCGCAGTCCCGATAAAAACTGCAGATCGCAGCCATTACTAGTAAAAAATAAATAAAAAATAATAAAAATGCCATAAATCTATCCCCTATTTTGTAGACGCTGTAAAACGTTTGCACAAACCAATCAATAAATGCTTTTTGTGATTTTTATTACCAAAAATATGTAGAAGAATACATATCGGCCTAAACTGAGGGAAAAATTAGCTTTTTTTTTTTTTAAATTGGGGCTATTTATTACAGCAAAAAGTACAAAATATTGTCTTTTTTATTTATTTATTTTATTGCCGTTTTTTTTTGTTTATAGCGCGAAAAATAAAAACCGCACAGATGATCAAATGCCACCAAAAGAAAGCTCTATTTGTGGGGAAATAGCGTTGCACGACCGTGCAATTGTCAGTGACGCAGTGCCGTATCGCCAAAAATGGCCCGGTCATTGAGCAGCCAATTCTTCCGGGGGTGAAGTGGTTAAAGCAACATTTTTATTTTTATTATTGTATTTTACTGTAAATATGAGATGTGAGGTCTTTTTGACCCCAGATCTCATATTTAAGAGGTCCTGTCATGCTTTTTTTTTTTTTTTTTCTTATTACAAGGGATGTTTACTATCCTTGTAAAAGTAATTAAAAAAAAAAGTGTATTTTTTTTTTTCGAAAAAAGTGCACTTGTACTGCACTGACACTGAATCCCTTGAGCTCCTCCAATCTTCACGTGGTATCTTCCCCAAGCGTGACCCCCGCTTCTCTGCTGGGTCCCTAGATTGGCACTCTAGATACCTCTCAAGCTTCACCCACGCTGGCCTGCTCGGTCCCTGGCTTGACACACAAGGCTGGTCTGCAAGTGTCACCTCCGCTGGCTGGGTCCCTGGCTTGATACCCACTGAATTTTCCCGATTCTTCACCGTCCCAGTTGGTGAGAATTCTTCTCCGGTACTTGCTTCACCTACTCACTGTGGTCCCTGGTAATAAGGTGGTTGGTCCCTTACTGGCGACAGCATCCCCTCTACCTCCGATCAGGACAGGTTCTCCGGCCGGCAGAACCGGCACTTTTAGTTGAACTGCAAGCCTGCAGTCCCAACCCTGTGCTGCTCTCTTGCTTCTGGATAGGCCCTCATTCAGCCTAGCAGCCAGATGTGCCCGGGATAGGCCCAATCTCTGGCCTAGCAGCCCGGGCAATACAACACACGTACACCCAGACAGCCGTTCAGGTGGCACAGAACACCGATCAACTGACTCCACCCAAATATATAGGTTCTCCCAGCAGGCCAAGGGATTCAAGAAAACCCCTGCCCATTGGCTGAGATGCCCAACATACCCATAATCTGACCTTGCGTTGCCCTTCTCGTATCTAGTACCACCAAGTACCCGGCCACCTAGTGGTAGAAGAGAAAAGTGCAACCAGGCCAAACAGGGAGAAATTAATGGATCTCTAACAATTAGCCAAGATGACTATTCCTGGCAAGTAAATTTCAAGGCGCATCCCTGACTAACTCCAGGGTGCTACAATTGTATGGTGCTAGTGTATAAGACCGGTCTGTACCCTGCTGACACTGTACTGTACAAACTACACCAACCCATTTGCAGGATTGCAACCCTCAATACTCGGTTCGGTTTCCAGGGAAGCTTCCAGAGCCGACTCACAATATAGAAACACACGTGCTGATGCTGTCCAGCCCCTTGACCTTGGCGACCCACCCACTCTCTCATTGGGTAGCAGCCAGCCAGTCATTCAGCTATCTCTCTCTCTGTGCAGGAACAGGAAGGGAGGAGTCATGACATCACCCACCCTCTTCTTGTTTACAGAGGCAGGAGAGGATCACCGTGGTGCTGCATAATGAAAAAAGACAGCCGGGAGCAGGAGTGTCAGTGTGGCCAGCTGTCAAACTGTTCCCACTGTGATGAGGATTTTCCCGCGCCACTGTCCTGGCACCCTAAGGCACGTACTGCTCTGAACCCCCGCTACCGGAGAGGAGGAGGAGGCATCCCGCCCCAGTTGATGTCACTTCCGGTATCGGTTTTCGGTATTGGAGCAATTTAGCGAGTACCGATGTATCGGCACCGATACCAGTATCGGTATCAGTGCATCACTAATGAAAATGCTCCTGATAACCGAAACCGATACAAAATTAATGGGCATAGATTGCACTGCAAAGAATTGCATGCGATTTGAACAGGAATTCGGTGCTATTCCTGTCCGAATCGCATGCGGTTTCCCACACCACTCCTGTGTGAACCCAGGCTTGTCTTAGGGATTTTAAACCTGAGTTCACACAGCAGAAGTGTGTTAAACCTCCCTGCATGATGGGTTTCACCACCTCCGGCTCTTGACCCGACTGTGGCTTGAGCTCCTCCTGCCTCTCCCATGGCTTTGTTCCCAACATCTCCAGCGACACTCCCCCCCCTCCCCCCCCCCCCAGCCTGACAGTTCAGACTACAGGAATTCTAATTGGTCACACCATCACATCGACAGCACTGACCAATCAGAGGCAGTCTAGCCCATACGGTCAGCTTCTGTCTAGAGAGAGAGAAAGCCGCAGAGATTTTAAATCCCTGGATCGGTGAAGTGGCTTTTCAGCAATCTGGTACAGCAGGACCGGGGGGGCATAGGGAGTGGGTCTAGTGGATAGTTGAAACCGCTGGAGGCTGGAAGGAGAGAGCCTGAGAGATGCGGGGAACAAAGCCACGGGAAAGGCAGCCCAAGCCCAAACCCATCATGCAGGGAGGTTTCCCTTTGAGAAACCACATGTCATACAGACAGGAATCGCAAGGTATTCCTGTTCAAATGGCATGCAATTTTTGTGTGTGATTTTCGCCTATTCATTTTGTATGGACAAAAATCACACTGCAAAGTATCAGTACTCGGTATCGGCGAGTACTTGACTGAAAGTATCGGTACTCGTACTCACCAGTAAAGAAAAGGGGCATCAGCGCATAGTTCAAAGCATGTGACGGTATGACTATGGTAGGGACGTGGTAGGGACATTAGGCTGTGAGCTACTTTGCTCTGTACAAGTGTTGCAGAATACCATGGCGCTAGAAGACAGAGACAAACCACTTCCAAGCAATGGTCAATGCCTATATGGAAAAACTTTTTATTTTATTTAATTTTTTTCTTTTTTTTTTATCCAATTATTGTTTTTAAGTCTGAAATTGGAATTTCAATTTTTTGAGTCTATAGTTTTTCTCAAGGAAGCATCAACATTGATTGCTAAAACCTTTCTTTGCCAACTTCTGTGTCATCAAATGACTATAGCTGCTTTGGATATTACATACAGCTTCTAAAGTCCAACTCTGGGAACAAAAAAAATAAAAATAAAACCCTAGCAGTAGGGACCCCCTGCACTGCAAGGATTCAATGCTCATTAAGCCTAGGTTCACACAATATATGGCTTTGAGGGCCATGTTTGTGCGGGCAAGGCAGCCCATTAATTTAAATGAAGATTCCTGCAGTATTTTGAAAATGCAGCAGCCGGGCAAAAGCATTATGCCATTTCTCTGCGGTTCCCACACCCATAAACATGCTGTGTTTTTAGATGAGTGGGGGTGCCATTAAGAATGAATGGCAGCCCCGCATGTTTTTAAAGAGCTGTGGGTGGTTGCTGGTGTGGGAACAGGTGCGCAACACCTGCAATATTGTGAACCAAGCCTAAAGGTGAAGATCCGCTTTATGCCCTCCTCCCCCTCCTCTTCTATTTTTGTAAAAAAAAATTTTTGGAGGGGGGAGGGCAGCTGTACCTGGTTTTGACAGGTACATACTCCCACTTTTGGTCGTGGGGCTGCGGCGGATCCACTGGGAGTTCTCCTTCCCCCCCTTCCTGCAACCTGTGAGCAACCAGTTGCGATTCCTTGTGGCTTTACAGCTGGCTGCCCATTGCGCATGCACCAGCCGTACTGCGATGTGCTTTGTGAATGGTCCTGCAGTTTTCTGGGACCTGGGACCTCGTGCATGTGCAGTTTGCAGCCGGCTGTGAAGACACAAGGAATCACAACCAACTGCCCACAGTTAACATGCCGGAGATTCAAAGACCGGCAAAAAAACGGTCCGGGTGAAAACGGTGCTGGACCCCCTGGAGAGGGGAGTGTCCTTTTATCAAAAGTCAGCCACTACAGTATTAGTAGCTGCTGACTTTAAATTTTTTTCAAACAGGCAAAGGACTGCTTCATTATTTACCGGACTCTCCACCCCAGCAAGCTCTGACGCTCCTCTCTTCTCCCCGAAGCCCCAATCTGTGGGTGGAGCCTCGCTGTCTGGTACAATGCAGGGCTATTAAACCTGTACTGAATGTGGTGGGGTTGAGCATGTTGTGACCACATCTGTGAGCAGCTTACGAATTGAGGAGAATGTCTCTTCTGCAACCCCCTAGATTTAACAAACATTTAACCCTTGCAGTGAGTGGGCAGCTGCAAGAGTATTTATTCATTTTTTTTAGTTTTGTCTGGACTTGGGCTCTAAAAAAAAATTGTAGTGGCAAGGTTATGAGTATATGTGGATAAAGTCGACATAGCTGTGAGCTTAGGGATACGAAGCTAGAACACCGAACATTTAGGAGGATAACACAATAGGAAATATTTTATATATGAAACAGTTCCTCGTTGTACGGTTTATTATAAACAACAACATTGCACCATTGTGTACACTGTGATATACATTATATACTGCACACTGTTCTAACCTGTAAGCTGTGCTGTACAATATATACTCCACATTGTACCACTCTTTGCACTGTACTGTTTAACATATACTCTATGCCTCTCCCTCAGTACAATGTTCTGTACATTATATACTGTATCTGGGCTGCGGATGACAGATGCACGTAAACTGACCACGGTGTCAGGGCTCAGCAGCCACAATAAACCGTGGTCAGTTTACAAGGGGAGGGCAGAATCAGGCAGGATTAGCCAGGTATTGCAGGTGTTACAGGGGGCCAAATTACACAGCACAAGCACTGTGCTGTGCTGTATAACATGCTTTAAAAAGGAACAGGATCCAATTTTTATTTTTTATGGGTAACAAACGCTTTAGGCTTTGACAATAAGCCCCCGTTTCCAAAAGTAGTTGCTGCAATACTTTCGGCGACTTCGGGGCGATTTAAATAGATATCTGAGCAAGGAACCCGCACAGATGTCTTTCAATTCGCCCCCGAACTCGCACTGAAATGCAGGTTTGAAAATGCCAGTTCAGCTGAAAATTGGTTACAATGCACAGCTGCACAAGATTTTGCATGCACCAGTTTTAGTAAATCTCACTTATGGTTTTAAAATGTATATAAAAGGGTCACTGCTTACAGATACCAGGTCAGAGGAACCATCATCAAACATCTGAAGCTCATCGAAAGAGTGGGACAGAGCATGAGAGTCATGAGGATAGACCAGGAAAAGACGGGAATCCCTTGGAGAACTGCAAGGATAAAATACAATATAATTAAAGGACACAATACTACTGTCAATCCTTACTGCAAGATGACCTAAGGATACAAATTTCCTTTTAAAGTTAATACCATCCTGCTGGCAAATAAAATATTGTTAGGAGGAGCAGCATAACGAGCAAACAGAATTCAAAACTTTGATTATGTGAATGTTCAGTATCTAAACTGCTGCATAAACTGTGGCAATAAATGGCAATAAATGTAAAAAAATCATCCATAAACAAGGTCATGCTCAATAATACTACTATAAATATATGCAATATCCACTGTGCCCAACAGGAAGAGTTCAAATTTTAGTTTACTAGCAGTTGTCATAGGAAAACTGGGGACAAACAGAATATATTTCTGGTCACTGCGGATGTGGCATCCCTCTACATGATTATCAAGCACGATGATGCTCTGTTGGCACTCAACTGGGCATTGTGTCAGAGAGACGACCTTCCGCATGACCAGAAAAGTTTTCTTACGCAATGCCCTTGACTTTTGTCTCGGTCATAACTATTTCTGGTACAATGGCTCGTTCTATTCCCAGAAAAAGGGCGCAGCCATGGGAGCAAAGTTGGCTCCGAGTATAGCGAACTTGTTCATGGCAGAGTGGGAGGACAAAGTCATTTTTTCTGTAAGGAGAGAAGAATTGATCATCGCTTTCTCTCCAAAACTAGTAAAGTAAACACCAATACCCACAATATTAGACTTACTAGTGAGTACAATCAGCAAAGTATTCATTTTTAGGATGTCAATATATATATAGATCGGAGGATAAATTGGTAACAAAGGTATATTTCAAACCTACAGATTCTAAGCCCCTGTACACACGGTCGGAAATTCCGACCACAAAATCCGTCGGATTTTTTCCAACGGATTTTGTCCGACACTGGTGTTGCATACACACGGTCGGACAAAGTTGTCGGAAAATCCGATCATTCTGAACGTGGTGACGTTCGTTGCGTATGACAGAACTACGTAGAGGCTATTAGCCAATAGCTTTGGTCTCATAATTTGATCTGAGCATGCGTGGCACTTTGTCCGTCGGAATTCTCTGCACACAATCGGAAAAAGCAGGATCTCAAATTTTTTACGTAGGAAATTCCTAAGGAATGGTCCGATCGGACATTTTCCGTCTGAATTTCTGACCGTGTGTACGGGGGCTAATAGTTATCTCCCTACTCAAAGTGGACACCACCCCATGTGGTTAAAAAATATACCTAAAGGGCAGATGAGAGTGAGACGTAACTGTTCCGACGATGTTGACTATAGTTCCCAAGCCCTGATCCTTAAAAATAAATTTATGGAAAAGGAATACAATTACATAAATTTAGATAAAATAATAGAGGACCTTTCAGAGATATCAAGGACAGATTGTTTAACAGATGGGGTTCCTCTCCGGGATATAAATAGTCAGGAGTGGAGCTTCATCTCTGGATATCATTCCCAGGTTAAGGAAGTGGAGAACATTTTCCTACCTCACTGGCATGTCCTACTTCTACATAGGACCTTCAAAAATATCATTCCATCTAGACCAAAATTAATCTACAGGAAGGCTTTGAGTTACGGAGATAGAGTAGTAAAAAAGGTGATTGATCCACCTAGCAGACCTCCCTCCTTTTGGACCTCCCTCCTTCACATGTAGGATATGTCGTGCATGCAGGGAAGTGAGTAGACCAATGAGGGATTCGGAAAACTTTATAGAGAGTTCTCTATAAAAGAATTTATAACATGTAATACCTCCCATGTAGTTTATTTATTGGAGTGTCCATGCAAATTGATGTATATAGGTCGTACAAAAAGGGCATTAAAAATGTGAATTGCAGAACATGTGGCAAACATAAAAATAGGCTTTAAGGACCACAATGTTTCATTACATTTTAAAATGTTCCATAACCAGGACCCCTCTGGACTCAAATTTTGGGGTGTGGATCACCTCAAACCATCATGGAGGGGATCCAATATTGTGAGGGAATTATCCAAACGAGAGACCAATGTATTTTCCTGGTTGACAAAAGGGTTAAATGTCGACCTTGACATCAATTGTTTTATAAGTGACTATTGAAATCTTTTATAATTACCGTATATACTCGAGTATAGGCCGTCCCGAATATAAGCCGAGGCCCCTAATTCACCACAAAAAACTGGGAAAAACGTATTGACCCGAGTATAAGCCGAGGGTGAAAAATGCAGCAGCTACTGTAAGTGGAAAAAAGGGTCAGCAATGCCCATCTGCATGTCCCCTGTACAGACCCCCCGGTGTCCCCATTGCAGCCTACCTTTGCCGATCTGCATGTCCTGTGTCCCTCCCTGTGCGATCTGTCTTCCACCATTGCAGCCGATGCAGTCTCGATCTGTCCCCCCCACAGCGTGTAAGGTGCCATTCCAAGATTACAAAAGCCGTGCCTCCTCCTCCTCGTCCGTGATAGGAGGAACACTGTTTTTCCAGCAGTCAGTGTGCAGTGTTCCGCCTATCATGGACGTCCTCTCATCCTCGTCCATGAGATGAGAATGACAGGATGTCCGTGATAGGCGTAACACTGCACACTGACTTACTGCTGGGAAAATTAGTGTTCCTCCTATCGCGGACGAGGAGGAGGAGGAGGAGGCGCAGCTTTTGAACACTGCCGTCTGTCTGCATGACACGCTGTTCATGTAGGCAGACGGCGGTGACTCGAGTATAAGCCGAGGGGGGGACTTTCAGCCATAAAAAAAGGGCTGAAAATCTCAGCTTATACTCGAGTATATACAGTATGTTAATTTTATGAACACTATCAGCTTTTTAAATATTTTTATATACTTTATAGTGATATATTAACAACCTCATCACGAATAATGTTTCAAGTGGTATTCATAACTAGGTTATTAAGGCATATTGAGTACAGTTTCTATATGTAACTATGATTTTAACTGTACTCTCTGCTATAACTCTAGTTAGGGTCAAACGTTTATGTATGTGTGTATTGAGGATACTGACTTGTGATGGTTTTATTTATTTTTTATTTGAGGTACTATTTAATATTATCTCTGATTTTAGTATAATAAGCAGATATATTAAATTATGAACATATAGTTATGTAAATACCTCTGGCTGCTATTTTATTAGGTGACCTGGATGTATTTAATGTGCAGCTTTAACATGGATTCACCCGCTCTCGTGTGTTGGAAGATAAGCAGCGTGTATAGATACTGCTCTGAGGTGCACCAATCGGAGTAGGTATAGCGCGTTTGTCATCCAAACGTTTGAGAGGTGGGACAGTATAATCCCTGCTGAAACGCCGTCTAGCCGCGCCCTCTGTTGAAGTCAGGAAGTGACGAAACGTGTCAGGGCGTGGCTATTACGGCGTAACCGGAAGTGACAATTGCGCTTCACCGTCAGCTGATCTCAACCAGGAAGTGATCGCGAAATGCCGTGTATAATATATACCCTATTTGGTTGCCACCTGCCTCACACAAAGTCCCATCTCCCTCTACATGTTTACATATTTTGAGTAATCTACTCCACGACTGGGGGGGGTTCTACAAAGCGTCATGGTGTTCAATGTCACCGCTCTCCTTCTGCAATATAGTTTTGCTGGCTATTTTACCTTCTACTTGCTACCATTCGTTTCCTATAGACTGCTGTCCCATACTGCATGTTACTGCATAAAAAATAGCAGGGACTTTTTTTCCAGTACATTGCAGCGCATGCAGTGATCTGAACACGCTACGCAGATAAAATTATTTTCTAGTGTCTCTTTGGGAAAACGCGTGCATTATATTGGAGGGAAATCCACAGACGTGAACAGGCCGGGGACGTAATGTACTGTCGGCTGTCTATTATCCTCTCCATTTCTTGAACAAGGCACAGGAAGGACTGTTATGTCCTCGCTAGCAGTTACGTTTTTTTTTTTGATGACGCACAGTACGCTACTAACTGTCAAAGTCAAAGCCTGACTTATTTTACTTAAGGTTTGCTGACTGAAAGAAAACTAATAGTAACCCAAATGAAAAGGTACACAACCTTTACTGCCCGGGACAGTATCACAAAACAAGACATTTGACTCATCGCTTTTAGCTTATGTCCTGTTTATGAATCAGGCTCCTAGTGTTTGACCTCATACGGTTCCGTCTTCTTAAAGCGGCAATAAACTCGAAAGCAAACATTATATTGCAGCTTATCAATTTTACAGCCGGCCATAGATGGATCAAAATTTCTGATAAACTCATGTCGATCCATCTAGGTAAGTAGATTGTACTGAAGCCGACCTATCGATCAACTTCAGTACAACCAGCCTCTCTGTTTTTTTTTCTCCCCCCCATACGATTACGGCCACCAGCTATAGCCGGCATCAATAATCATTGTATTCTTATGATGGGAAAACCTCTCGCAGTCAGAATATAATAGCACAGTGTTGATGGGAGAATTGAGCGATTTTCTTTCTTTCGACACCGTGGTTGAAGGAAAGAAATTTGCATAATCTATGGCCTTTCAGGCTTTCTTTCCCTTATTTTCACCTGGTGGTCCAGCTAGTAAGTGTTGTTTTTCAATAAAACAAGCTGTCCTTCAGATGCAGCAGTTAGAAGGTTGGCAAACCAGTTAGCAATGGCAGGGATGCTTACAATGATCAGTTTTTAGTTATGTAAAACCTTTAACCCAAAAGGAAACTGTCACTAGAAAGTATCGCTGCTCTCCCAATCAGCCACGTAGACAGGAGTGACTAAACTCCGGGAGGTGGAGCAAAAGGCATTGGGGCGGGGCCTGGTTCGAGCCCAGGCTGAGGTTGCCATTCTGACACTTTGACACCAACCACAGTACGAGACGGATGTACAGCTTTAGGGATCACTTTCTCACTTTTCCTTATAGACAAGATTGAAAGGCGGCCTCAGCCTGCACGTCCATGCCCATGCCCGTGCCAAAACCATGCCTCCTGATGCGTGGGTGGGACAAATGCGTCAGAGGGGCGTGGTTTTTCACTCTTGCCTACATGGCTTATTGGGAGAGTGGCGATCCTTTCCAATGACATGAATTAGCCTTCTGGAGCGGCACTTGGATATGCCTGCACCTTGTTTGTCAGTGGGGTCCAGGGAAGCGATCACCCATCGACTTGAGCAGCATTAAACTTTTGATTACTAGGCCAAGGTTTGCTGTAGCGTCTTATAAAGTGTGAGCTGGAGTTTGGCTTCAATTTGTTAGTGTATCTAAATTTTCTAGTGCATTGAACACTTCCCTCTTCTCAGATTAAAGCGGAGCTCCACCCAAAAGGGGAAGCTCCGCTTGTCTGCCTTCTCCCCCCTCAGCTGCCACATTTGGCACCTTTTGGGAGGGGGCGATGGGAAACCTGGTTTTAACAGGTACCCACTTCCGCCGCGGTGAACTGAGACAGAAATCCCCCCCTCCCGTCCCAGGGGACTGCAGCCAAAAGTGCTTTGTGCATGCGCAGTAGGAAACCTGCTGGATTCCCTCAGTCAGGATGGTGGCGCCAGCTCCCAATAGCCGATTGAAGAATTGGCTCAGGTGAGAACACCGCTTGATGCCTGGACAGGCAAGTGCACTAATATTAAAAGTCAGCAGCTACAGTATTTGCAGCTGCTAACTTTAATTTTTTTGGGGGGAGCCTGGAGCTTCTCTTTAAACAATACTGCTGTCCAAAGGAGCCCCCTGTGCTCCTTCATCCAGAGTGTAGATACTTGGTCCGGCCGCACCTAGAGTATGCTGTCCAGTTCTGGGCACCAGTCCTCAGGAAGGACATACTGGAAATAGAGCGAGTACAGAGAAGGGCAACAAAGCTAATAAAAGGTCTGGAGGATATTAGTTATGAGGAAAGGTTGCGAGCACTGAACGTATTCTCTCTGAAGAAGAGATGCTTGAGAGGGGATATGATTTCAATATACAAATACCATACTGGTGACCCCACAATAGGGGTAAAACTTTTTTGCGGAAGGGAGTTTAACAAGACATGTGGCCACTCATTAAAATTAGAAGAAAAGATGTTTGACCTTTAAACTACGTAGAGGGTTCTTTACTGCAAGAGCAGCAAGGATGTGGAATTCCTTTCACAGGTGGTGGTCTCAGCGGGGAGCATCGATAGTTTCAAGAAACTATTAGATAAGCACCTAAGCACTTTTATTTAATCTGGCAATTGGGCTCAATAAAGAGAACTGGGAGCTGTGCCTGAAAGAGCAAGCAGAGGTGCAAATGACTGGTCCCAAGTATTGCCTGCAGGCTTCTTCTGCACATTCTAGGTGGAGGCAGCCATGTTAGTAGAGGACCAGGGCTTTGTATTCTCAGGTCACAGCTGCCCCCCAAAGAATAGTGATTTAAGGATGGTGGGGTAATGGTCAAGAAACAGCAGAAAGCAAAGTTTCACATAATGTATGAAGCAAACACAGGAAGCAGGGAGATACTTGCTGTGCAGCTTTCCTTCCAGAAAAGAGAACAGTGAGCAGCACCTTAGTAAAGGCACCAAATCTAAATTCAACACTTGTGAGACTAGTAGTCATAGGCAGCACGCCTTAACCTAACTATACATGGATAGATGTTTTTCGGTCAGTCTGCAGGCTGAAAAGAAAAAAGTTCTAATAGATACCTCCATCCACACTAACAGAGCAGGTGAATGAATCCCCCACTGCAGGGTTATAGTCTTCTGATTGGATGTAACTGCTGTTTGGCCAACCTCTTCAAAGGATATTGGTGTGGAAGGCGCCTCCCATTTTTCCTCTGCAGAATATTGTGGCCAGAAGTCTAGTCCCAGGGTTTGCATTACGTTGTTGGTTTGTAACACAATTGTGCCACAATTACTTTCCCTTGATTCACTGTTTTGTTTTTTTATTGTTAATGGAACCCTGCTGTTCAGAATTGCAGAAGGGAAACTGACGCGGCTCCTTTTCTGGTACCAAAGCTTACTTACATGGATCGAAATTCAGCCACTTCAGCAGGAACCAGACAAATTTTGATATATGTATGGGCAGGTGGTTATACAAAAGTCAATCTACTGATCGACTTCTGTACAAACTGCCCTGTTGAAAATTTTCCTCTCGATCAGCACCACCAGCTATAGCCCACAGCACTGATCAGTGTATTCTGGTGGCAGGGAAGTCTCCTTGCTGTCAGAATACAAAGGCACAGCAGGAGGATTCCCCCATTCACATGGAATGTGTGGATGGGGGAGCAGAGTCCTTTTTTTTTTCGTTCAACCCACTGGTTGAACGTGAAACAATAAAGCATCTATGGGCTGTATTACGCTAGTTCAGGAGTCTCAAAACTGCAGCCCGAGGGCCGGACGTGGCCCTTTGCTAGCCTTTATCCAGCCCTTGGGGCACTATTCCTCGCACTGATATGAGGCAATAATCCTCCTACTGACACCAACAATGAGGCACTATATCTTCTACCGATACCAATGATGGCCCTTCTAAAGTCTGAAAGACAAACTGGCCCTTTGTTTGAAAAGCCTGGAAACCCCTGTGCTAGTTTATTGAAATTTGAAACTGAAAAAACAAAAATTTATACAAAGACACAAAGAAGTGCCATCAGAGCCTCTTTTTTTTTTTTTTTTTTTATATTATAAAAATTTATATATATATATATATATATATATATATATATATATATATACTTATATATATATAAATATATATATATATATATATATATAGTCCACTTTGTTATAAAACATATCCAATAAAATCAAATTTCTTCATAACGTTAGGCCAAAAATGTATTCAGCTACATGTCTTTGATGAAGATGAAAAATCACAATAAGTGTATATTAGTTTGTGTGAAAGTTATAGCGTCTACAAACTATGGTATATATACACTGGAATTTACACAGCTATAGATGCTATACTAGTAATGGTGGAGATCAGCGACTTATAGTGTGGTGGGCAATCTAATGCTAACAGACACCGGCTGGGAGGGACATGAACATTGCTAGTGACACTAATACAGTGATCAGTAATAATACTGTACAACACTGTACTAATGACACTAATGGGTGACAGGGGTGATCAGAAGGGCAGACAAGGGGTTAACTGTGTGCCTAACAAGTGTATGTGTGCTGCTTTTACTCACAGGATCTGGTGGACTTTTCTTCCTGAACTCAGAGTTGACTTCAGGGGGAAGAAACAGCCAGATCTCTATTCTGTGTGTTTGTGTCAAGTCTACCCCAACACAGGTGGTCAGACACTATAGCTGGCTACTGTGTTCTTCACCTATAGCAGCCCCCTTTCCCATAAGGCAAGCAGGCCTACCGGTACTCGGTTGCCCCCAGGACTTATACACAATGCTATAGTGCCTGGCCACCATACCAGGGCTGATGCAAACTGAGCAAAGCAAATATATACTTGTTAGTTAGCAGACAGATAACGTGGTTCTAGGACAGCCCAGGTAAAAGGCAGGCTGAGTTCAAGGAATAGTCCAATAACCCAGTCCAAAGTCATACACAGGGAAGTCCAAACCAGCAAAGCAGGGCAGACAGACAGGGAGCTTGATCAGGAACAACACACATATCACTCTCTATCACAAGCACCAAAATGAGGTCTGAGCTGGCTTATAACAGGCTTGGTTTCCACCCATCTGATCACATTAATCAGCCTGCAGGTAGACAGACAAGGAGAAAGCCAAGCCAAAACCCCAGATGCTGGAATGAGGAACAGGAGCACTAAGGCTACTTTCACACTGGGGCGTTGGGGGCGTCGGCAGTAAAGCACCACTATTTTTAGCAGCACTTTACCATTGTTTTTGCAGCACTTTTCGCTTTTAACCCCCGCTAACGGCTGAAAAGGGGTTAAATGCTGCAGCAGCGCTTTGCCGGCTCTTCGGCTGCGCTGCCCATTGACTTCAATGGGCAGGGGCGCTGTAGGAGCGGTGTATACACCACTCCTACAGCGCCTCAAAGATGTGGCTTGCAGGACTTTTTTTGGCATCCTGCCAGCGCACCGCTTCAGTGTAAAAGCACTCGGCTTTCACACTGGAGAGACAGGAGAGGCTCTTTACAGGCACTATGCAGACGGTATTTTTAGCAATATATCACCTGTAAAGCGCCTCAGTGTGAAGGCCGCCTTTCTTGTAAATAGAGAACTCTGTGCTGTGATTGGCCACAGCCAATCAGTAGGTATACAACTAAAATCATTGGCTGTCACCTGCTGACAAACTTTAGTCAGAGCACAGATCAGCAAGGATTGCGACATACCAGTACGTTGCTGTGCCACCCGCTAGCCGTAAAATGTACGGTTAGGCAGCAAGTGGTTAAAATGGATATTCCTTTTAAATATATTTTTTATTGTAAGTATTAAAGCACGGGAAATCCAGCTGATAAGCAAGGGAGCATGCCCCTGTCGAAGACCCTGAGGTCGAAACTAGTCGGGCCAGCATACTCTGTACCCCACATTGCTTTTATACTACCATCCATTTTATTTTTGTGATCACTTTTTTTATTCTTGTGTCATATATTATTATATCTGACCACCCCAATAAACCAACTGGTTTGTTTTGATCTGCACCATCCGGAGCCTCTTTTTTATCTTTTTATTCCATACTCACATCACGAGCCCCCCACTTTCGCTGCTTCCTTGGATACACCCCGGGTTGGAGCACCCACCTATTCGGAGTCTACAAGCGTTGACACCAGGATTCACCATTTGGAATTCGCCCCTTGGGATTCGGAGCCGGATAGAATAGGACCGAACAGGACCCATCCGACCACTCTCCTATAGGCCTGACCTGGCCTCATCAGGTTATCAAGCCCTATTGACCCACTGTCGTATGACATGTGTGTCCAACCTATCCGGTAAGAGTACCCAACTTCTATTTTACCAGTGAATGTTGATGTACCCACAGGCACCTGTTTATTCGTACCATACCTACCGCTTCACAGCCGCATTCCTTGGGCCACTCCATAAGAAAAGTGTTCCACTCATTTCCCATATTTATACGGACCATCCCATTTGGACTTCTTTAGATATTTTGGACTAAAATCCATCTTATTTGAGCCTGATCTTGGACTCTATATTTTAAAGTTCACATTTTTTACTTCATTTTATATTTATTTATTGTGCATTGTCACTTATTTTATATGTGTAATTGTATTCACACACTTATACTCCACCATTCAGCGCTACACTATTTTTCCGTCCAAGCAAGGGAGCAGGCCATGTGGATAGGTAAAAAAAAAAAAAATGTTCCTCTGGGTTGCTTACATCACTGATTTTAGTGCCAGCTACAACAGAGGAAGGAGCACAGATAGGTATAAGGTTGTCTAGGGGGCCCGCTGGAGAGACACTGTCACTTTTCCTGCAAGGTAAACAATGCCTCTTTAAATAAAGTTTGGGCTACAGGTTACTCTTACTCCATTACTCTGATAAGCTCATTGAGAAATACCCAGGCCGCCCTAATAGCCTGACTCAGCACTTGTCAGCATCGTGCCGATTCCGGCGGCGGCTGTATTACAAGAAAATAAGTGAAACTCTAGCAGTTATGACAAGATGAGCCTCATACATAATACATAGGAAAACAAAGAGGCCACTCAATAATTCTTTCAAAGCGGGAATGTCTATTAATGGTTATGCTATCTAGTCAGTTCCAGTATTGATGGACCTGAAATTCTGGCTTTTCAATCTGAGCTGTGCGGAACTGAAAACAGTCAATGTATCCGTATGCAAAATACAAGCTTGGACGTTTCTCAGCAGGTTAAAGTACACAACATCATCATTCTCTGCCGCGCTGCGGATAAAATGCAAAGCGGTGCAACATTTTACATTTGTGTACGTTCATTTTTTTTCTAGAACACTTATAAAGTGAAAAGTTAAATTAAAAAAGAGACATATGGGGTTTATAAAAAAAAAAAAAAAAATGAATACTCACCTAGGTGGGTGCAGCGTCAGTCCCCTGCCAGCTCTGCACTGAGAACTGAGCGACCAAACACCCCTGATCACTCAGTTCACCCCTCCGCTTTGAACAGAGAGCTGTGACTGTCAGTCAGCGGCTCTCTGCTCTGCTCCTTTTTTATTTTTTTTTATCCTTTTAGGATAAAGATTTGGCATGACTAAATAAAAGCTGATCATTTTAATCACATCTGTCAGTGGTCTCCCTCATCAATGTAAACTGATACATTCTGCTGGAGAGCTTAAAGCAGAGTTCCACCCAAAAGTGGAACTCTCCTTATCTGCTTCCCCCCCCTCCGGTGCCACACTTCCAGGACCCTGAGCCGCAGCAACGTCCCTCGGAAGTTCGTCCCCCATCCCTCCTCCTTCCTCCGCTGCCGGGCCAGTTAGAAAGTGCAACACTCTCCGCTCATACGTAGTAGGGAACCGGCTGTAAAGCCGAAAGGCTTCACTGCCGGTTTCCCTTACCACGAATGGTGGCAGCGGCAGCACCTGAGATCCGATCCGAAAATCGGCTGTGGTGCCGACATTGCGGCCTCCCTGGACAGGTAAGTGTCCTAATATTAAAAGTTAGCAGCTGCAGTAATTGTATCTGCTGACTTAATTTTTTTTCGTGGGGGTCGGAACCACACATCATAAAAAACTATCAATAAACGGTGTATTACATGCTGTTCATACTGTCTTAGTTACTATGAGATTCATTGCCATTGCGGCTGACGACTTGTAGTTCTCAATAAACTGTGAGGGCGCTGGTGAGAGCTTATAGTCCATTGATCTTCTATCACTCAAACTGTCTGCCCATATGGGGGGTTTGGGCAGACAGCTATTTTGAGAGTCTGCAGTAGCCTTGCGTTGATCGTGGGTGCAATGCTCTGCAGACTCCTTTGAAAAAATGTTTTATAAATGCACTTTTTTTTTTACCTGCAAAAAATGTGCACTTTTTTTTTTATAACGTGAATTTATCCTTTAACAGAAATCCTCCCCCTCCTGTTGAAGGACATGATGGTGGCACTGGGGGGGGACATAATTGCCTAGGTTAGTGCATGGTCACTATTAATTATAAGGACGGACCCTATGGGGCAACAGAACCTACCCAGTACAGAGGTACAGAGGGTGTGTTGTGTACAGGGTGATACACATTTAATAATAATAATAATAAATTGTCACTGTGTGTAATCTTTGTTACTTCTTCCTGGCCCCTTCACTCTGCATTACTTATTCATGGCATTGGAACTCTGTTACTCCTGGCCTCTGAATTCTGCATTACTTTTCACCTTAGAACTCTAAATTATTTACTCCTGACCTCTGAACTCTGCATTATTTACTACCAGGGTCGAGACAAAGCGGGGGCAGGAGAGGTGGCTGTCCCGAGCACTATGGTATCATGTGAGGTGGGGGGGGCACCATGTGGAGGGTTCCTGCAGCTGCAAGCTGGCAGGAGTAGCGACAACAGCATCACTACTCTTGTCAGCTTAGCGCGAGAAGTGACAAGCCCAATCAGGAGAGCGGAAGAGAGCTGGGAGGAGGTGCTGGGAGGGCTCTCTCTCCTCTCCATCTCCTCCTCCTGCCACTGCTGCACTCCTACATCGTGACTGTTAAATTGGGACTGTGCAGGGTTTGCTTACCTGCCCCCCAACTCCTTCCAGCAAAGAATGTGGGTAGTGGGGCGGGTAAGCACACTCTGTAAAGTCCCCATCTGACAGTCAGTGGTGTCCCCGAGCAGTGATCCCATAGCCCTACCGCAGAAGCATTTCTCCTTGCTGTTTAAAAGTTAGCTTGACCTAGGCTCCTCCCCATCTTTGACATGTCAAGTTGAGGAAGAGCCTAGGAGACAAGACATCACACAGCCATCTGAGGTCTGTGTGTTGGAGGGAGAGGAAAATTGCACTGGGGGGGCTTGGCAGAGTATCAAACACGAGTGCTGAGGATGAGATTGTGATAGAAGAAGAGCATTAGTGCTAGGTGGGGGGGGATATGTGCTAGAAGGGGAGATTGTGGGGGGGGGGGATTTCCAGACAAGGGACAAGCCATCCGCCTGCTCAGCAGAAATCAGCGGACAAATTCCCTGCTGAGCAGGTGGATTTGTGGTGGTGTCTGGGGCATTAAGGTTCTAGAGATTATTACCGCAGTCATAGACACCAATGTTGGGGGATATTATTGAAGTATCTAGTTTACAGCACCACAATTTACCTACTAAGTATTCCTTATCTTGATTGAGATTGTAAAGTAGGCATTTTGTTTCATATATAATTTCAGTTTTTTAGCACACTACACTCAAAAGGTTGTCTATCCCTGCATTATATAAATTATTTCAACAAAAGTGAAGTGTATGTAGCACCCTCCTAGCGTAGGATGCTAGGCAAAAAATTCTCCCTTGCAGTGGGGCTGCGCATGCACTGCAAGAGTTAAAGCCCAACTCCGGGCAAAAAAAAGTTTTCCCATGTAGTGGGGCATTTGAAGAACAGAGATATACTTACCCAATTCTCTGCTCCTCCCCACATAAGACTGGGCCCTGTAGCTCCTGCACCCCCACATACTATCAGTCTTGGGTGGTGGACGGTTCCTGAAGTAATCATGCCCTGCTTTGGACGGAAGCACATCAGAAACAGTCCACCGCTGGACCGTGAGGGGGGGGGGGGGGGGTGCACAGATTGCGAGTGGAGCTGAGGATCAGGTGAGTATACAGCTTTTTCCTCTCCCCAGGGCAAAACATGCAGTTAACCCGCGTTAACAGCACAGAAACATGTATTTTTGCAGACCCTCCCACTTTCCTCATTAGAACCCTGCAAGTGCAGCAGCTGATCAATAATGAAAAGTCACTCCCTTTAACATTCACTTTCAACATGGACACAGACAAACAGCTATTTCTTCTGAATAACAAAAAGTAGGAATCTGCAACAAAGTTTGTTAAAAGTCCTTGCAATGTACATAGATCACCCAGAGGGGAAAGTTTTGTTTTTTTTCAACATAAATAGAGTTACTCTTTAAGTAGCCTCAAAGATAAGGATTGGTGAGGGTCTCTGGTACTTACGTTGCCAATATGACGTATTTTCGGAGGGCTTTCAACAGAGCCTTTGTCCCACCCTGATGAAAATGCAGAGCTTGAATGGAGGCCCCCTCCTTGGTAATAAATATGAGGTAGGACCAGCTCAGGCCAGGTTTGCTCTTGCGAATGGATTTTAGTTCTGATAAACTCAACGAAAATGCCCATTTCTCCCGACTACCAGGCTTTGCAGCTGTAGGATAAAAAAAAGGACAATCGCGATTAAATGAAAACGTCAGATGTTGTTGTGGGATATTAATCACCAGGACAGGGGAGGAGGAGTCAACTCAATGGGGGCACAGGCATCAGCAAAACACAGGGGTTTCCAAAAAACATGGGTAACTCCTTTAGATCCATGAGATTTTGCCATGCAGCAGTTTATCAATAATAACTTTTTAACTGCTTTGTATGCCAAAATGATTTTTACACCCCGATGCCTCTGATGCCTCCATACAGCACAGATCAGAGACACTGGGGGAGATTTACTAAAACTAGAGCAGACAGAATCTGGTGGAGCTGTGCATGGTAGCCAATCAGCTTTTAAAACAATCGGTCAATTAAGCTTTGACAATAAGTCTAGGTTCACATTGGTACGATTTGGCATGCGATTTGACAGAGAGAGAGAGGGGCGGAGCAGCGAGAGAGAGAGAGACAGAGAGATAGTCAGAGAGAGAGAGAGAGGAGAGGGGGGAGAGAGGGGGGAGAGCTGAAGAGAGAGAGAGAGAGAGAGAGGCTAAAGAGAGACAGTGAGGGGGAAGGGAGAGAGAGAGGGGGGGGACTGAAAGAAAGAGAGCAAGAGGGGAGAGGGGGGAGAGAGACGCGGAGAGAGGGGGGGCAGGAGAGAGAGAGCGGGAGCGGAGAGAGAGAGGGGAGAGGGAGAGAGAGGGGGGGGAGAGAGAGAGAGAGGGGGGGGAGAGAGAGAGAGGGGGGGAGAGGGGGAGAGAGGAGAGGAGAGAGGAGAGAGAGAGAGAGGAGAGAGGGGAGGAGGGGAGAGGGGAGAGAGAGGGAGAGAGAGGGAGAGAGGAGGAGGGGGGAGGGGGAGAGAGGGGGGAGGAGGAAGAGGGGAGAGAGAGAGAGGAGGGAGAGGAGAGAGAGAGAGAGGGAGGAGGGAGGAGAGGGAGA
>CM053035.1:49062674-49082674 GCA_028564925.1 Lithobates sylvaticus | reverse complement strand
CCCTAATGCTACAGTATATGAGGGGCGGGGCTTACCAAAGAGGGTGGTAGAGACCGTCTATCTATACATATATAAATGCATGTTGGGTCATTTGCTCTTTTGGCTCTGAGGAAGAGGGTTCTCCCTCGAAACGCATCAAGCCAGCCATCACAGATGCCATCTGGTCTCCTTGCACTATTGGAGCCTTCCAGCGGTCCTGGAGGCGACTTGTCTTAATTTTGCTTTGATATGCGTGGATACATTTGTTTGAGTATTATGTGTGTCTCTTTTAATCCTTTAACAAAATGTTTATAATGGACCTGCACAAGGTTGGTGCGCCCTTCTCTTGTTTTTCATTGTTTTTCAGTATATTTGGATACCCATGGTCCTGAGAGGGCAGCAAGACCCCAGCCTTTGACAATAGGGACTAGACACACTTCCTTCCTTTGAAGCATTACACCGAAGAGCAGGAGAGTGACTTTCTTGGAGCCCGTGTCCATCAGGGTGACCTACGGCTAAACTTATCCAGCTGGTCGGTGGGAGCCTCTCTACCGCTATAGCTACTGGCCTCCAAGCCTGACTACTGACCGTGACAGTCCTGCTATGTTAGAGCAATATGGCACAAGGGCTCTACCATAACTGGTAAGAGGTGAATGAGTGCAGAACAGTGAGTGTGCCTTGTTGGGCAATCAGAAAGCACTGTCATAGGAGCAAACTGACAGGCCACAGGCCTTAGTACAGCGGTCAGAGACAACCAGGGAATTTTCAGAAAAGGTGCAGCAACAGCAGCCTCCATATTTCTCCTATGCTAGGTCTTCTAGAAAGACATGCAACACTGTGATAGAGCACCCGCTTACTGTGCTGGCTGTGCGATTATCATAATGCTGATGATGATCTACTGTGCTGTGTATTATATAAAATGGTATACAGGGAGGACTCCATCTTTTATTCTCCACTCACTGTGTCCAGTGCAGGTACACGGTCCGACTCACATCTCAGCACCTGAGGAAACGAGACGGGAGCTGGGCAGAGAATCATAGTATCATTCACCGGCCGGGACTAATTAAGTAGTGGGGAGGAATGATGTACATGCCCCCAGAAAATGAAGAAAAAGTCCCTCCACTACACTCACCTCCTGGGCCCCTCTGTTGACCTGATGGGGCCCAGGAAAATAGGAAAAATTTAATTCCCCCCCCCCCCCCCCCATAAGTAGGAACGGGGTAGAAGTTTAGTAAGATCTATTTTTTTTTTTTATTATGCAGTAATATACTGTAATGCTGCCCAGGTCCCCCTGTGGAGCTGATGGTATCAGGCCCGGTACAACAGGACCAGTTGAACTGCCCTATCAGCGGCCCTGTCAATGACCTAGAAAATGTATGCAACCAATAGTCAGCACTGCTAGTCTGCATAGTTTTTGTAGATCTGTAAATGCCAAAATATTAAAATCATTGGATCAACCAGACAACTAGCATTTTCAGAAGGAGGTCCTTCAGTTTCTGCCCCCACATTCCTCTCAAAGTAGATTTCCATTAAAATGTCACCCCTAAAGATTCAGTACATCTCCATCATGCACATGGGCGTCCGCAGAACTTTTTTCAGGGGGGGGCATCATTTTAAGGTCACTCATGCTCCGCCCCTTTTCAACAATGTAATGAATGGGAGGGGCTTAGTCATTGTCACAAAAAGCGCAGACATGCAAAGGTTTGAGAAACCTTTGTCTGATTAAGTATTTCTAATTTCCACTGGAAAGATATGGGTTATATAAGAGATAATTCATCTTCACTTTGTATTGGAAGTTACTCAGGCGTACCATGCCCATATAAATAACCTAGAGAATGTAGATCTTTTTATACAGCAATACATGTTGCGGGTGCCCATATTTTGATCTTGATGAAAACATCTATACTGTATGAGTATTGGAGCCAGTGTACTGTATAAACCCATGGAGAATGAAGCTCATAACCTAGAAAGCTGGCTGGTGAAGGGTTAAGGGGATCCCTGTGTCCTGGAGCAAACAGTGGCTGACCTTATGCAAGCTGAGATAACAAGTGGATAGATAAGAGTTGCAGAGTCTGGAAATGCATACACAGTCACTCCATTTAAAATTTGTGTAAACACTAGATGTGCCTAAGAAGTCACCTCCGGCTCACCAGACCCACTCCTTGTTCTTCTTCTATTGCCGGTCCTCGGCCACTTCCCATTTCCTCTATACAACTTCTGCTTCTCCCGGACACCTTCACTTACTCTCCTGATGCCACCCAGTTTCAAAAAGACTGCGCTTCTATCATCCAGAGGCAGGAGACGTGGCCGCGGCGGATCCTTGAAGGCTGGCCACACCCCTTCCCTTATTCCTGCCCAATCACTGCCTTTCTCCTCACAGAAGGTGCCGTTACATAGCAGAGAGTGCCCAATAGTTAAGCTGCGGGGTGGAGGGAGGGATCTGTGTGCCCACATTATTGATGTTTTTACAGACAACGATCCTGCCAAGCAGCCTAATTTAGAGGGGGACATACGGTGGGGCAATGGATCACCGGAGTATCACCACTCCACTTGTGGGCAGAGCCAGCTGGATCTACATCTTCTCGACTCTCTCTACACAGTGGGGTAGGGACTGGAGGCGGAGCCGAGCGGCCGAGCGAGTGAGTCTGTCAGATAACGTCAGAGAGCAGCAGCAGTCAGCAGGCTCAGAAAAAAGTCTGCGGCGGACCGCTCAGCTCACGGACACCCACTTGTCTTGTGCGGACACCTTGCTGATTCCAGGGGGGGGGGGGCACTTGACCCCCCTTGCCCCCTGCTGCGGACGCCTATGATCATGTATGATCCATCCAACACATACCTGACAGTTCTTGGGGACGAACTTTAGTCCCTACTGTGCTGATGACGGCCCAGTCTGGCTCATACCCGGGGTCATACAGTTCCTCTTCCATACGACATGCTGTACTGCCTGGAGATTCCTGTTAATGTAATGTAAATTGAAAACAAACATAAGACATATGACATAATCCTGATGCACAGAGCTATTGTGTTCTGCCGGTATGGGGGCGTGGGGAGCATTCCCGGCCGGTAGAACAAAATTACTGACTATAGTCACATCACGTGTGAAAAATCCAACAGACTGGTGGTACCCAATTCAATCTCTGATTTGACTTAAAGTGGCTGTAAAACCCAATTTTTTTTTTTTTTTTGATGTCATAATGCAGAGAATACGATTTCCTTTCATTTGAGCCCAGTCTTGCCACACAGATTTACTCGAGGCCTGAGCAATCCTCTTTTATTGTTCACTTAGAGAAATCTTGCCAAAGTCTTGAAAACTTTGTCAAACACACCCCCTTGCTGTGAGTGACAGGTGATTTACATATCTCATGCACTAGCCTGAGACAGGCACATCCTGTGTAAAAAGTTCACAATTCACATCCCCTCCCCTCCCCTCCAGCTCTCCCAGCTTTACTGTGTTTTGACTGGATGTTTCTCATCATGGGATGCAGTGAACAGTCAGCAGACTATAGACAGACAAGTGATTTAGGGGACATGTATGTAGTCAGAGCTGGGCAGAGTAGAACATCCAGTGATCTGATGATAACCCGTCTCAGACTAGTGCATGAGATATGTAAATCACCTGTCACTCACAGCAAGGGGGCGTTTTTGACAAAGTTTTCAAGACTTTGTCAAGATTTCTCTAACTGAACAATAAAAGAGGATTGCCCAGGCCTCGAGTAAATCTGTGTGGCAAGACTAGGCTCAAATGAAAGGAAATCGTATTCTCTACTTTATGACATCAAAAAAAGAAAATGGGTTTACATCCACTTTAAGTACAATCAGCCTGCCCATAGATGGATCGAATCTCAGCCTGTCCCTGCTGAACTGGGTGAATTTCAATCCATGCATGACTGGCCTTTTACTCCCTTGCAGTGGTCAGGGGCTGGTCTGTCCCCTCCAACCTTCTGCAGGCCAGGCCTCAACACCGGAGGCAAGTATAGAAGTGATGCACAGGCTCCACCACAGGCCTGCATTTTATTACTGCAGCCATTCTGGAAATGATGTAGTGGCAACAGGCATCTTACATCTGTGAGTAATCTAATGCTGACCATGGACATATTATATATTTTTTTAGATTAGCTTAGGTTTTTCTATCAAATATGTCAAATTTATTCTTTAGGCTACTTTCACAATGGGCGTCGGCAATAAAGTGGCGCTATTTTTTAGCGCCGCTTTACCGTAGTTTTAGCGACGCTATTTGGCTGCTAGCGTGGCGGTCTTGACCCCCGCTAGCGGGCGAAAGGGTTAAAACTGCTCGCAAAGCGCGGGTTTGGCGGTGCTGCCCCAGTGTTTTCAATGGGCATGGGCGCTTTAGGAACGGTGTATACACCGCTCCTACAGCGCTGCTAAGATACGGCTAGCAGGACTTTTTTCTACCGTCCTGCAAGCGCACTGCTCCAGTGTGAAAGCCCTCGACACAGACACAGGAGAGGCACTTTACAGGCGCTATTTTCAGCGCTGTAGCGCCTGTAAAGAGTCTCAGTGAGAAAGTAGCCTAAAACCTCATACACACGATCGGACCGTGGACCAACTTTCCTGTGGATTTTTGTCCAAAGGGTGTTGGCCCCAAGTTGGTATTGCATATACACGGCAGGACTTTTTTCAGCCAACTTTCACCAAATCACTTGGTTTTTCTGCTCTTTACCGCCACCTTTGGTCAACTTCTGTATTGTTGTCTGATCTTTTGCATTGGTTCTGCATTGGTTTGTACAAAAGTCCGTTGGTTTTGTGTACACACGGTCGGACTTTGGTCCATCAGACTTTTGTTGGCAGAAAGTTGGTCCGTTCGCACAGCCAACAAAAGTCAGATGAAACCTGGAAAAAGTTGGTCCGATGGAGCGTACACACGGTCGGATGTTGGTCCAAAACAGCTAATTTGCATGTTGGTTGTCAAAAAGTCTGATTGTGTGTACGGGCCTTTAGAGATTTTTTTTCATTTAGGCTCCTTTCACACTGGGACGTTCGCAGTAAAGGACCGCTAATTTTAAGCTGCACTTTACCGTCGTTTTTGCAGGGGTTTTGGAGAGGAGCCAAAAAAAGTCTCCTGATGAATTTTATAGTTGTTTTTTAAAGATGCAAGAGCCAATGCGTTTCGGGGGAATTGCCTCCCCCTTCTTCTGGGCTGTATTTCTTAGAGAATGGTTAGACTGAGAGGGTTAAATATATTCGATCAGCAGTCCTGCAGTGACAACGCCAGCATACTGCAGAGCCGCTAAATTAAAAATATTCAACCCTCTCAGAGTCTAACCACTCCCGAAGAAATACAGCCCTGAGGAAGGGGGAGGCAATCCCCCTGAAACACTGAATTATTAAGAATGAGGTCAGCATAAGAAAAGTACAACTTTACTTTTTTAGAGAAGTGAATTTGTGTGGCGTCTCCATCTTCGTCCACAGGGATCCACTGAAGCAGAACATCTGATGCCTGAAATGAAAATATTTAGGAAAAATATTTCAGTAAATGCTAATGCTATCCAGAAAGTATTACAATAATGCGAGAGCCAGAATTACTTTCAAAGTGGTATTAAGTCCCAAATGAAAAATGTAATATATTGCAGCTCGTCAATCAATATTGTGGTTGCTGCATTCGTTTTTTTTTTAGCCCTTTTTCCCTGTTTTCACCTGGTGATCTGGCCAGTAGCACACCTCCTGAATTGGAGTGTCCCCACTCTGGATGAAGGAGCACAGGGGGCACCTTTGGACAGCAGTCTGGAGGGAGGGGAGTGTTAGATACTTACTAGTTACTAGATTACTAGCAGATTTCGATTCACTAACAAACTGAAGCCAAACTCAGCTTTGTAAGCAGTATCTCAGGCTTAAAGTGGTTGTAAAGGCAGAAGGTTTTTCATCTTAATGCATTCTATGCATTAGGATAAAAAGCCTCTTGTGTGCAGCAGCCGCCCTCAGCCGCCCTAATACTTACCCGAGGTCCCTCTAGATCCAGCAATGTTGTGGGAGTGTCTCGGCTCCCCGGGACTCCCCTCCTCATTGGCTGAAACAGCAGCGCAGTGCCATTGGCTCCCGCTACTGTCAATGAAAGTCTGTCAGCCAATGAGGAGGAAGGGGGGGGGGCAGGGCTGGGCCATAGCGCCATGTCTGAGTGTCTCTCAGCTTGGGTGCCCCGAAAGCAAGCTGCTTGCTGTAGTGGCACTAAACAGGAGAGAGGAGCACCAAAGAGGGTTCCGAGAAGAGGAGGATCGGGGCTGCTCTGTGCAAAACCAACTGCACAGAGAAGGTAAGTATAAACGTTTTTTTTAGTTAAAAAACAACTTTAGTAACACTTTAAACCCCTTCCGGACCGCCGCAAGACAATATATGTCCTAATTTTAAAGAGGAATATCGTTTTCCCGGTTTCCGATAATAGTGGTCTCTGCGGCGGATTCGCTGCGAGATCACTAATTGGCGGCAGGAGGGGGGCTCTGGTGCCCTCCGCCGCGCTCCGGAGCCCCCAGCAGCAGCGGAGGCAATCGGATGCTGTGCCGTGTGACATGGAGACGAGTGAAGAGAAGTCTCCATATCATTGCAGGGCGGAAGCGACGTCAAAACGTCACTTCCGCCCATAGCTCTTAACCGCTTCCCGACCGCCTTCTGCACATATACGTCGGCAGAATGGCACGGCTAGGCAAAAGCACGTATATATACACGTCCCCTGTAATTGCCTAGCCATGAGGTCGCGCGCGCTGCCGGCGGTGCGCTCGCGACCTGGTCGCGAGCTCCGTGGCCGCGGGACCAGCGGACCTGATCGCCGCTGGTGTCCCGCGATCGGGTCACAGAGCTGAAGAACGGGGAGAGGTCTGTGTAAACAAACCTCTCCCTGTGCTTCCTACACTGCCTGTCACTGATCGGCTGTTCCCTGTCATCGGGAAAGCCGATCAGTGATGTCAGACGTCAGCCACGCCCCCTACTGTAATAAAAAACACACAACACACACACACACACACGTCACACTAACTCCTCCCCGCCCCCTAGTGGTTAACTCCTTCACTGCCATTTACATAGGAATCAGTGCATTTAAATAGCACTGATTTCTGTATAAATGACAATGGTCCCAAAAATGTGTCAAAAATGTCCGATGTGTCCGCCATAATGTCGCAGTCACAATAAAAATCGCTGATAGCCGCCATTACTAGTAAAAAAAATATTAATAAAAATGCTATAAAACTATCCCCTATTTTGTAAACGCTATAACTTTTGCACAAACCAATCAATAATCGCTAATTGCGATTTTTTTTTACCAAAAATATGTAGAAGAATACGTATCGGCCTAAATTGAGGAAAAACAATGTTTTTTTATATATTTTTGGGGGATATTTACTAAGCAAAAAGTAAAAAATATTGCATTTTTCTCAAAATTGTCGCTCTATTTTTGTTTATAGCGCAAAAAATAAAAACCGCAGGGGCGATCAAATACCACTAAAAGAAAACTATTTGTGGGAAAAAAAAGGACGCCAATTTTGTTTGGGAGCCACGTCGCATGACCGCGCAATTGTCAGTTAAAGCGACGCAGTGCCGAATCGTAAAAAGGGGCCTGGTCCTTTGGCTGCAAATTGGTCCGATCTGAAAGTGGTTAAAGGGTGGTAAAAAAAAAAAAAAAAAATTATTGCATTTTAGTGTAAATATGAGATCTGAGGTCTTTTTGACCCCATATCTCATATTTGACCCCATATCTCATAATGTCATGCTTTTTTTCTATTACAAGGGATGTTTACATTCCTTGTAATAGGAGTAAAAGTGACACCATTTTTTTTTTTTAAAAAAGAACAGTGTAAAAATAAAAAATAAATAAGGTAAAATAAATAAGAAAAAAAAACCTACATTTTTAAAACGCGCCCCGTCCCGCCGAGCTTGCATGCAGAAGCGAACACACACGGGAGTAGCGCCCGCATATGAAAACGGTGTTCAAAGCATACATGTGAGGTATCGCCGCGATCAGTAGAGCAAGAGCAATAATTCTAGCCCTAGACCTCCTCTATAACTCAAAACATGCAACCTGTGTAATTTTTTAAACGTCGCCATGGAGATTTTGAAGGGTAAAAGTTTGTTGCTATTCCACTAACGGGCTCAATTTTGAAGCGTGACATGTTGAAGATCAATTTAACCATAAACTCAGCGTAACCATATCTTTCACTATATGAAAGAATTGGGCTAACTTTACTGTGTATATTTTCCAAAAAAGGTGCGCTTGTAAGACCGCTGTGCAAATACGGTGTGACAGAAAGTATTGCAACGACCGCCATTTTATTATCTAGAGTGTTAGAAAAAAAAAATTATAATGTTTGGAGGTTCTAAGTAATTTTCTAGCAAAAAAAATTTTTTAACTTGTAAACACCACATCTAAAAAAAGAGGTTTAGTCCTTAAGTGGTTAAGCTGGCCATACACACATGGAAAAAATCTTACAGATTCCTCCATCCGTGCTAAACCCTGCGGAAGGACAAATCTCCTGCTGTGGCTACTGTTTTCTGATAGCCAGCTCCAACGGCTATCAGAAAGGCCATACAGAGGCTGCATCTGATTGGAGGCAGCCACTGTGAGGCCAACAATTTTACACTCAGCACCTTCAATTTTTCATTGAAGGATGTCGGGCAGAAAAGTGTCAACAGGGCCACCCACAAAGCCTTGTCCCTTGCTCGCAGAGATTTCTCCAAATTCTCAGAATATTTTGATATTATGTACTGTAGATGATGATATATTTAATGTCTTTGAAATTTTACATTGAGAAACATTATTCTGAATTTGTTCAATAATTTGTAGACACAGCTTTTCACAGATTGGTGAACCTCTGCCCACCTTTACTTCTCAGACACTCCGACTCTCCAGGATGCTCTTTTTATACCCAGTTATATTACTGACCTGTTGCCAATAAACCTACTTTGTTGCAAAATGTTGTTCCATCTCTTCCTTGTTAGTACCACTTACTCTGCCAGCTTTTTGTTGCCATGTCTCAGCTTTTCTGAGATGTGTTGCTGCCATAAATTTGCAAAGAACTTTTTTTTTTTTCTTGAAATGGTACATTTTGTTAGTTTAAACATTTGATATGTTTTATATTTTCCATTATGAATAAAATATGAGTTTATGAGATTTGCAAATCATTGCATTCTGTTTTTATGTAGATTATACACAGCGTCCCAACTGTTTTTGGAATCAGGGTTGCATATACACAGGGTCGGAAAGGGCAGGTGCCCTGGGTGCAGAGGCGCTATGTAGAGAGGGGGCGCTGAGAGAAAAGGAGCGCTCAGCTCTCCAGGTACCCGAATGACAGGAGTGATGCTGCTCTTACCCCCGTCATTCAGAACAGAGCACAGTGCAGGCTGCGATAGCTGCCGGGGGGGAGATTTTGTTCCCCCCTCCCATAAGCTGGGAGACTGGATCTCCTCCCCCTAACTCCTCCCACAGTTTGAGGCTCTGGGGTATGACAAACCCAGACTCTGAGGAGGTCTTCTGGGTATTGCTGCCTGTTGTGTGGGTGGGATGTGGATACGGCCAGCCTCGGAGTTCCCACCCGCCTGTCTGGAAGAAGGAGATGTGAGCTGAGGGAAGCTCAGCCAGTGATATTTGATATCATTGCTGCTGCTCCCTGTCCATAACCAGGAGCATAGAAAAGAGGGGGAATGGGACTGGAGCAGGCTGCAATTGAGGAAGGGGTTAACACTGCCATAACCACCAATGCAGGTTGGGGCTAGGGGGTTCATTTTCACTGCCACTGACCCCCCCCCCCCCCTGCATTGGTCCTCACATCAGTAAAATTTTAACCCGCCAACCCCCTTCTGCATTTGTGGTAATGTCAGTGAAAGTCCTCTCACATGGGTGGTCATGGGAGGGGTTCAATTTTAATGCCACTGACCACCAATGTGGGGAAGGAGTTAAGAATACTAACATCTGTACTGGAGGGTTATTAATGCATCCACCGACACCAATGCTGGGGGTTATTATTACATCCACTAAAAATGCTGGGGGTTATTATTACACCCACTAAAAATGCTGGGGGTTATTATTACACCCACTAACAATGCTGGGGGTTATTATTACATCCAATGACACCAATGCTGGGGGTTATTATTACACCCACTAAAAATGCTGGGGGTTATTATTACACCCACTAACAATGCTGGGGGTTATTATTACATCCAATGACAACAATGTGGGGGGTTATTATTACAGCCACTGACTAGAATGCTGGGGGTTATTATTACATCCACTGACACCAATGCTGGGGGTTATTATTACATCCACTGACACCAATGCTGGGGGTTATTATTACATCCACTGACACCAATGATGGGGGTTATTATTACATCCACTGACACCAATGATGGGGGTTATTATTACATCCACTGACACCAATGATGGGGGTTATTATTACATCCACTGACACCAATGATGGGGGTTATTATTACATCCACTGACACCAATGATGGGGGTTATTATTACATCCACTGACACCAATGATGGGGGTTATTATTACATCCACTGACACCAATGATGGGGGTTATTATTACATCCACTGACACCAATGATGGGGGTTATTATTACATCCACTGACAACAATGATGGGGGTTATTATTACATCCACTGACAACAATGCGGGGGGGGGGGGGGTTATTAATGCGTAAACTGACACCAATTCTGGGGGTTATTAATGCGTCCACTGACACCAATGCTGACCCCCAGCATGTCATATAGAAAGATATTGTTGGAATAAAAATAATTTTCCGCTTTACCAAGTTGCTCCTCATTGGAGTTGGACTGTATGTATATGCAGTGGCAGGACAAGGTAAATCAGTGTCCAGGGCTAAGATGCCAAATTGTGCCCCCCCCTCTTCCTGGACGCAAGAATTATCCCCAGAATTGATGCCAGAGGACGCCATAATAATCCCCAATACAGGCATCAGAGGACGCATTAATAACCCCTATTAATGCGTCCTCTGATACCTGTGTGGGGGATTCTTATGGCGTCCTCTGGCATCAATTCTGGGGATAATTCTTGCGTCCAGGAAGAGGGGGGGGCACAATTTGGCATCTTAGCCCTGGACACTGATTTACCTTGTCCCGCCACTGCATATACATACAGTCCAACTCCAACGAGGAGCAACTTATTAAAGATGAAATTTATTTTTATTCCAACAGTATCTTTGTACGTGACACAATGAACAGCCATAAAAAAAAATGCATGTACAAGTGTTTTTTTAATTACGGATCTGAACACAGTTGCATTGTTTTCAATGGAGCCATTCACACAGGTGCGGAAATATGCACTGCATTCAGATCTGTAACACAGAATCCAACAATCTGCATCTAAGAACATGCGCTTTGTGTATTTACCAGTATAAAACACATGCATTCTGCTCACTGACACCAACGATGGGGCACTATTCACTATGGGGCATTTTTATTGGATGAACTAGATGGACTTGTGTCTTTTTTTTTCAACCAGACTAACTATGTATTCCACCCACTTACACCAACAATAGGGTATTGTTACAGACACTAGGACATTTTCTACTCCCACTGGTCACAGTCCGGTCCCTTTAAAGCCTGAAGGATAAAAAACTGGCCCTTTTGTTTAGAATGTTTGGAGACCCCGGATCTATGGCTTGCCGATACTCCTGCAGTGATATTCTTCTGGTGCTCGTCATAAGTGCCAACTACAGTTAGGTCCATATATATTTGGACACAGGCACAATTTTATATTTTTCAGGTTCTTAGCTAAATATATTCAAGTTATAGTTATAGAATGGATATGGGCTGTAAGGTCACACTCTCAGGTTTAATTAGAGGGTATGTACATCCAAATTGGAATAATGGTTTAGGAATTACAGCTCTTAAGAATAGTCACCAACCCCCCCCTTTTTTTTTTCAAGGGACCAAAAATGAATCAAAAGCGGTTTCATGGCCAGATAAAAGGTCTGGAGTTGATTCTAAATGTGGTATTTGCATGTGGAATCTATTGCTGTGAACCTACATAATGCGTTCAAAGGAGCTGTCCATGCAAGTGAAACAGGCCTTTGTAACAAAACCATCAGAGAGATAGCAGCAACATTAGGAGTGACCAAATCAACAGTTCAGTACATTCTGAGGAAAAATGAATGCACTGGTGAGCTCGGCAACATATAAAGGCCTGGATGTTCACGGAAGACAACAGTGGTGGATGATCGCAGGATCCTCTCTATGGTGAAGAAAAACCCATTCACAACATCCAGACAAGTGAAGGACACTCTCCAGGAGGTGGACGTATCATTGTCAAAGTCTACAATCAAGAGAAGACTTCACGAGACTAAATACAGGAGGGTTCACCACAAGCTGTCAACCATTTAGAAGCCTGAAGAATAGAAAAGCTGAAGTAGACTTTGCCAAAAAACATCTAAAAAAGCCAGACCAGTTCTGGAAAAGCATTCTTTGGACAGAAACTAAGATTAACCACTTCAATACTGGGCCTATTCTGGCACTTCTCTCCCTCATGTAAAAATCATAAATTTTTTTGCTAGAAAATTACTCAGAAACCCCAAACATTATATATGTTTTTTTTAGCAAACACCGTAGGGAATAAAATGGCGGTCATTGCAACTTTTTATAACACACGGTATTTGCACAATCATTTTTCAAACGCCTTTTTTTTTGGAAAAAAAACTTTTTCGTGAATTTAAAAATAACAGAACAGTAAAGTTAGCCCAATTTTTTTATATAATGTGAAAGATGATGTTACGCCGAGTAAATAGATACCCAAGATGTCACGCTTTAAAATTGCGCACAATTATGGAATGGCGCCAAACTTCGGTACTTAAAAATCTCCATAGGCGACACTTTAATTTTTTTTTACAGGTTACCAGTTTAGAGTTACAGAGGAGGTCTAGTGCTAGAATTGTTGCACACGCTCTAACGCACGCGGCAATACCTCACATTTGTGGTTTGAGCAGCGTTTACATATGTGGGCGGGACTTACGTGTGCGTTTGCTTCTGAGCGCGAGCTACCGGGGACAGGGGCGTTTAAAAAAAATAAAATTATATATTTTGTTTTTGGTCATTTTACTTTTTTTCCTTTTTTTTTTTTCTTTTTTGATCACTTTTATTCCTATTACAAGGAATGTAAACATCCCTTGTAATAGGAATCTATGTCACAGGTCCTCTTTATGAAGAGATGTGGGGTCAATAAGACCACACATCTCTCCTCCAGGCTGGAAAGCATGAGATCGGTAAACAAAAAAAAAATTCACTGATCTCATGCTGACAGCCGCGATCGCGGCTTTGTTTACTTCCGGGTACCGTGGGTGACATCATAACGTCACGCCCGGGCCTCCGACAGTCATATAGATGACTGGTGACCAGAAATCTCTATGCTCGTCATCCGGCGGCAGGAGATTCTTTCTCCGGGCCCCTGATGGCACGGGAGAACCAGGAGAAGCACCAGATGGCGGCGGGATGTCCCCTCCCGTTGCCTATAAGAACGATCCAGCAGTGGAATTGCCGCTATGATCGTTCTTATAGTGCACAGAATCGCCGGCTGAAAACAAGATTATCTGAATAATGTCTGTAGCTGCAGGCATCATTCAGATATTCCTATTGAAAGTCAAAGACGTCATATGACGTCCTTGGGCGGGAAGTGGTTAATCTCTACCAGAATGACGCAAAGCAAAAAGTGTTGGGAAGGCTTGGAACAGCCCATGATCCAGAGCACACAACGTCATCTGTAAAACGTGGTGGAGGCAGTGTGATGGCATGGGCATGCATGGCTTCCAGTGGCACTGGGTCATTGGTGTTTATTGATGATGTGACAGAAGACAGAAGCTGCTGGATGAATTCTGCAGTGTTTAGAGATATACTGTCAGCCCAGATTCAGCCAAATGCAGCAAAGTTGATTGGATGACATGTCACAGTACAGATAGACAATGATCTCAAACACACTGCAAAAGCAACCCAGGAGCTTTTGAAGGAAAAGAAGTGGAATATTCTGCAATGGTCCAGGCAATCACCAGATCTCAACCCAATTGAGAATGCTATTTCACTTGCTGAAGGAAAAACTAAAAGGCAGAAAGACCCACAAAGAACAACAGAAGGCTGCTGTAGTTAGAGCCTGGCAAAGCATCAGAAAGTACCCAGTGTTTGGTAATGTCCATGGGTTCCAGATGTTAGGCAGTCATTGCCAGTAAAGGATTCTCAACAAAATATTAAAAATTAACATTTTATTTATGGATTATATTCATTTGTCCAATTACGTTTGAGCCCCTGAAAATGGGGGGACTGTGTATAAAATGGTTGCAGTTCCTAAAATTTTTACGTGATATTTAGGTTCAACCCCTTGAATTAAAGCTGAAAGTCTGCACTTCAAATTTATTTGGATGGTTTTGTTTTCATTTTATTCTGGTGCAATACAGAGCCAAACGTATGAAAAGTGTGCCTGTGTACAAATATATATGGACCTAACTGTATGTCTGCCCCTTCCTCTTTCATTTATAGATGTAGCACTATAGCTTCCATGAATGAAAAGTGTTCTATAAATGGAAGAGAATTGAAATGAAAGCATCACACCACTTCTAGAAGGTCAAGATACAATTTTATTAGATGGAGGACCATGTCTACCAGGCCAGAGAAACCCCCATCTAAAATTTTACAAAACCTAAGCTTGTTGGATTCCTCCCAGGTACTCAATAATAACAACCCTAACAACTAAGAGATTCCTTTTCTCAGGAGAAGGATGTACACTTTATCTACCCTTTATTTTGGCCCTTTATTTTTCTTAACCTCTCTCCCCCCCCATCCAAGATAGTCATTACCTCCTTACCCCCTATAGTTCCATGCCACCTGACCCCATCCCTCTCCTCCCCCCTCCCTCTTTCCCTTCCTGCCTCCTAGGTTTAAACATAACCAGCTAGAGCCAACCGGTTTGGCTGTTTAACAACTACCTACTAGGCTTAACATACGGTTCTGTCATAGTCCACCTTCACATGTGGAACATTTCAGAACCTTCTCGGTTAGTGTGCTGTTGCCTTCTGTATATCTGTCTGGGCTGGGTTCAGCCCTTCCTTCTCAAAGCTGGTCGCTCACCTGTCGGCTAAGCCAGCTCCTATCTCTCCACAGTGACTCACCTGTTGATGATATCCTGCTCGTCAGTCCTGCCTACTTAAGCCATCCAGCCAAGATGATCTCTGCCTTCGCCTTGGTCACATCTCTAGAGATGCTCTCCTGTGTTCCTGTTAAAGACTAGCTTGGCTGACATTCGTTCTGGCTCCAGATCCTGCTTGTTGTTCTACTACGCTCATCTCTGGCTCCATGACGTTTACTCTGTTTACCTTTTTTTATTATTGTGTGATTTAACTGTACTTCTGTATGTCTCAATCTGATTGATGGTTTCTGACCATATCAACCCTCAAAAAACAAGGGTTAGATTCAGTTTTTCTTTCACAGAGATTCGGTTGTCTTCTGTAGTTGATGTAAGTTTTGATTACTGGCCTTCTTCTTTAGATATGCCCTGAGCAACAAGATGTCTTTATACCGTAATTTAATATTACTTTTGGTTCTGTTAACCCTTGCTGTACTTCATGACTTAAACGGCTGCGACCGCGACTAATAATCCTGTTATTGGTCTTTTCGAAACATCAATTAACTTCTTGGAAAAAAAAAAGATACAACTTTAATTCATTATAAGTCAGGGGTACAATCCAAAAAAGTATCCAATGCGTTTCGGGGGTCCAAGCGCTCCCTTCATCAGGGCTTGACTTACCTACAATTGTATTTTCCAGAGTGAATTACAAGCACAGGCCTTGTAAGCAGTGTTTCATTCATAGAACACTTTTCATTCATGGAAGGTATAGTACAGCTTCTATAAATGGAGGAGGGGGGCAGAAGGGCATAGTCAGCACCTCCTGCAACAGGTCCAGCGTTCATATTAAACCCCACAGGAACAGAAGCTTTACAGAGCTTTGACATACAAAACACCCATGCACAGAAGGAACAGCAAAGCAGAAAGACTGAAGATTTTCCTCTCTTGCAGTTAAACCCTTACAAGCTTTTTCCCTCCCCCAACCTGTGAGAAGCAGCACACCAATTAGCTCTTCTCTCTGGCACTCTGTTCTCTCCCCCCACCAGCATGTTCTATTTTAACACATGAGCACTGGAGCACAGTGGACTGGCTCCACGTGCTGCTTCTCCCTCCCCAGTCTAAGCTCTGCATTACAAGAGACTAAATACCAAGTCAAATTCATCTACATACATTTTGTTTGTTTGCCCACTGACAAAGAAATGATCAGTCTAAAATTTTATTGGTAGGTTTATTTTAACAGTGAGAAACAGAATAACAAAAATATCCAGAAAAACGCATTTCAAAAAAGTTATTTGGAAAAAGAAAAGGGGACACCATGGGTGGGATCCAACTGGTGGGTGGGATCAAACCAGTTGGATCCCACCCATGGTGTCCCCTTTTCTTTTTCCATTTTTGCCTACTTTGGAGACCCAGCATTTACATCTGACCCAGCATCTATATCCGGTGAGTTACCTATCAGTGGGAGCTTGGAGCTTTGGAGACATCCACGTTAAGGATATAGACATCGGGTTTGCGGTTCCCAAGCAAGAGAGAGGAAAAGGCCCTGGCTGGGTTGTAGCCACACGCGATTGCCATAACTGTATCTGGTAAGCCTTCAATTTACCCGGTGGTGGGTTCACTGCGAAACAAGTCACATGTCCACGGATGCCTAATTTGAAAAGTCATTTCACCTCACTGATGTCACTTGGATTGGATCTTTAGATATTTTGGGATATCTTTGTGGACTATTTTTATCACTTATATTTACAGCTTTAATGTTTGTGGATTATATATCTATAGTGCATATATTTTTGCAATAATTGTATGGATGTTTCTTATCCTTTAAAATTACTTCTTTATTGATGGTAATTGGAGGACATATATAGGTTTTTCACAGTAAGGTCTTTCCACTTGTTTGTGATATAACTGACACGGACGGGCCATTATTGATTTTTCCTGTCATTCGTGAACAATTACGGTTATATATTTTACTATTTATTTTCACAGCGCAACCTTTTCTCTTTTTATGTTTACTTATGTTTATCACATGCGGTTTGCTGCTTACATTACACTGTTTTAGTCCAGCGCAGTTTTTTTGTTATATTTATTTTGTGTTTCTTCCATTTGCGAATAATCGCACCAACTGTTGTCTCCCTCTCACCAAGCTTCTTGGCGATGGTCTTGTAGCCCATTCCAGCCTTGTGTGGGTCTACAATCTTGTCCCTGACATCCTTGGACATCTCTTTGGCCATGGTGGAGAGATTGGAATCCGATTGATTGCTTCTGTGGACAGGTGTCTTTTATAAAAAGGTAACAAGCTGAGATTAGGAGCACTCCCTTTAAGAGACTGCTCCTAACCTCAGCTTGTTACCTGTATAGAAGACACCTGGAAGCCAGAAATCTTGTTGATTGATAGGGGATGAAATACTTATTTCACTAATTAACCACTTACCCACTGGGCACTTAAACCCCCTTCCTAACCAGACCAATTTTCAGCTTTCGGTGCGCTCACACTTTGAATGACAATTACTCAGTGATGCAACACTGTACCCAAGTGAATTTTTTGTCCTTTTTTCACACAAATAGAGCTTTCTTTTGGTGATATTTAATCACCGCTGGGTTTTTTATTTTTTGCGCTATCAAAAAAGACTTAAAATTCGGTAAAAAAAAAAGAAAAATTCTTTGTTTCTATTAAAATTTATTGCACATGGGAGCAAGGTTCTGGGAGGACGTCCCACAGATGTCCACCCAGAATAAGCCGACCGCGCTGTAGCCGTCTTTCGGCTAAGGCCCGGTCGGCATGTGGTTAAAATGCAAATCAATATAACTTTTTTGAAATGTGTTTTTCTGGATATTTTTGTTGTTATTCTGTCTGTCTCTCACAGATAAAATAAACCTACCATTAAAAATTATAGACTGATTATTTCTTTGTCAGTGGGCAAATGTACAAAATCCGCAGAGGATCAAATACTTTTTTTTTTTCCCCCTGACTGTACATTGGTTGCATGTGAAAAAATAAAATAAATTTAGTGATGTAATGATGAATAAATAGCAAGCTGCATTTGTGTCTTTTATTTCTGTCTTGAACGTGGATCATTTGACTTTTGAGCATATTTACCTTTTCAATGATGCGGATGACACCAGGGATCATAGAATCCTGATCATTCTGCCTTTTAGCACTGGTATGTAAGAACACGCCTTGTTTCTCAAATGCCACCTGGAAAAAGAAGTAGAAATCCTTTATTAACATGCCAAAGCAGTACCAATCCTGCCACTAAGGCAGCAACAAACTTGGCTAAGGTACACATTTCCATCTATTAACACTGAAATCATTTAAAAACATTTCACAAAAAGGGAGAAAAAGTAAATGCAGTCAGCAAACTGCTGATGCCATCCAGTAAACACTGTAGGCATGCCAAAGTGAGAAATTCAGAAATTTAGTGATGTGAGTTAGAGTGCTCCTTTAGCACTCAGTCATAGGGCACCGCCCTAGAGAACTTTACATTTATGTACAGGCTCCAACTGCCAGGCATGCTGTGTTCTATATATACACACCATGGAAGATATTCAGAATGATTTTCTTGGTGCTCCTTGCACTGCAGCCTCTGCAGTTCACTGATCCCCTGCTGGTTGGAATAGACATGGCATGTGTGGTTTAAACCCTTACATATACCCAGTGAAGGGACTATCCTCAGGTGATACAGATAGATAAAACAAATCCTCCTACATAAGTTGTACCTGTTTTTCTGCAGTATTATCATCTCTACATCATGGGCTGGCAGAAAGCAGGGGGCAGACAGTGGAGGTTACAGTCTGCAGAGCTCAGTGAGGAGACCTAAGGTAAGCAACGCAAAGGGAAGGGACCCCCTCCTTCACACAGCACACAGGAACAGAGCTTAGGCTGTCAATCGCAGGCTGTGTGCTGCAGCTCCCTCCGCTTTTACCATTTTTCTCTTGGTGTCAGGAAAACTTGTTAGAAGTGATTCGTGCTGATAGTATAGGAACAAGGCAGCAAATAGAAATTACATTTAGGGCTCAGGATTGAGACAAATACACACTATAAAAGGGATATGCTTTGTTCATACTTCATGTCTGAGGTTTACAACCACTTTAATGTTGGTCATAGTTGCAATGTTGTGGCCCTATAACAGAAAGTGCCTGAACAAGGACCTTCACAACGGGATCACCACATAATATTTTATTATTTTAACGTGTTAAAGCTTATATGAGATTATAGTGATTGGGTTTACATATACTTTAGAGCAGCCTTTCCCAACCTTTCTACTCCAGAGGAACGCTTGAAATAAAATTTCAGGTCTGGGGAAACTACTGCTTAAACCAGTTTACTGGTGGACAGTGGGAAGAATGTTCCTCACATTGGTGGTTATTGAAAAGAATGCCCTTTACATTGGTGGCCAGAGGGAAGAATGCCCTTTACATTGGTGGCCAGAGGGAAGAATGCCCTTTACATTGGTGGTCAGAGGGAAGAATGCCCTTTACATTGGTGGTCAGAGGGAAGAATGCCCTTTACATTGGTGGTCAGAGGGAAGAATGCCCTTTACATTGGTGCTCAGAGGGAAGAATGCCCTTTACATTGGTGCTCAGAGGGAAGAATGCCCTTTACATTGATGGCCAGTGGGAAGAATGCCCCCTTACTGTGGTGGTCAGAGATACACCCTTACAGAAAGCTAAAGGCATGGTACAGGTGTGTTTGCGGCGCATTACCATAGAATTGAATTGAATGTGTTGTAGGTGTTGGAGCAGTGGCAAAAAAACTACTTAAATACCTGTATCTAATGCCAGGGTGAACAGGGCCTAAGGGCACTTTCACACTGAGCAGCGACGGGCGTCAGCGGTAAAGCGGCGCTATTTTTAGCGGCGCTTTACCGTCGTTTTTGCAGCGCTTTTCACCCAAAAAAGGGTTAAAAGTGCCGCTGCAGTGGGGCTTTGCCAGCGTCACGGCAGCGCTGCCCATTG
>CM053035.1:49012992-49062174 GCA_028564925.1 Lithobates sylvaticus | reverse complement strand
CCTGAAGTCTGAAGCACAGTAAGGGCTCTTTCACACGGACGGACCGTATGTCCATTTTTCATCCTTCCGTTTTTGGATGAAAAACGGACATACATGTATCCCTATGGTATAGCGATCTCGTCCGTGTCCGCTATGCTCCGTTTCTGCAGACGGAGGAAAACCCTATTTTTTCATCCGTCTGCAGAGCGGATCGGATGACGACGGACTCTACGGTCCGTCGTCACCCGATCTCCTATAGGGGAGAGCGGTGCTCTGACAGGTCCGTCCCTGCGCTGTGTGCAGAGACAGACCTGTCATCTTCCTGTTCAGCGGAGATCGCTCCGGCGATCCCCGCTGAGCAAGCGGCTATCCACGGGGCGGATCTGCACTGATCCGCCCCGTGTGAAAGAGCCCTGAATTTGTCCTTTGTTTAGAAAATGTGGAGACTACTGTTATAAACTGAGGCAAATTTCCTGTGTTGCCTTTAACAAGCAATCAGATTGCAGCTGCTACATTCCCTGTGCAGGTTAACCAAATGTCTGTATGTAGCGCCGACACTTTACTAAAGTGTGCGCTATATATGTAAATTTAGTTTTCCAGAACTATAACAGAGTTCTGGGGGTTAATTGTACAAGTTTTTACTTTGGCATTAGTTTGGCTGGGCTGTACTGGAGTTCTGCCTAGTCATAGGTGCAGTGAGGCACCTGTGACAGGCTGAGAACCAAGCCTGGTTGGACGTGTTAGGTACCAATCTTTCTCGGAGCCAATCAGTGGGTGCTTCTGGCCCCGCTATGTAGTCTGGGAAGGGGTATTTAAGATGCTGAAGTCACGTGTTCAGGGTTCGGCTTGCTGTCTGATTCCTGGTTCCGGTCCGGACCCCGTGAGCATGGAGTGTCTGCCGCCCCGTAAGCATGGTCACCCTGACCAGCCCCAGAAGCCCTCATGGTCTAGGGTGGGGATCCGTCCGTTCCAGAGTCTCGGAATGGGCTAGTTCAAGGCCCAGTAACTGAAGGAGGATCGGAGGTGTCCCGTTGTGCTCTCGGTATTGGAGAGACATGGCAACTCGTACAAGCGACCAGGGGAGGACTCTTCAGAGGAGGGCCAAGAAGCTGGCTACTCAGTAAGAGTCTGGAAGCTGCAGTTGTATGGAAACTAGAATCCACACTTCTCACAGTATAGCCAAGAAGGCAGAAGATCCAGGTACTGTGGGAAAGGTTCCTAACTTATCTTCAGTTACAATTTAGTCTGTGGCAGAGACTTTGCAAATTTTCCAGATCACATGTTGGCTGCTAAATCTATGGTTAGAGGTTTATCCAGCAGTGTAGCACCCAGTTGCGAGTGGCTACTCTCTGGGTTATCTGAGATATTGATGTCAGCAGTTCTAAGTGCCTGAGTTTTATCACCCGTGCCCTCTATTCCTAATTGAGACTGTGTTATAGTTGGATGTTACCCCTGCAGAATAAAAATCCTCAAAAGGACTTTTGTGTGTCAGTATGTGAAGTTACTGGGTACTAACCCTGGGAACTCCTAGACAACGAACGATGAGCTATGAGGAGGTAATTGGTAAGCCCAGAAATTGAAAGGTCGCCCCAAAGGGGTTTTGGCTGCTACATACATTTGGGAAAGCCATGTTTGCCTATAATTTTTAGAAAGCATTGACAATCTACCAAAAAATTATATTTTATTTATAAGTGGTGGATAGAGTGAGCCCCTTGCTTCTCATGTGTCTTCAATACTTCAACAATGAGATCTCCCTGTCATAAATCCCAACTCTGTTCATGTCAACCTGAGAGTTTTGGGTTTTCCCACCAAATTCTGTATGCTCCAGCATTTCCTGCTGCATTCATTTAGAGTTGCCAATGTTTGAAAGTAAGTGGAAGGTACATCTTGATGGATTTGTGGGGTACCATGTGCACCACTTACCAAACACATATGCAGAAAAAGTGGGTGTGTCGCTTTAGAGTGTATGGACTCTAGGACTATAGGATAGCAATTTTCTCACTGTGCTTTGTTATGTTTATTTGTACACTTGTTTGCAACAAAGCTGCCTCCCTTCCTATTCAAACTGATGTCTAGGATCAGCTTCATTGATCTGGCTGTCAGTTTCATTGTTTCTGCTGCTGTCCCTGCCCATGTTTACAGAGGAACAGGCACAGCTGTAATTGGAGGTGGTGGTTACAAGGCTTTGTGTAGCCTGGTAAGTCCCCCACCACACAGAGGAAGAGGATCCAGACTACTTAAACTGCTGTGAATGCTGGGAGGAACTGATAGTTTTGGAAAAGGTATTTCCATGCAGACTATGCCTGCTTTTTGGACTAAGCAGAGGAACTACAGATTCCAGAGTCAATTGAGTTCTCGGGAAAGGAAAAGGAGGAGGTTTGTTCCCAGGCTCTGGGAGATTCAAGGAGGACATTAAGGGAGAGAAAGTGTGTGTCTGGTTGCTTGTGAGAAGCTTACCACTGCACCGAGATAGGGAGAGGCACTGCAGAGGACACTCTCAGGTAGCTGAGGTCATCACTCTAGCTGACTGAGCCTGCTGCCCATTTTTGGAAAGAATGCTGCGGACATTGCCTTTATTAACTGGAGCGAAGTGATCTGTTGCCACAGGAGTCAGTAAGAGGCCAATACACCTTGTTAAAATGCACAGCATTGTCCGTGTGAGTCACAGTGTAGGTGCCTGTACCAGAGTTTGGTAGAACTTTATGCTTAGTGCTCCAACATCAGATTTGGAACCCAACGTGCTGGCCAGCGGGGAAAGGGGTTTAATATAGACTGCTGAACTATTGTGTTACTACTCCCTTTATACTGGATTACCCCTAGTATAGGGTTCAGGGACTATTCTCTATTTCACTTATTTGTCACCAATTATACATCCTTATTGCCATTGTTTTACCTATTTGTTGAGAAATTCCTACTGTTTTTCTATCCTTTAAACTGTTGGGGTACTGTATAATTTTTCAATAACCCAGGAAACAGCAGCTTCTTCATGAATAAGTGCTACAGAGGTCATACTAATTGTGCAAGCTCAGGAACTCAAGAGCAGATACCAAATCACCAAATAAGTCTCAGAGTTATAAGAAATTGTCAGGTTGTTTAACCCTTCTGCATCTACCAAACACTGAAATATCTTTTTTTTTTATAACCTGGTCCTCTGTGATGGTGCCTGGGCCTAGGAACCAGTCCCTATTCCTGGGCACTGGACTCAGGGAGTGACATTGACACTTTCCCACAATGCTTACCATTGTCAGTGTCAGCTGCAGAGGACAAGAAATGGGAAATGAGCATGGGTATGGTAAGTATATGAGAGCTGGGGATGCGCTTTCTTCTGGGCATTTTTTTTAACAATTTCAAGACACATTAGGCAGCCAGGAGCACCAAAACTTTGCAGCAGTTTTCCTCAATGCAAGGTGATATTGGTGCTTTTTTTTAAGTGTCCATGGGTACACATGTGGATACTTTGTCACAAAATTGACACAACATTTTTGCTGTGAAATAATGGCTATATGTATATACCCTATAGGTGTTAGGAAGGGTGTAAAGACATATTCGGCAACCCATCGCAGTTTGCTACGGTGAAGTGAAGTTCCATCGCCGCCATCTTGCTACACCCCACATTCGTCCACGGTAAGGATACACTAAGAAGGGGGAAAGCAGACATGTTACACCCACCAGAGTTTTGCATTTAACACGTATTTATAACAGTAAAGTCAGTTTATATAGTGAAATTCAGTACTTACAACTCCGTCTGCCTACTTAGATCTTGAATTTTAAAAGCAGCGACAACCCTGCTCATCTCACAGGTTTGCTAATCTGACAGAACTTCGCTGATTTTAAAATTCAAGATCTAAGTAGTCAGACGGAGTTGTAAGTACTGTATTTTACTAAATAAACTGAAATTACTGTTATAAATCTGTGTAAAATGCAAAACTCTGGTGGGTGTAACAAGATGTCCGCTTTCCACCCTTCTAATGCCCCATACACACGGTCGGAAATTCCGACGGAAAATGTCCGATCGGACCATGTTGTCGGAAAATCCGACCGTGTGTGGGCTCCATCGGACTTTTCGAAATTCCGACGGAAAAAATTTGAGATCCTGCTCTCAAATTTTCCGACAACAAAATCCGATCTGACTTTTTCCGATCGTGAGTAGAGAATTCCGACGTACAAAGTGCCACGCATGCTCAGATCAAATTAGGAGACCAAACCTATTGGCTAATAGCCTCTATGTAGTTCCATCGTACGCAACGAACGTCACTACGTTCAGAATTATCGGATTTTCCGACAACTTTGTCCGACCGTGTGTATGCAACACTAGTGTCGGACAAAATCCGTCGGAAAAAATCAGATGGATTTTGTGGTCGGAATTTCCGACCGTGTGTACGGGGCATTAATGTATACTTAGTGTGGACGAGTGTGTGGTGTAGCAAGATGGTCGGCGACGTAACGTCACTTCCGTAGCAAACTGCGATGGGTTCGCCGAATATGTCGTTACAAGGGCACAGGTATTAGAGGATGGACAGACATGAAGAAACAATCTGACTGCCTTCAGTTTTGCCTACTGGTTGCCTCTCTCTGGGCTAGTCCCAGCTGAGAATATACATTCATTTAATGATGACGGGAGGGGAACTTTCAGCTGCCAGTGATCATTTCAACAAAGATGGCCACTGTCTTGATTGGCTTTGGGTGTCTGGCATCCTTTGTTCTTGCCCACAAACTAAAACTGACACTAAAGCTTGCTTTTTTCCTCAAATCTTTGGATACTTGCATTAGAATTTGTATTTTATTATGTAAGTTTTGAATGTTATGTAAAACTAATTATATAGGATGCTGGGTTTATTCTAAAAAATGAACAGCTGCCTTCAGTGCCGGGACAAGGTCATCTAGTGCCCAGGGCGAACATGTCAACTGCGCCCCCCCCCCCCCCCTTAAGATGTATGAGCATTATGTGTCAGCAGAAATCCCCAAAGCATCAATTCCCCCTCCTCCCAGTACAAATCTACCCCCTGCTGAAATCCCCTCTCCTAACACAACTCCTCTACCCCCAAAATCCCCCCAGCACGAATCTTCTTCCCCCCCCCCATCACCCCTCCCAACACAAACCCCCCTAAATCACTCTTAGCATCCCCCCCAAATTTCCCCAACTAGAATAATACTCCCTGCCACTCCGTCAAATTCCCCCTTCCAACACAAATCCCCTTCCCCCCAATCTCCTTGTGGTGCCCCCAACCTCACAGGATACCACAGTGCCCAGGGCAGCCGCCCCTCCTGCCCACCCCTTGTCCCGGCCCTGGCTGCCTTGTAATAGGACAGTTCCAAAGAGCATAGGAAAACACAGACTTTGCAAGTTATTCATTGACTTGAGGTATATCGTTTTTTCATAAGCTTATTATGTTCATACTTGGTAATAAGATCAGCAGCCCCCACCTCGTGTAAGTCAGGAGACAAGTTTACCTCAAATATTTTCACATCGTCCTCACATTTATCCTGTCTTAGGCCATGTTTCCATGGTATCTTGAACAGTGTCTGCTCCGAGTTCTCCCATGCGAGACCTGGATACTTCTGGCTGTTGATCTGCTCTTCCAGCCAAGGAATTATACGCGGCTTCTGAAAGCTCATCCTCACAAACTGTGTAGTGCTTTCCTGTATAAGGAATCTGATCATAAGAGATGTTACTTAGTAAACCATATTTTAATATTGATACAAATATTAAACATAGAACTCCATAGATGATTCAGAATGTTCCATTTCCATCACTGGTCCGTAGCTTTCTCTATTCTGGGAACCAACATCTCAGAATTCACCTACAGTTTTTTAACAAAGTCCAATGAGATTCCCAAGCAAAAGGTCTGACTGCCCAAAAGCTCTTAATATTGATATTTGTTAAAAAAAAAACTGGGAGCGTCAAGCCATTTCAGGGTTCAAGGATTTCCCCCTTCCTCAGGGCTTAAAGCATGATGGATCAATATAAAGGGTGGCACAGTCACCAGGAATTAATTATTTCCTGTATTCAAATTGGATCCTATCTGCTGATTGTCTGATGGTTATAGCCATTTTTTTTTATGAAACACTCATGTCCTCAAATGTACCCATCATGCTTAAGCTCTAAAGAAGAAGGAGATCCATGAACCCAGAAATGAGTTGACTGTTCTACATTGTGTTTCTGTGATCAAATGTTAATATTAAAAGTTTAAAGCCTTGTACACACGGGCTGAAAATTGGTAGAAATCGGCTGGGTAGGCTATCTGTTCTTCTGCTTCTGTTGAACGGGCATCCTGGAAAACCAGCATCCGACTAGCATCTGATAAGCGCTGGCACACAATGGTTGTGAGCGCTGATCAGTATGTTTTGGCGGTTGGGCATTCCCCCTTTCAGAGTTGAACGAAAAGTGACTTCAAGTGTGTACCCAGCTTTAGGATTCTCAGACCTTACTCATTGTACTTTGTACACTTGAATTTTCTTTTCTAGGCCCCTTGATTGAGGGAGACCCAGCTTTTGTTAAGAATGGCCTTACCAGAGCCACTGTGCATTATTGCAATCAGATTAGTCTAGTGATAATTTAACTGCAGTGCCTCTTCTACTTCCAGGTCTTCATTGCTACCTGGGACCCCTTTGGGGTCCCAGGTAGTTCACCCCTTCAATCGACCTATTGACCATTGTTTCCAAGACATAAAGTGATGGGAAAAGACAACATTTTTGAGTAAGCAGTAATCTTCCATTGTGGAAAAATGGTTCGATATCAAGTGTCAAAAGCTAGCCATACACTTACAGATTTTTTTTTAATTCAACCTGAGGCTAACAACAGGGATCTATGAATCTCCCCTGCTGGCTGTTGTATTATAACAGCTGACTCCAGTTAGACTACTCGAACAGTGCCTACAGTACATCTAATAAGATGCAGCTGCTGCTCAGCTCCTAAAGGTTCTGCCGGACCCCTTGAACAATCAACTTTTGTTTAGCCAGGTAGTGCAGTCGGGGCACCCTTGGTTCGAATTTTGGCAGAGTCAGCAGGAATTGGCTGAAATTGAAGCCATGTATGAAAGTCTTAAAGAAGAGTTCCAGTAATTTGATTACGTTACACACTAAAGCTACCCATACGTGCGTCAGTTTTGTTTGTTCAACCAGTCGGTTGAATGAAAAAACTGACCTTATTCCCACATCCACAGACTCGCCTGCTGTCAGAATACACAGATCAGTTCTTTAGCCTATTGCCTGCAGCAATGATTGAGCGAAAATATTCTGTTAGGGCGGTTGAACAGAAGTTGCTTGGTAGATGGACTTCTGTTCATCTACAGTGGCCACACATGGATCGAAAATTCAGCTGGTCTACTGAACTGGCCTAATTTCGATCCTTGTATGGCCAGCTTGGTGAATCAATAATTTACTGTTTGTAGCCCATGCTACATACAGGAAGGAACATCCTTTTCTGGCGAGTGCCTTCCTTGTTAAGGTTAACCACTTGCCGACCGGCTCACAGCGATATACATTGGCAAAGTGCCACAGGTGCGCAAAATCACGTACCCGTACGTCGCTGCGTCATTGGCGGCACGCGCTCCGCGGGAGCATGCTTGCGGGTCACGCGGACTCGATGTCCGCCGGTGGCCCACAATCGTGACATGGAGAGGCAGAACGAGGAGATGCCTATGTAAACAAGGCATTTCCCTGTTCGACCTAGCAACATGACAGGGATCTACTGTTACAAGTGATTGGGAGCAGTGATCCCTATCATGTTCTAGTGAGCCCATCCCCCCTACAGTTAGAACACGCCCAGGGAACACACTTAACCCCTTAGATCGCCTCCTAGTGTTTAACCCCTTCCCTGCCAGTGACATTTATACAGTAATCAGTGCATTTTTTAGCACTGATCGCTGCATAGATGCCAATGGTCCCAAAATAGTGTCAAAAGTGTCCGATCTGTTCGCTGCAATGTCGCAGTCACGATAAAAATTGCTGCCATTTCTAAAAAAAAAAAATGAATAATAAAAATACCATAAATCTTTAGCTTTTTTTTGTTTATAGCGCAAAAAAAAAAAGGCGCAGAGGTGATCAAATACCACCAAATGAAAGGGTACAACGTTGCATGACCGCGCAATTGTCATTTAAAGCGACGCAGTGCCGTATCGCAAAAAAAGGCTTGCTCAGGAAGGGGGTAAATCATTCCCGGGGCTGAAGTGGTTAAATAAAGATACTTGTCTGTACAATTCAACCTGAGTGTGTGTGGGGTTTTTTATATATATATAATCCATACTCCCTGCTGGTACCACCAACTTTGGAAAGGAGTGCTACATCCTCACTGCTCTAACAGTAAGGAATCCCTTACACATCTTAAGATTGAACTGCTTCTCGTCCAACTTTGTTGTGTGGCCTGCAGGGCAGCCATCAGAAATTTTTGGGCCAGGTGTGAATGGGGAGCAGGTGTGTTAAATTTGGTGTTATCGCTCTCACTCTCTCATACTGGTCACTGGAAGTTCAACATGGCACCTCATGGCAAATAACTCTCTGAGGATCTGGAAAAAAGAATTGTTCCTCTACATAAAGATGGCCTAGGGCCTAGGCTATATTAAGATTGCCAAGACCCTGAAACTGAGCTGCATCATGGTGGCCAAGACCATACAGCGGTGTAACAGGACAGGTTCCACTCAAAACTGGCCTCACCATGGTCAACCAAAGAAGTTGAGTGAACGTGCTCAGCGTCATATCTAAAGGTTGTCTTTGGGAAATATACTTATGAGTGCTGCCAGCATTGCTGCAGAGGTTGAAGGGGTGGGGGGTCAGCCTGTCAGTGCTCAGACCATACACTGCACACTGCATCAAATTGGTCTGCATGGCTGTTGTCACAGAAGGAAGGCTCTTCAAAAGGTGATGCACAAGAAAGCCCGCAAACAGTTTGCTTAAGACAAGCAGACTAAGGACATGGATTACTGGAACCATGTCCTTTGGTCTGATGAGACAAAGATACATTTATTTGGCTCAGATGGTGTCAAGAGTGTGTGGCGGCAACCAGGTGAGGAGTACAAAGACAAGTTTGTCTTGCCTACAATCAAGCATGGTGGTGGGAGTGTCATGGTCTGGGGTTGCATGAGTGCTGCCGGCACTGGGGAGCTACAGTTCATTGAGGGAATCATGAATGCCAACATGTACTGTGACTTACTGAAGCCGAGCATGATATCCTCCCTTCAGAGACTGGGCAGCAAGGCAGTATTCCAACATGATAACGACCCCAAACACATCTCCAAGATGACCACTGCCTTGCTAAAGAAGCTGAGGGTAAAGGTGATGGACTGGCCAAGCATGTCTCCAGACTTAATCCATATTGAGCATCTGTGGGGAATCCTCAAACGGAAGGTGGAGGAGCGCAAAGTCTCTAACATCCACCAGCTTCGTAATGTCGTCATGGAGGAGTGGAAGAGGACTCCAGTGGCAACCTCTGAAGCTCTGGTGAACTCCATGCCCAAGAGGGTTAAGGCAGTGCTGGAAAATAATGGTGGCCACACAAAATATTGACACTTTGGGCTCAATTTGGACTTTTTCACTTAGGGGTGTACTCACTTTTGTTGCCAGTGGTTTAGACATTAACCACTTGACCACTGGGTACTTAAACCCCCTTCCTAACCAGACCAATTTTTAGCTTTCGGTGCTCTCACAATTTGAATGACAATTACTCAGTCATGCAACACTGTACCCAAATTAATTTTTTGTCATTTTTTTCACACAAATAGGGCTTTCTCTTGGTTGTATTTAATCACCGCTGGGTTTTTTATTTTTTGCGCTATGAATCAAAAAAGACTGAAAATTCGGTAAAAAATTAAAAATAAATCTTTGTTTCTAGTAAAATGTATTGCAGAGTATTGGCCAGTATTGGCAGAGTATTGGCAAGTATTGGCAGAGTATTGGCAGAGTATTGGCAGAGTATTGCACAGTATTGGCCGAGTATTGCACAGTGTTGGCCGAGTATTGCACAGTGTTGCAGAGTATTGGCAGAGTATTGCACAGTATTGGCCGAGTATTGCACAGTGTTGGCCGAGTATTGCACAGTGTTGCAGAGTATTGGCAGAGTATTGCAGTGTTGCAAAGTATTGCACAGTGTTGCAGAGTATTGGCAGAGTATTGCACAGTATTGGCAGAGTATTGCACAGTATTGGCAGAGTATTGCACAGTGTTGGCCGAGTATTGCACAGTGTTGGCCGAGTATTGCACAGTATTGGCAGAGTATTGCACAGTATTGGCAGAGTATTGCACAGTGTAGCACAGTACTGTCACTGAGCAGCGCTGTGGGCACTACACATCCAGCCCACAGCGCTGCTGCCATCTCTCCCCCTCTCCCCTCTCACTGTACCGTTCGGTACAGAGAGGGGAGGGAGGAACCGGTGTCATGATGTGATGCCGGTTTGTTTACATGTGATCGCTCCGTCATTTGACGGAGCGATCATGTGGTAAACGGCCGTTTACCGTGATCCGCCCCAGGATGTTCCCGAGTGCGCACCCCAGGGGGCACGCGGGAGCAAGATTCTGGGAGGACGTCCACGGACGTCCACCCAGAATAAGCCGACCGCGCTGTAGCCGTCTTTCGGCTATGGCCCAGTCGGCATGTGGTTAATGGCTGTGTGTTATCAGTGCCACTCAGTGCTGCCCATCACTGCTGCCTATCAGTGCCCATTAGCCTTGCCTATTAGTGCCCAACAGTTCCACCCATCAGTGCCCATCAGTGCAGCCTCATCAGCACACATCAATGAAGAACAATTACTTATTTGCAACATTTAAAAACAGAAGCTAAAAAAAATTTTTTTTTTTTCAAAATTTTTGGTCTTTTTTCATTTGTTTAGCATACAAAAAAAGACCTCAGTGGTGATATTTGTCTCCTCACCCCCCTCTGGTGCCACATTTGGCAACTTTCAGAAGGGAGGGGGGGAACGGGTACCTGTTTTTGACAGGTATCGGTATGGCGCGCATGCGCCGTAGACAACGTTGTAAAACGTTCTGTGCAAATATCTCCTGAACCGTGCAGGTTTTTTCTTTCTTCTTTCTTGTACCTACAGGTAAGCCTTAATCTAGGCTTACCTGTAGGTACAAGTTGTAATTGAGGGTATACAACCCACTTTAAATACCACCAATAGAAAGCTCTATTTGTGTGAAAAAAAATCATAAAAATGTCATATGGGTACAGTGTAGCAATACCCGCGAAATTGTCATTCAAAGAGGACAGCACTGAAAGCTAAAAATTGGCCTGGGCAGGAAGGGGGTGAAAGTGCAGAGTAGGCAAGTGGTTAAAAGTCAGCAGCTACAGTTTTTGTAGCCGCTGACGATTAATTTGCACACATCTGAATGAAGCTCCTCTTCGAGAACGCCTGGTTATATTTACAGCTGGCCAAAAAGTCAACTTCAGTTGTTTGGATCCTGATCGAATGTTCTGCTGTCATTTGATATGAATGGACAGATTTAGTCTGTAACATAAACAGATGAATGAAGCTGCTTTCTAACATGTGATCAAAGAATCTTTTTCCAAAAGGCTTAACCGCATACATGAACAAAGATCAGATCAGTGTTCCCTTAATGGAAAATCTTTTTTGATTTTATAATACAATCTTACCTTGAAAGCTTAGCGTGGACAGCAGACGATTGCTTCAGCTCTCAGGGGTTGGTTATGGTTTCAGTTTCAATTACTGTAAACTCCTTCCTCTTTGGGCCGCCCCTGTCACTGCACAGCTTCAATCTGATTGGCTAAACACAGTGATCTCATTGTGGATTTCCCTGTGTGCAGAAAAAAAAGAAAATTGCTTCTGAGTTTACTTGCTTTCTAGATGCACTTGGAATGTAGCATTGGAATTGATTCAAATGTTATGTAGCAGTTTTTACATTTATGTAAAATGTCAATGTGAAAATATATTTACCTTTTCTCATACATCTCAAACTAATTTCAGGATAACCTTGAATTGGTCTGAAATTTTTTATTTTTTTTGTAAATTTGCCTTGTTTTTCTAAGCTGTGGTCTTTAACCATTTTGCTGCTAGACCAATTTATTTTTTTTTTTTAAAGGCAATTTTTTTACATGAAAATAAATTTTAAGCCACAAAACATTATATATTTTCTGACCTATAGAATTCAATTGTGGTAATTACATGTTTTTATTTTGCACAATGTTTGCATACCTGTTTATACAATCAATATTTGCTGTAAAAATACACTCAAATAAATGACTTCATGTCCATAGCAATTTATTACATTTTTTACACACTTGGTAAAATATAGATATTTTTTTCCTCAAAAATTGCATAAAACCCCCAAGCAATTATATTATTTCTGAAAGCAGAGTAAAATGACGATAGTTGTATTTTTTATGTTGCATGATATTAGCAAAATTGTTTATCAAATGTATATTTTCTGTAAAAAAAAAAAACTAAAATTTAAATTCACACCTATGCAGTTTTAGTGCCTTTTGCATTTTTGCAGATTTGCACTACAGAACGTGTTCCATAGGAAACCATGTTAAATGGACTGTAGTGCAAATCTGCAAAATGCAAAAAAGCACTAAAACTGCATAGGTGTGAATCCAGCCTAATGCCCTGTACACATGGTCGGACATTCTGACGACAAAACCCTTCGGGTATACACGGTCGGAAAATCCGTCAGATTTTTTCCGACTGATTTTGGCCCAAACTTGTCTTGCATACACGCAGTCGCACAAAGTTGTCTGAAAATTAGATCGTTCAGAACGAGGTGACGTACAACACGTATGACCAGGGGCGGACTGACCATTCAGCCACTCGGGCACTTCCCGAGGGCCCCGGGCCACTAGGGGGCCCCATCAGGGTTGCCAGCCTCAGTAAAACCAGGGACAGTTGTAAAAATAATTTTTTTTTTTACATCTGTCTCTGAAATGTCCCTTACCGACATCCTTTTGGTCTAAAAATCCAGAGATTATAGCTGCCCCACCTCTCCAGTACCTTCTCAGCCAATAGAAACATGTCTGTGTATACTGTGTGATTGTATACTGTGTGTGTGTATACTGTGTGGCCCCATAATCTCTGATTGCCTGGGGGCCCCATAATCTCCTATTGCCCGGGGGCCCCATGAGTTGTCAGTCCGCCCCTGCGTACGACGGGGCTAAAAAGAAGCCAGTATCCAATAGCTTTCATCTCGTAATTTATTCTGTGCATGCGTGGCACTTTGTCCGTCGGAATTGTCTACACGCGATCGGAATTTAAACAATCGGATTTTGTTGTCGGAAAATTTTAGATCCAGTTCTCAAAAGTTGTGTGTCGGAAATTCCGATGGAAAAAGTCAAATGGAGCCCACACACGATTGGATATTTCCACAACACAATCCGATTGCACATTTTCTGTCGGAAAGTCCAACCGTGTGTACGGGGCATAACACCCAATTTGTTGGTAAAATATAAAAGATGGGGATGCATTGAGCAAATTGATAGCAAACATGTCACGCCTTAAAATTGAGCACATCTGTGAAATGGCGGAAAACGACTGTCTGCTCCAACTGTAAATGCTGGGGATGGGAAAACCATGTCACTGGTTGCTAGAATGGTAAGACTCAACCACAATGGAAGGAGAAAGAGGGGGGTCTGAGCTGGGGACTAGTGGGGGCTCACAGCTGGCTAGCAGTACCCAAAATTGCTCATAGGCTACATTTTAACCGCTTCCCGACCGCCTCACGCCGATGTACGTCGGCAGAATGGCACGGCTAGGCAAAACCACGTACAGGTACGTGGCCCTTTAAAAGCCTAGCCGTGGGTCGCACGCTCGCGACCCAGTCGGGAGCTCCGTGACCAAGGCCGTGGGTCCAGCGGACCCGATCGTCCCGCAATCGGGTCACAGAGCTGAAGAACGGGGAGAGGTCTGTGTAAACAAACCTCTCCCTGCGCTTCCTACTCTGCCTGTCATTGATCGGCTGTTCCCGTCATCGCAAAATCGCAATAAGCGTATATTGATTGGTTTGCACAAAAGTTATAGCGTCTACAAAATAGAGAATAGATTTATAGCATTTTTATTATTATTTTTTTTTTAAACTAGTAATGGCGGCGATCTGCGATTTTTATCATGACTGCGATATTGCGGCGGACATATTGGACACTTTTGACACATTTTTGGGACCATTCACATTTATACAGCGATCCGTAGGGAAGGGGTTAACCACTAGGGGGGCTCTGAAGGGGTTAATATGTTCCCTGGGAGTGATTCTAACTGTGGGGGGAGGGGGACTCACAAGGGGAGGAGACTGATCAGTGTTTCTCTGTACTGAGAACACACCATCGGCTCCTCTCCTCTGACAGGACCGTGGCTCTGTGTGTTTACACACACAGATCCACGGTCCCGCTGTGTTACCAGGCAATCGCGGGTGCCCGGCGGACATCGCAGCCACTGGGCACACGCATCGGGTGCCCAGCGACACGGCGGGCGCTCCCTGGAGGTCCGGGAAGGGGAGGACGTCATATGACCCCCCCCCCGCCCTGAGAGCTGTGCCGCTTGGCCGTCAATTGACAGCCGGCGGTCAGCTACTGGTTAAAGTGGTTATAAACCCGAAAATAATAATAAAAACAAACAAAAAACAACAAAAAAAACCCTGTAAGACAAGGCATAATGAGCTTGTATGCATCGCATACTAGCTCATTATGAAATACTTACCTTAGATCAAAGCTGTTGCAGTGGGTCTGCATCACCGCGGTGACCGACGACATGTCTCCCGGAGTTATTTTAGGGTTCTCGGGCTCCGGTGCTGTGATTGGCCAGAGCAGCGATGACATCACTCCCGGGCATGCGCGAGGGAGCAGCCGGTCATGGCATGCTGCTGAAGAAAAGGCATGAGCAAGCCATTTCTTCAGTGTGCAATGCGCGATGATGTCGGCGCAAGCGTATATGGTAAATATCTCCTAAACCGTACAGGTTTAGGAGATATTTACAGTACCTACAGGTAAGTGTTATTATAGGCTTACCTGTAGGTACAAGTGGTGTAACGGGGGTTACAACCAGGATAAATTCTTACAACCACTTTAAAGACCACTTTAAAAAATCTGTACAGCTCATCATTTTAGTGTTAACCGTAAGTGATGGCCCTGGAATTATTTGTACCCAATACGCATTTCACAATCGTCATTCACCACAAGGCCTCCTCTATACTCTACCTGTACAAGGTGTACTCGATCTATTGTTTTTCTAGCAGCACCGGCCAAAATCTGACATTTCTGAAACCAGAAGTGCTCAGAGTTGAGAGTTTCTGAGTTTGTGCATCGCAGGGAAGATTGGGAAACGAAGGTCCACATTTTTGTGGTTACAGAGAAGAAAAAGAAACAACTAACACAGAGAGCATGCTATGGCTTGCCGAGTCCGAACAGTTACCCTGGCTCTGTACAACGTCTTTCATTTAGCTCCAGGGTCTGAATAAGAGAAAAATATTGTTTTCCAATTCCCCATCCACACCAAACAATGTGGATTGACAAAATTGTATTCTAAAGAGCATGCACTTACTGTGAGAATACCTGAACAGTGTTCTGCCCAAATTTTGCTTGGTTCATCAACAGCTTAAAGCCTCGTACACACGATCGGATTTTCCGACGGGAAATGTGTGATGACAAGCTGTTGGCGGAAAATCCGACCGTTTGTATGCTACATCGGACAATTATCGGATTTTCCGCGGACAAATGTTGGATGGCAGGTTTTAAAAGTTCAAAAACACGCATGCTCGGAAGCAAGGACAAGCTGGAATCGGTCGGTCTTGTAAACTAGCGCTCGTAATGGAGAATTAACATTGTGACGTGGCAAATTATGAAATCTCCAAATGCAGCGCACATTCTCTTCTTCTTTAATGGGATAATAATGAAGCTGCTTTGCTGGTGATACTGATGGCGTTATTGCAAACTAATTTTCAAAGGCTTTTTTTTTTCTAGTGATATCAAGAATAATATTATTATGCTTTTTTTTTTTTTTGGGCAAGTTACCACAACACCATTATTCCGTAGTTTTTAAGATCAGAGATACAACTATGTTGGTGTCCCTTGTCAATTTTATATTGTATTTTTTTAAATGTAACTGCCTACTCCCAAACTGTCATTTGAGGTAAAACACATAGCCAAGTATTATTCTACACAATTTTTTTATTGTGCACCTTTAGAAAAAAAAAAAATTAGACATGCTATCTGCCAATAGAACTTAACCAAAAAGTGCATTCTATGCATCCAAAAATATAGAAAAATATAACAAATCAAATCATTATTATTCAACCAAATAATAAAATAAAAGCCTCATGCATGTATCCTGCTTCTTAATATGGGGGGGGGGGGGTCAACAATGCCAAGAGTTGGTGAAAGCAGGGGTCCGTCATCCGGAGATAATTCCGAAAAACATCCGGATTATTCTCCTGGAGCTCCCGCAGCAAAGGCATATGACATAATTGGTCACGATTAATAAAGCAACCAATTTTTGGTCCAAGAACTCCTCCTCCTCCTGTTCCTGGACTGGACTTGAGTCAAAGCAATAACTCCAAGGCCAATAATAAATAACACATTATCTCCTCCGATTCCGCAACATGTCTGGTTGACGAACGGCCATTCAGAATCTAACTGAAAAGCACGAAATGAAAAGCGCAAACTGAAAAGCTCAAAATGAAAAGCACGAATCAACACTCACCAAACTTCTACTAACACAAAATTAGCAGAAGGAGCCCAAGGGGTGGCGCTAAAGAGCAGAAAAAACATGTAGTACGTCACTACAGTCATGTTTGTTGGCCGACAATTTCTTGCCATTTGTATGTAAGACAAAATCCAGGCACGCACCTTCAGACAAAAGTCAGAGGTTTTGTCTGCGGCAAATCCGATCGTGTGTAAGAGGCTTTAGAGTGTGGAAATTCCCAGAAAATACATCTTTGGCTCAGGAGAGCTATGTAGTGGGATAGTCCCAACAAATGAGGGAGAGTTGGATATTAAGCAACAGCTATATTTTGATAAATGATTTTGTATTGTGTTTCGTAAAGTATTGTTGAGACCATTGCAGTGTTTTAGAGAAGCTTTTGCCATCACGGTTTGTTACCTGTCCAGCAGAGATGGGTGTGTATGTGGCCTAAACATTTAGCAAGGTTCCTGTCCTCCTCACAAGAGGTCTTCCAGTGGAATGTAAATGACTGGAGTTGATTCAGAAAAAGTCATACTGTGTGCAGATTTTTTATTGATTTAATCCTGGGGGCTACACTGTTGAGGAATGTGTTCTGTGATCACCAGATGACTGATTGTGAATACATTTACATTAACCACTTTCAGACCGGACCAATTTGCAGCCAAAGGACCAGGCCTCTTTTTGCGATTCGGCACTGCGTTGCTTTAACTGACAATTGCGCGGTCGTGCGACGTGGCTCCCAAACAAAATTGACGTCCTTTTTTTTCCACAAATAGAGCTTTCTTTTGGTGGTATTTGATCGCCCCTGCGGTTTTTAATTTTTGCGCTATAAACAAAAATAGAGCGACAATTTTGAAAAAAATGCATTATTTTTTACTTTTTGCTATAATAAATATACCCCAAAAATATATAAAAAAAAAATTTGTTCCTCAGTTTAGGCCGATACGTATTCTTCTACATATTTTTGGTAAAAAAAATCGCAATAAGCGATTATTGATCGTTTGCGCAGAAGTTATAGCGTTTACAAAATAGGGGATAGTTTTATAGCATTTTTATTAATAATTTTTTTTATTAGTAATGTCTGCGATTTTTTTTTTGTGACTGCGACATTATGGCGGACACATCAGACATTTTTGACACATTTTTGGGACCATTGTCATTTATACAGCAATCAATGCTATTTAAATGCATTAATTCCTGTATAAATGACACTGGCAGTGAAGGGGTTAACCACAAGGGGGCAGTGTAAGGGTTAAGTATGCCTAGGGGTGTGTTTTTTTACTGTGGGGGGGCGTGGCTGTCAGCTTGTGAATGCTGATCTCTGCTCCAATCACAGGGAGCAGAGATCGGCGTCACTAGTTGCTAGGCAGAACGGGGAGATGCTGTTTATCTCGGCATCTCCCCGTTCAGCCGTCCCGTGAGACGATCGCGGGGGTCCTTGCGGCGATCGAGTCCGCGGGGACCGCGACCAGACTCACGGGGGGTCCCGACCGGTGCGGGAGCGCGCCGCTCCAGGCACGCTCCTGATGGCACGGACAGGCAGAAAGGAGGGACTTATATATACGCCCTCCTGCCTGTCCGTGCCATTCTGCCGACGTATATCGTCGTGCGCCGGTCGGCAAGTGGTTAACTGGAAAAATCTCTTTGCATAAGACCCATTTTAAAATAAATGATACTACTATAACTACAACTACTAGTATAATGTAATATAAAATGTAACTACACTAATGCCCCGTACACAGATTTTTTCCGACGGATTTTGTCCGACACTGGTGTTGCATACACACGGTCGGACAAAGTTGTCAGAAAATCCGATCATCCTGAACGTGGTGACGTTCGTTGCGTACGACGGGACTACGTAGAGGCTAGTAGCCAATAGCTTTGGTCTTGTAATGTGATCTGAGCATGCGTGGCACTTTGTCCGTCGGAATTCGCTACACACGATCGGAAAAAGTCCGACAGAACTTTGTTGTGGGAAAATTTGAGAGCAGGAGATAAAACTTTTTCCGCCGGAAATTCCGACGGAAAAAGTCCGATGGAGCCCACACACGGTTGGAATTTCCGACAACATGGTCCGATAGGATAATACTACACAAATAATTATGTGAAACTTTGCACTAGCAAATCAGGACAAGTGTGTAGGCAATTTTGTACAGAATCCTTTGATTCTCGCTCTTGAGGTTCCACTTACATTAGCACATCTTCAAAGTCGCACAATTTCCAGTGTGACTTTGGAGCGTGACTTTGATGCGACTTTTGGTGCGATTTTGATCCAACTTTACATTCTATGGATCAAATTTGAATCAAAAGTCCCAGCAAAGTAGCACACACACCTTTTCAAAGTCACTGCAACTTTAAGCCACACCGATTTGAATGGGTGCCATTAAAAAGAATGGGGTGCGACTTGTGACCCATACACCCCATACTTAACCACTAGAAGCTGGCACCTCCTGGCCCTTTAAGGGGTTTAGGATGCTGGGAGGCTGGACGGGGTTTATGATAATGTGACCAATGTGATTGTCATAGCGGTCACATGATTGGAAAGCTCTCGATGGCAAGTAGCTCTTCGTTAGCCGCAGGGCGTGCACTTTTGGCACAGCTGTATTCACACCAATTCACGCAAATATGCGGCTGCTCGGTGCCATCCCGCTTACGGAAAGCTCCTGATTGCTACTTGCCTTTCCTGATGAAGGAGATGATAACAAACTCTGAAACATGTCGGGTGAAGGATATCTACCTGTATTGCCATGTACCTTTGTAATGACGCATTTACAGTTGTTTAGGTCATGTCTATTTTTATAATTATCTACTTAATAAATGTAATTATTATTTACTCTATTGTATTACTATTGAGTGTCTTTAAAGTCCCACCCCAGGAGGATTTTTTGCTTTCCATATATATATAGGGATGTGGTATATCTGGGAATAACAATCACCAATAGTTTTCCATACTTGCCTTTCCGATCATGTGAGCGCCGTGACAGCCAATCACAGCGGTCACATGATCATAAGCCCCACCTCCCAGCATACCTGCGGCCAGCACCATGGGTTAATCTATTTTCATTAAAGGGGTGTTCCGGGAAAAAAATAAAATTAAAAGCCAGCAGCTACACATACTGCAGCTGCTGGCTTTTAATAAATGGATACTTACCTTTCATGCCGTCCCTCGATGTCGGCACCACAGCTGATGTCTCCATCAGCTGTCGGGTGCTGCTGCCACCATTGCGGGTAAGGTAACCCGGCAGTGTAGCCTTTTGTCTTCACGCCGGGAACCCTACTGCGCATGCGCGAGGCCCCGCTCCTCTCTCCTATTAGCACGGCGGCCGAGGAAGGAGGGGGAGGGAGCCCCGCGGTGATGTCACGGCGCAATCGCGCCGCAGCGTACTTCCGGAAGTGGGAAAGGATACCTGTCAAAGACAGGTATCCTGTCCCCCTTCCCCCGAAAGGTGCCAAATGTGACACCGGAAGGGGGGAGTAATCCGATGAGCGGAAGTTCCACTTTAGGGTGGAGCTCTGCTTTAAGTTGTTTCTTATTGCGTTTTTCTGGCCTCCTTGTAACATCCCCAGTGAGCTCCTGAACCGTCTTTCCCCCTCACTTTCTGTTGCTTGCAACTAGCAGTGTACATTAGTTGCAGTCATGTGCACTGCTCTAGGCACGCTACACATCCCATAGTCCTAGTCCATCTTCAGAGTGAGAATGTAAGGGAGGCTATGCTCTTTCTTATAGTGGGACCATGGAGAACAAATATAGCCATCCTCTACCCGAAAAGTCGGATCACAGCAGTAAACTATTTTTGGGGAGATTTGGCTGAGAGCAATAGAAGGTGCTCTTCCCAGTTAAGAAGAATGGTTTAATATTTTTATTTTTTTTATTATTATTTTTATCCCTTTATAAAGGTTATACCTATCAGAGCAAAAGGGACAGGTGAGACGTCCTGCGTACCATTAGCATTGAAAAAGTGAAAGTAGAAGAAAATCCAAAATTTTGGGTTGTCCGCAGAAAAGTAATAGAGGAGAAATCTTTCAATGTGGACACTAGTTCTTTTTTTTTTTTTTTTTTTTTTTTTTTTTTTTTTTTTATTCTTTTGCCACGTCAGTTCAGTCTCACACGAGGGACCCGAATCAACTTATCTGTTCATCACTGTCCCAATGGATCGTCGCATCATTGTGGCTTTGCTTACTTTGATTTATCAAAAAGAAGAAAAAACACCATACAGTGCTCAAAAGAAACAATAAAGCTGCCTCTCCCCCAACTCATTCCCTGTGGTCATTTTATCCCCTACCCCCCTTCCCTCCCTTCCTCCGCGTCGCCCCGGCACCACGGCCAGTTCATCCATTTGCAACGAGATGTCCCTCTCCTCCAGGGCTATAGCTGAATCCTAACTACTTCGGCAAAGCTCCAGGTTTTTTTAAATTTAAGCCAACCTTCCCATTTTATATTTTCCGTGACCCCCTTCCTTTCTTCCGCTCTAATCCTTAAAGTCTCCATCTGGCGTGTATCTTCGACCCTATCAATCCATTCCCAGATATGTGGGCTATCATAATTGCCCCAATTTCTGGCTATTGTTCGCTTGGCAGCATTTAGAAGATGGGGAACCAATGACCTCTCGTATTGTTTTATCCCTTCTCTAGTGCCGTGCAGCAAAATAACCCACGGGTCGTTATCAAGTTCGTTTCCTGTAATTTCCTTCACGTACCTTAAAATTTTGGCCCAATAGGTCTTAATTTTACTGCAATCCCACCACAGGTGGGCCATGGTCCCTTTATCGGGGCAACCCCTCCAGCAGGCCTCCGGAGTACCCGGGGAAAACTTACTTAACTTAGCCGGGGTAAAATACCACCGTGAGATAACTTTATAGTTTGATTCAGCTGACCTGGTATCTATAGCGGACCTGTGGGTTAGTTTCATTATTTTACCTATCATGAGTGCATCTACTTTAGTGCCCAAATCTCTCTCCCAATTTTGGATGAATGGTGGTATTCCCCAGTCGCTCCCCTCTATTAATAATTTATATATTTTGGAGATCATTTTCCTCCCCTTAGTGGCCGTAATAACCCGCTCCATTCGGGTCAGATCATCCGCGGCCCTAATCGGTTGGGGGAGACTGCTTAGAAAGTGGCACAACTGCAGATACCTCCATTCATCCATCTTGAACATGTCTCCTTTGTTACGAAGTTCAGTGAGTGATAGTATCTTACCTTCTTGCATTATATCTTTCAAACATGTGCCCTCTTTTTTAACCCATCCCCCTCCCACCATTACCCTCCCTGGCTGAAAATATTCATTATTTCTGAGTGCTATTAACGGTGAATTGTACTCTCCATTTAAGTGCTTATAAACCCTATCCCAAATGCGCAATGTGTTAGTAGTTATGGCGTGCGTATTCTCTCCTAAAGACCTGTGGTGAGGTGGGTTCCATATAAGGGTACCCAATTGTAAATTGCTTAGTGATTTTTCTAATTTTACCCATCTTTTGTCGCTATGATCCGCCCCCCACTCGGGGATTCTAGAGAGGGCGGCTGCTTGATAATAATTTTCTATATCGGGGGCCGCTAGGCCGCCCTTGTTTTTTTCTTGTTTTAAGGTACGAAGTGCTATACGGTGCTTCCTATGTCTCCAGATAAAATTCATAATTAGGGATTTTAGCTTTCTTAGATAATTTACCGAAAGGGGGATTGGGAGCATCTGAAATTTATAAGAAATTAGTGGTAAGATCATCATTTTTACGGAGTTGATCCTTCCCAACCACGTCAAAGGTCTATTATTGAATTCTTTACATTTTTTTGCGATGGCATCTAACAGGGGGAGGTAGTTAATGTTGAACATTGCCTTCAGGGACCTAGACAGGATTATGCCCAGGTACTTAATTTGTTGCTTCCAAGGAAACCCAAATCTCCCCTGAAGGCTCAGCTGGACCGAACTTGGTACATTGACATTCAAAACAAATGTCTTAGAGGAGTTGATTTTAAAATTAGAAATCTCCCCGTATTGCCTCAGGACTTTCATCAGAAGTGGCATGGATGTCTGTGGGTTTCCCAAGAAGAACAGAACGTCATCTGCGAATGCCGCCAATTTATGTTCCTCGTCCTCTACTGGTACCCCATGTATTCCCGGATGTCCCCTTATTGTGGACAGAAGAGGCTCTAGGGTCAATATAAATAGAAGGGGTGACAGCGGGCATCCCTGCCTAGTACCGTTTTTCATATAAAACGGCAAAGAGATCGTTCCATTTATCTTAATCCTAGCTGTTGGATGGGCATACAGTACCGCTATTTTTTGAATGATCTTGGGCCCAAAACCCATATGGGTTAAGGTTTGAAACATGAGTCCCCAGTCTACCCTGTCGAACGCTTTCTCGGCGTCTATCGACAGGAGTAGACCTGGGGACCCTGCTTTCCTGATCTTGTGAATTAATAACAGCGCTCGAATTCCGTTATCCCGTCCCTCTCTACCCGGGACGAATCCCACCTGGTCGGGATGGACCAGTGTGCTCAAGTGGCCCCTAATCCTCTCAGCCAAAACCTTCGCGTATAATTTAGTATCAGCGTTTAAAAGCGAGATTGGCCTATAACTCGAGCACACTGATCCATCCTTCCCCTCCTTCAGAATCATCGTGATGTCCGCGGTTAGAGACTCAGTCGACATTCCAAAGCTCTGTCCAAGTCCATTAAAGTATGCGCAGATTCTGGGGATTAGTACCTCCTGAAAGGTTTTATAGTACAGATTAGTAAACCCGTCCGGGCCAGGGCTCTTACCCTTCGGGGATCCCATCAAGGCCCTTTTAATCTCATCTTCCGTAAAGGGACTATCTAGCCCCTCACTTACCTCCATTAGGAGTTTAGGGAGGCCAGCGCCATTCAGGAATCTTTCCCCCTTCTGAGCCCTATCAGATCTGATCTCCTGCGGTTCCGCCGAATAGACATCTTCAAAGTAAGCCCTGAAAGATTCGGCGATATCCCTGGATAGGTACGTAATGTCCCCTTTTTTGTTTCTTATTTTTTCAATATAGTTACGGGACTTTTTATTACGGAGAGTTCTGGCCAGATGTTTTCCAGATTTGTTACTCCACATGTACCTATCCTTAGCCACTAAATCAGATGTTTGTTTTATTTGTTGTTCCGTCAGGTCTTTTAAATCTTCTCTGAGGGCAATAATTTTTGAATAAAGGTCCCTGTTTGGCGCGATGGAGGATTTATGGATCTGCTCAGCAGTTTTTATTTCTTCAACAAGGGCATCTTTTTTTTTCCTACCTTCTTTTTTTTTCCAAGCCCCCTTTGTAATTAAGATCCCTCTTATATAGGATTTGTGGGCGTCCCATAAAGTTGACCCCAGAACCTCCCCATTGTCATTGATTTCGAAAAAAAGTTTTATTTCGTTTTTGATTTGCTCGACTATTTCTTCATCATGGAGGAGTTCCTCGTTCAATCTCCAACTCGCTGAAGGGGCCTGTAGTTCAGGGCATTCTAGAACCATTGAGACTGGGGCATGATCTGATATAAAGGAAAAATGGCTGCGCTGAAAACAAATAAAGTAAATATACAATAAATTATATATACATTCAATTATCCCATCCACATCGTATTGTGTTGGAAAAGAAAAATTCAAACTATCTCAATCTGAAATAATTAGAACTAATTGTTCACCCTCTCTTATCCACCACTCTGTGATACGTTGAAAATTATTACTTGTGTGACAAACCACAAATTAAATAATACAATAATTCAAACTCTGGTAGGATGTCATATAGAACAACCGAGATCCAAATCGCAAAGTGTATTTCGCAGTGAATTGAGATCTAGTAGGGTGTCATAGAGAACAGTAAAGGTCCAAAATTAAAGAAGATGACATTTGCACGGAGAAAATCAGTTCATGCAAGGATAAGTCCACCACAAGATTCAAACTGTATTAATGGTGATTCCCATCTGGGACATCCGACACACACTGAAAAGATGGTGAGATAGCCAAAACCAGAGATCCTCCACCGAATGATAAAAATAGCAGCTTACCAGCTAATCTGGTCCCTGTATTAGAGAGACCAGATAGGCGTATGGCATGTACCCCTGCCTGGGTCTTTATCCGGGCTTCTCAGGGACACAGTCGTCAGGTTGTTCTTATGGAAACTGGTCTTTTATATGGGATCACTTAGTATTCACTCAGTAGGGGTTAAATACCATGCAAAAAAGAAAGGGACACCATAGCGCAATACAGTTTCATCCTTTAATTTAAAAATCTCTAAAAGGTAACAAACTCACACTTTAAAAACAATATCAGAGCGGTTGTTTTAAATTTTTTCGAGCCGGCCGGCTCTCTTACTTTGCTCACTGCCCGTCGCTTCCTGGAATGGACGGGAGAAGGAGGTGACGTCAGCTCCTTCTCCCGTCCATTAATAGAGGCCTCTGCTGCCTGCGTCTTTCTAGAGTCTGGGGAGATAAATCTGAGTAAATTTGAACTTCAGTGCCTTCATAATTCAGGGGGGGGCTCCGATATAATTTTGCCCAGATTTCCGCCTTATCCTCGTAGTATCTAAACCTAACGATAATATCTCGGGGTCTCCCAGATTCTGCTGTTTGCCTTCTGCCCAGCCGGTGGACCCTCTCGATTTTAGGAAAATTTTCACGACCTCTTGCTAAAAGCGGGTTGAGTATTAAAAATATAATGTCCCTTAAATCCTCTCCTTCCTTCTCGGGGACCAATTTCACCCTAATATTCTGTCTCCGGTTTCTATTTTCAATATCCTCCAGCTTGTATAGGGTGTCCCGTTGTTTCAGGTGTAATACTCGTATTTGTTCCTTCAGTTCGAGAGTCTCGTGTTCCTGACCTTCCACCTTCTTCTCAACAATTTCAACCCTTCCTAGCAGGTGGCCCCAGTCTTCTCTAAGGAGGGTAAATTCCCCTTTAATGGAATTTTCCATCTTCTGGAGCATTTCCTCCATTTCTTTCTTTGTAGGGCCCTGTGACTCAACCTCTTGCTCAGAAGGCCTACTTCCATTCATCTCGCTTTCCATCGCCTGTTCTGATAGGGTCTGATCGAGTGTCATATCTGCTTTTTTATCTTTAACTTTCTTTTTGTCTGTCATAGCTTTAGATTGGTGGTCCGCATTAAGCGGTTGTGGGCTGGATCCGGATCTCATATATTGTTTTATGTCACTGGCCGCCGGTTTCGGGGTTTTTGGGGGCGCTTTTTTAGATGGTTTACTCATGTTTCCTTTGGGGAGTTTTCTAATTCTCCTCCCCAGCTTGCTGGAGGGGGTATTTCCTCTAGTGTTTTAGGTTACTCTCCTTCTTCCACCCTACCTCCTCCGAGCCCAGTTCCTATTCCTCTTCTTCTTACTCCTGCAAGTGGGGGCTATACCGGATGTTCAACCGGGATTTTACCTTACAGCTATTTGTGAGTCTCGGGCTAACACTCCCCTGTAGAGCAGTCCAAGAACTGCCTCTGTCCCGTTGGGATAACCCGTCCAGAGCCCCAAAAATGGATAGTGCGTGCCCTTAAAAGGAGGCTCCCGAGTCAAGGGGTCTCACCCTCCTGCCTCACGTGCCCCCTACGGCCAGTCCCCTGCATAAGCCCTCTAGGGGTAAAGAGAGAAGCTATGGAAACTGACACGGGCTTTTAGAATTTTAAGATGAATCCCTATCAGGGAGTTTGTAAAATTGCAGGGAGAGAGATGCCGCGTGGGGGCAGCAAACTGGGGCTGAATACCGGAGCCCTAAGGGGGAGGGTAGGGTAGGCACAAGAGAAGGAGATGAAAATTCCTGTAGCACACAAAAAAAAACAATTACCACTGATAAGGGCAGTGACCCTCCCTGCCGGCGCAAGGTTCCCTTTCCTTATCCCATCCTCTCCCATGGAGGGGGGACAGTTCTCCCCCCTAGGTAAGGTAGATGAGAGCTTCGTCAACACAGGCTGGGGTCCAAGGTCTCTTTGCTCGATAGGGGACAGTGAGCTATATAAGGGTTATACGCTGGGAGCACAAGATTCGCCTTGAACAGGGTTTCTAGTCCTTTGGGGAACCGTTAGTCCTCTTAGCGACCGTCAGCCTATTTTGTACATGCTGATAGGGAAAACCTATCACATCCCAAGTGGGAAGCGGTCATGCCAGTGTGAGAAGTGTGAGAACACAGTGCAACCCTCGGCTTCAGGGAGAGAGCAAGGGAACATGTACAGGCGGCTAAAAATAAAAAAAAAAAAAAAAAAAAATGACAGTGTCCTTAATAAGCCTGTACTTGCAACATTCATTAACCCCAGCACACCGCTATTCCAATTGTAAGCATGGAGAACGACAGAGTCCCTTAGTGTATCCCTCCTCATTGGAGACACAAGTTGTTGTAAGTAAAGACAAAAATCCTGCTTACCTCACGCCACAGGTGTAAAGAGGTTTAGAGAGCCTTCCCCCTCCTAGGGGGGGGTCGGTATTCAGAATTTACTCACGGTCCAGGCGCATCTTACGGCCGAGGGAGGAAGCATCGGAGGTCCGGGTCGGCGGGAAGGAGGGCTCGGTGTGAGGGAGGCAGGGGTGTTCCGGGTGTCGGTCAGTGCGGCGCCAGTCAGCAGGCTCCGATCCGTGCAGAGCGTCTCCCGAGCGTAGTGCTGTCGCTCGGAGGTGCACGGCGCCTACCTTCCATGGAGCGCCGGCATCTATCCTCCTCGCGGTCAGCATTCACTCAGGCCGCCCGCTGCATCAGGCCCCTCCCCCCGTGCGTAACTACGTCCGCACGTCCTGGCTCATCCTCCCCCCCTGCAGGTGTGGACACTAGTTCTGATGGTCTGGGGATCCCAATGGATTTTCCTAATTTGCAGGAATTTCTTCTAACTTCCTGTTTTGGCTATGGGACAGGAAGTGAAGGTAAATCTCCCCAATGGGGCACAGATGGCAAACAATCAACTAACAGGGGTTATAACCCTCCCTTACTCTATCCAAAATGTAAAAAAAAAATGCCTATAGTTATACTTTAACATTGTAGGCTGACACCAATTTTTCAATCTATTGTCAGCTGGTAGGATCTATTGGATCCTACCAGGTCATATGTTTTACGATGTTAAGACAATGGCATCTCTGCATTATGGTGTGTTTGTAAACAACCACTTTTTAATCCACTATTATACTGGATGAAGCGAATATTTACCTAACAGAATAAATAATGAAGTTCACTCTGATGAATGATGACAGAGCAGACCTTCCATTATCTGCTATCCTATAATATTCACCACCTTAATTAGCACAAGGTCATAAAGTAAATAAAAGATGAGAAAACATGTTTAAAAATTGCTTGATTGATTAGACAAATGTCAGGCTGGATAACGGAAAATTTGTTAGCCTATACAAATATTGACAATAGTACCATGACTGCATATTACTTAACCACTTCAATACAGGGCACTTATAAACCTTCCTGCCCAGACCAAATTTTTATCATTTTGTTCCCACAAATAGAGCTTTCTTTTGGTGGTATTTGATCATCACTGGGCTTTTTATTTTCTGCTAAACAAATAAAAAAAAGACTGTTACAAAACGTTGTAAATAAGTATGTTTTCTCCTTCACTGATGGGCACTGATGGGGCTGCACTGACGGGCACTGATAAGGCGGGACTGATGGGTACTGATGAGGTGGAACCAATGAGGTGGCACTGATGGGCACTGATGATGGGCACTAATATGCAGCACTAATGGGGCACTGATAGGTGGCACTGATGGGTACACATAGGTGGCACTGATGGGCACTGAAAGGAGGCATGGATGGCACTGATAGGCAGCACTGATGGGCACTGATATAAGCGGCACAGATGGGCACTGATAGGTGGCATGGATGGGCACTGATAGGTGGCACGGATGGGCATGGATGGGCACTGATAGGTGGCACTGATGTAAACTAATAGATGGTACTGATGGATGGCAATCAGTGCCAAACAATAATGCCTGCCAATCAGTGATGTCCATTGTGGACACCAATTGGCATCCATTGTGGGCACTGATTGGCATCCCTGGTGGTCTAGGGTAGCATACCTGGTGGTGACATCCCTGGTGGTCCTGGTGGCATCCCTGGTGGTCCAGTGTGGGCATCCTCGGGGGGGGGGGCTGCGCTGATAATCAATCAGCACAGACTCCCCCTGTCAGAGGAGCAGCCGATCGGCTCTCCTCTACTCAGATGCGAGTGAGGAAAAGCCAATCAAAGGCTCTTCCTGTTTACACTGTGATCCGCTGTGATTGGACACGTCTGATCACGTGGTAGAGTCTCCGTCAGAGAGGCTGAGCCGGGTGCTGCTCCCACCCCCTCCACAGCCCAGCGCTCCACTGACAGTCACCAGCTCTCTGCTCAGGGAGCCCTGAGAACTGAACGATCGGCAGTCTTCAATTGCTTGGTTCTCAGTCTTATAGCTGGCGGGGGACAGATGCAGCATCTGTGAGTCTTTCATATTATTGTGATGCATTGTAACCAATCAAACAAAACAATGTCATCACTTAAAATGTAATTTATTACAAAGAAAATATTAAAAGATGCAAAACATCTATAATATAAATGCATCACATGCATGCTTGTGGTAGCATTAATGAGCAAAACTCAATGCTTTTCAAAAGAAAAGGGGGTCATCCATTTATCCTGACATTGGTCATAAACAAAGCTATGTTCCCAAATGCATTACCATCACCAATGTCAGAAATACCAGGACCGCCAGTTCCCTCTAGTATGTAGATTGTACATACTAAATTCCTAAATGCACATATTATAACTGGATACTAACATTTATAGTTAAAGTTGATCCAGGGAATATCCGTTTGCCACTCGGGGGATCTGGAAAGAATTTTTTCCCCTGCTGGAGCAAATTGTATCATGCTTTGCTGTTTTTTAATTTTTTTGGATCATCTGTGGGTATAGGATTATGTATATGGAATTGTATGACACCCCCCCCCCCCTTTTATTGGTTAAACTAGATGGACTTGTGTCATTTTTTTTTTTCAATTTGACTAACTATGTAACTATTTAGATTGTGTTTCTATGTATTATGTACCAATATGCAAATAGCAGCACTGGCCTCATGTATTGGTGAATTATTCCTAATGACGTGTATGGACTTTTTTTTATTGTACAGTCATACTTACCTAGGTGGATGTAGCATCGGTCCGATGCTGCATCTGTCCAGTGCCAGCTCTAACACTGAGAACCGAGCGATCTAACACAGCCGATTGCTTGGTTCTCACAGCTCCCTGAGCAGAGAGCTGGTGACTGTCAGACACCGCTCTCTGCTCTGCCCCCTCCTCGATCACTGGAGCGCTGGGCTGTGGAGGGGGCAGGAGCCGCCGGCTCAGGCTCTCAGCGGCTCAATGAGAGGCTGAGCCGAGTCCAGATCCAGACTTCATTGTCGCAATCTTGCCAGAGCCTGGACCGGCTCTGCAAAAGCAGCCAACAGCGGGCTTCAGAGCGCTGTCTGCTGTAAACGGGTCACAGGAGTGCAGAACAAACCGCAATCCCGTGATGCACAGAAGTACAGCCAAACAAGCTTTGGCTGTACGTCTCCTTAATTACATCCTAAAACTGTTAAAATGACTCCCTTTCAATACAGCTGCTTGAACAGGCAAAATTAGATGTCATGTCACCCAAGACAGTCCGAAGCACCCAGTACTAACTACTTTGACTGATGACTAGAGATTGGCATCCTACTCAACTAGCAGTTTGGTTGTAGGTGTATGGACCCCAAGTGATAGTACTGTTAGTACAATTTTCCACCAACAAAATTGTACAGACGGTGCAAACATAACAACAATGAGGACCCACCTGGATCTCACTGGCAGGCAGGATGGACATTTGGAGCCTTTTAATAAAACACAGAAATATGTTACTGACAGCCAGCAACAGGATGTATAAGGTGTCTGTGTACCAAAACCACAGCCTGCATTTGCTAATCTGAAATTTAGCAATAAACAGTGAAAAGAGGGGGACCAGGCTCCCAAAGATAACTGATTTATTATAGCAATAATACAACAACAGGGATAGATCGCTACTGAATAGTTTGCAGGCCTTTGCGCACACATTGTTGTCACAAGGACAGAAAAGGATGACAAATGCAACATTTTTTGGTTGTTGATGAAGCAAGGATAGTGGGGACACCTCTTTGGTTGATAATTGTCTCTAATGCCGCGTACACACGGTCGGAATTTCCGATGGAAACAGTCCGATGGGAGATCTTCAACGGATTTTCCGACCGTGTGTATGCCCATCGGTCTTTTTCTGTCGCAATTTCTGACGGACTTTGGATTAAGAACCTGTTCTCAATTTTTCAGACGGAAAACCTTTCTATCGGATTTTCCGATCGTGTGTATGCAATTCCGACACGCAAAATTCCGACACATGCTCGGAAACAATTTGACGCATGCTCGGAAGCATTAAACTTCCCTTTTATAGTGCAGTCGAACGTGTTTTATGCCGCTGTGTTACAGACCGTCGGAATTTGGTGTGACCGTGTGTAGGCAAGACAGTTTGAGCGAAATTCCATCGGAGCTTTTTCCGACGAGAACTCAGACCGCGTGTACGTGGCATTAGAGGATTTCCCCTCACTTTGGAAATATTTTGTGCAATATATAAGGCAAAGATGGCAAAAAAAAAAAAAACCCAACAATCAGGGGTTTTACCATTCCATATTTAAAGCTGAAGTTTAGTATTTTGGGGGGATACAACACCAAAACCATTAGTTACGTGTGATAGTGGGTATACCATGTCCTACAGGATGCTGCTTCATGTAAAAAATTTTCCTTCATCCCTCCAGATTCTGCTAAGAGGAGCGATCGAGAAAAGTTTTCCAACATTCCCGAAAAGTTGATTGTTTAGATCGACTTGTGTTGACCAGCAATGGTCATACATGGATCAATACTCGGCTGGTCCCTTCTGAACTGGCTGACTTTCAATCCATCTATGGCCAGCTTTAAACATTGGATTACAATTACGTTGAAAAGAAAATTGTAGTTGGTCCTCCTGGCAAGGTGGTCAAGGATCGGCACATCTTGCCAAAAGTAAGTGCTACTGAGACATCTCTTTGTTGGCAAGTCTGAATACAAAATGCTCAAACTAAAAAAGAGCAATAAAATATGATGAATTCTCCTCTCCCATATGTTGACATGAGATAACCTTCCCCTAATAGGTCTGTGCTCACAGTCTGCCCTGACATTTAATGTAGTAATCAGGTAAACATATTTTTAATTAACAGTCATGAAATAGCCTTTTTAAATACACATTAACCTATTAAAATCGGGATCCTGTGAACCCTCTGTCTTCCTGTCTTTGTCTCTTTATCAAGGCTATTCAGATAAGAGACAAGTGGTCTGCACACAGCTCCAGTTTGCATCTTATCTTTCTTATTTCCAGGACATTTTATTATTTTTAAATCTCCTTTCTTGTACTTCATTATTCTTTTGAGAACAGTCCACACTGGGAAACAAAGTGTAATTTCCTAAGGGCTCGTACACAGTATAAGAAAATATGATGTAGCAATGTGGACTACAATAAGAGTCGGTTCACACTGAGGCAGCACGACTTGCAGCGCGATTGCCTCTGGCGACCTGGACACGAAAGCAGCGGCGACTTGCAAAACAACTTCTGTATAGAAGTCAATGCAAGTCGCCTTAAGTCGCCCCCAAAGTAGTATAGGAACCTTTTTCTAAGTCGGAGCGACTTGAGTTGCTCCTATTAGAACGGTTCCATTGTACAGAACGGAACGCGACTCGTCAGACGGCTAAAGCCCCATACACACGGTCGGACTTTTTCATGGATTCTGTCCGATCGGACAAGGTTGTTGAAAAATCAGACCGTGTGTATGCACCATCGGACAGTGTTCGTCGGTTTGTCCGACGGACAAAGTCTTATCTCCTGCTGGAAAGATTTGCCGTCAACCCGGTCCGATCACACCAAACCCGATCGTGTGTACGGTTGTCCGACCGGACAAAGTGCTACGCATGCTCAGATCACATTACAAGACCAAAGCTATTGGCTACTAGCCTCTACGTAGTCCCGTCGTAGGCAACAAACGTCACCACGTTCAAAATGATCGGATTTTCCAACAACTTTGTCCGACCGTGTGTACGCAAAACCAACATCAGACAAAGTATGACGGACATGGTCCGACGGACCTGGTCCGCGGATTGTCCGACCGTGTGTATGGGGCTTAAGTCGCCTGACAAGTCGCCCCAGTGTGAACCGAGTCTTACAAAGCATGGCGATTCCCCACCGTTTCTATGTACTGTATTGTCTCTCTAGTGCCCAGCATCACTAACTACATCATATCTGTGAGCCGACCCAAAGGTATTGTGGTATTGTTAGTTCCTCAGAATGGCAATTACTCTGTATGAATATCCCAGGTATCTTTGCTATCATCGGGTAGAATGCTGGGAAGGGCATAAAACGAAGCAGGGACACGCACTACGCTCTCTTCCTCCTGAGCCTGGTGAGGATGGACCTCTCTGTTTTCTGAGAGGGTGAGGTCGCGGCCTACCACACGGTGTACAAGATTCCAAACTGGCCGAGAAGGGCCTATCCTTGCTTGCTGATCTTCAGGCATCTATCCAGCATCACCCTGATAGTTTAACAACTGTGCTTTGGGCTGTTCATCAGATGATCATCGTGAGTGTAAACGCTACAAAGATGCCTCTTCAGTCAGGGCCGATCCGTCCCGGGGTGCACGAGGTGGAGGCGCTGGAGCGCCAGAGTGCTCCGCTCCCTCCTCCTCTCCTTGTCCGTAGGCGGCGCGGCTCTCTCCGCCTGTCACAGCTGCGGCCGCGGCCGCGCAGTGACGTCAGGGGGGGTGGGGCGGGGCGCTCCGTGGCCGAGCGCCCCGCCCCACCCCCCCCCGTGACGTCACTGCGCGGCCGCGGTTGTGACAGGCAGAGAGAGCCGCGCCGCCTACAGACAAGGAGAGGAGGAGGGAGCGGAGCACTGTGTTTAACTTCCGCCTTCTGCCCACCAGCACAAGCATCACACACGCTCTGTTCTCCACCCGGGCGGCGCTGGCTGCCCACTGTCCTCTCCAGCTGCCGCCCGGGTGGTTTTAATTAGCCTAGTGGTGGGGGGTGGTTTGTCTAGGGGGGGGTCTATACCAATGTGGGGGGGTGGTTTGTCTGGGGGGGGGGTCTATACTAATGTGGGGGGGTGGTTTGTCTAGGGGGGGTCTATACTAATGTGGGGGGGGGGGGGGGGTTTGTCCTGGGGGGTTTATACTAATGTGGGGGGGGGTTGTCCTGGGGGGGGCAAATACTAATGTGGGGGGGTGGTTTGTCCTGGGGGGGTCTATACTAATGTGGGGGGGTTTGTCCTAGGGGGTCTACTAATGTGGGGGGGTTTGTCCTGGGGGGGTCTATACTAATGTGGGGGGGGGGTTTGTCCTGGGGGGGTCTATACTAATGTGGGGGGGTGGTTTGTCCTGGGGGGGTTTATACCAATGTGGGGTGGGGGGGTTTGTCCTGGGGGGGGGTCTATACCAATGTGGGGGGGTGGTTTGTCCTGGGGGGGTCTATACCAATGTGGGGGGGGGGGGGGGGTGGTTTGTCCTGGGGGGTCTATACCAATGTGGGGGGGGGGGGTGGTTTGTCCTGGGGGGGTCTATACTAATGTGGGGGGGGGGGGTTTGTCCTGGGGGTCTATACTAATGTGGGGGGGAGTTGTCCTGGGGGGTCTATACTAATGTGGGGGGGTGGTTTGTCCTGGGGGGGTCTATACCAATGTGGGGTGGGGGGGTTTGTCCTGGGGGGGTCTATACTAATGGGGGGTGGGGGGGGGGGGGTTTGTCCTGGGGGGGTCTATACCAATGTGGGGGGGTGGTTTGTCCTGGGGGGGTCTATACTAATGTGGGGGGGGGTTGTCCTGGGGGGTCTATACTAATGTGGGGGGTTATCCTGGGGGGTCTATACTAATGTGGGGGGGGGGGGTGGTTTGTCCTGGGGGGGTCTATACTAATGTGGGGGGGGTGGTTTGTCCTGGGGGGGGTCTATACTAATGTGGGGGGTTCGTACTAGGGGGTCTACTAAAGTGGGGGGTTTGTCCTGGGGGGGGGGGTCTATACTAATGTGGGGGGGTTTGTCCTGGGGGTCTATACTAATGTGGGGGGGGGGGTGGTTTGTCCTGGGGGGTCTATACCAATGTGGGGGGTGGTTTGTCCTGGGGGGTCTATATTAATGTAGGGGTGGTTTGTCCTGGGGGGGTCTATATTAATGTAGGGGGGGGTTGTCCTGGGGGGTCTATACTAATGTATGGGGGCTGGTTTGTCCTGGGGGGGTCTATACTAATGTGGGGAGTGGTTCGTCCTGGGGGGTCTATACTAATGTGGGGGGGGGGTGGTTTGTCCTGGGGGGTCTTTACTAATGTGGGGGGTGGTTCGGCCTGGGGGGGTCTATACTAATGTGGGGGGTGGTTTGTCCTGGGGGGGTCTATACTAATGTGGAAGGTTCGTCCTGGGGGGGTCTATACTAATGGGGGGGGGTGGTTTGTCCTGAGGGGGTCTATACTAATGTGGGGGTGGTTTGTCCTGGGGGTCTATACTAATGTGGGTGGCGGGCTGGTTTGTCCTGGGGGGTTTATACTAATGTAGGGGGGGTTTGTCCTGGGGGGTCTATACTAATGGGGGGGTTTGTCCTGGGGGGGCTATACTAATGTGGGGGGGGGTCTGTACTAATGTGGGGGGTTGTCCTGGGGGGTCTATACTAATGGGGGGGGTGGTTTGTTCTGGGGGGGTCTGTACTAATGGAGGGGGGGTGGTTTGTTCTGGGGGTTTGTACTAATGTAGGGGGGGAAAGGTTTGTCCTGAGGGGGGTCTATACTGATAAAGGGGGGTGTTTTGTCCTGGGGGTCTATACTGATGGGGGGGGTCTGTACTGAGGGAGGTGTTTATACTTAGTGGGGGGTCTGCACTGACGGAGGGGGGGTCTATACTTAATGGAGTGGGGTCTGTACTGAGGGACGACTATAGTTGGTGGAGGGGGTGATACCATGTTTTACTGCACCAGGTGACACCAACCCTAGTGATGCCACTGCAGCTGCGGGCTCTTATTTCCCCTCTCCCTCACCTCCTCGTGCGCTGCTGTACTAATGAGCGGCACACTATGTTTCTTCCCCCGCCTTCATAACGGCCAGGGAAGAAAAAACAAAGGAGCAAAGAAAAGGATTGTGGGACATGTGGTCCCAAGGACTGGCAGCCCCACTGTAACACGGAAACTGCAGCCCACACAGCATGCGCAGCTGAATGGGAGAGAGAAAGCCAGGAGCCCGGGGAAGCTTTCAGGGAAGGGCACCCAGGACTCCAGAGGGAGAGGGCAGTGCTGAGAGAACACCATCAGAGAGAGAAAGCCACACAGCCTGGCACCATCCCTGGTGGAGGAAGGAATGGAGTCATTGCAGGAATACAGATCTGGGCTCTACCCAGCGGAGCCGCCACGGGCAATTCAGAGTGAGCTGACTCCTGATCAGAGGAACCGTTGTTGCTGTATCGCTGGGTCAGGTGAGAGGGCCGATCGGCCATTATTTACTACCATCTCTTGTAACATGTCTGCAGTCTCTGACCATCTCCTGTATTGTGTGCAGCCTGACCGTCTCCTGTACTATGATTGCAGTCTCTGACTGTGTCTAGTATCATGTCTACAGTCTCTGACCATCTCCTGTACTATGTCTGGGGGCTCTTTCTAATAGACTCTCTAACAGAAGCCCCCTCTGTGTGCATCAGAGAGACTCCCCTCCAGGTCTCATTAGTGTACGCTCTTCCTGTATTTTATTTATTGGTAAAAGATCATGGGAGGATCCCAGGGTAACGAAGACTTCTTACATGAACATCTCTGTGTTGAAGTCGTTGTCATAGAAACATTTGTAAAGGGGAGGAGTTGGTAAGATGACCACGCCCACGTGGGGGCGCCAGAAATATTTCTGCACCCAGGCGTCTGTGACCCTAGGATCGGCCCTGTCTTCAGTAATCACTGTTCCAAAGGCATTGAATCTGGCTTGTCATTGGTGAGAGGGCAATTGCCCACCTTAACAAACCTTCCTTTGTTTCTTCACTGGGACACTGTGCACAGAGAGCTTTACCCTGGGGAAACACTTTACTGCATCTCTATTTGAACAGTATATGTATATGTGTATATATATATATATATATATATATATATATATATATATATATATACACACCTGTCACATCAACCTTACCAAGAAATACTATTGCCTTGTTACTGCACCTTATTGGATATAGTTAACAAGCTCCAACTACTAGCGAAGACCATCAGGCCTGCAACTGGGACATTACTGCCCTTACTACTTAAAGTACCCTCATACTGTTATTATTCAATTGATCTCTCATTAGGATTAAAGATTAATTGGCCGGCCTGGGTTTCCCCTTTAGAAGTCTGGCCAGAAATAATGTCTCAACTCTTGCTTATCCGTTCAGGTCATGTTCTTCTTCCCACAGGTACCCAGTCTATGCTGACGATGTGGCACAGAGGAGGGAACGATGAAACATATCTTCTGGGATTGGCCCAAAATCAGACCCTTTTGGCTGGAGGTGACCTGCACAATCAAGCACCTTACACTGGAGAGGGACCCCGGGACTTGCTTACTGCACCTCTCAAAGCGACCCATCAAGAAATAAAAAGCCTCCCTTACCTTCCACGGCGTCCAGCTTTTAAATGTGGCCAAGTCATGCATCCCCCTGTGTTGGAGATCGGAGATACTGCCGGCGAAATCCCTGTGGTTTTCCAAGGTGAATAAACTAAGAAACATAGAGGATCTCACTGCTACACTGTGCGGTAGGGAGGAGACCTTTCGAGAGACCTGGAGACCATGGCAACACTACATTTACACTGACGCATACCTCCTGATCCTTAGGGCTCGATTTGCTTCCCAGTTGTGGGGCACCGATTTTCTTTCTCTTCCACCCCTCTACCCTTCCACCTATCTACCTCCCTTCCCCTCCCCTCTCTCCCCACTCCTTCCCCCTCTCCCCCTATCGGGGAGTCCTGGCCCCCCCCCCCCCCTCCTACTTTCCCCTTGTTCTCCCTTCTCTAATTTGTACCCAGTCATGGGCTAGTTTAGTCATATAATGTGAATATCCTGGTTTGCATCACCCATGTTGTTATGTTCCATGGCTGGGCCCAGCTGGTTCTCAGGAGGCATGCCTTCCGAACAGCTGTGAGTGTGTATTTTACTGTATGGCCCTGGTTGCTATACTACTTGTACTGGGTTATTAAGATTACTGTCTGGAAGCCTCCCCGGCATGGCACGCTGAAACCTCATCACGCAGCTATGCCTCGCGAAGTATACTACAGAGTGCATAGCCAGGGGAATTGATATTTGACCTTGCTATACATAACATTTAACTTGTTTTGTTTCACGTTTCTGTTTTTATTATAATCCCTGTCATCTGTTTTTGACTGTTAAATTGCATCATTCTGAAAGTAAAATAAAGGAATTACAAAAAAAACTACGTAGAGGGTTCTTTGCGGTAAGAGCGGCAAGGATGTGGAATTCCCTTCCACAGGTGGTGGTCTCAGCAGGGGCATCGATAGTTTCAAAAAACTATTATATAAGCACCTGAATGACCGCAACATACAGGGATGTACAATGTAATACTGACATATAATCACACACATACAGTGGTGTGAAAAAGTGTTTGCCCCCTTCCTCATTTCCTGTTCCTTTGCATGTTTGTCACACTTAAGTGTTTCGGAACATCAAACCAATTTAAACAATAGTCAAGGACAACACAAGTAAACACAAAATGCAATTTGTAAATAAAGGTGTTTATTATTAAAGGTGAAAAAAAATCCAAACCATCATGGCCCTGTGTGAAAAAGTGATTGCCCCCTAAACCTAATAACTGGTTGGGCCACCCTTAGCAGCAACAACTGCAACCAAGCGTTTGCGATAACGTGCAATGAGGCTTTTACAGCGTCCTGGAGGAATTTTGGCCCACTCATCTTTGCAGAATTGTCCTAATTCAGTTACATTAGAGGGTTTTCGAGCATGAACTGCCTTTTTAAGGTCATACCACAACATCTCAATAGGATTCAGGTCAGGACTTTGGCTAGGCCACTCCAAAGTCTTCATTTTGTTTTTCTTCAGCCATTCGGTGGTGGACTTGCTGGTGTGTTTAGGATCATTGTCCTGCTGCAGAACCCAAGTTCGTTTCAGCTTGAGTACAAGAACAGATGGTCGGACATTCTCCTTCAGGATCTCTTGGTAGACAGCAGAATTCATAGTTCCTTTTAGCACGGCAAGTCTTCCAGGTCCTGAAGCAGCAAAACAGCCCCAGACCATCACACTACCAACACCATATTTTACTGTTGGTATAATGTTCTTTTTCTGAAATGCAGTGTTCCTTCTACACCAGATATACTTGGACACACACCTTCCAAAGAGTTCCACTTTTGTCTCATCGGTCCACAGAATGTTGTCCCAAAAGTCTTGGGGATCATCAAGATGTGTTGTGGAGAAATTGAGACGAGCTTTGATGTTCTTTTTGCTCAGCAGTGTTTTTCTCCTTGGAACTCTGCCATGCAGGCCATTTTTGCCCAGTCTTTTCCTGATGGTGGAGGCATGAACGCTGACCTTAACTGAGGCAAGTGAGGCCTGCAGTTCCTTGGACGTTGTTGTGGGGTCTTTTGTGACCTCTTGGATGAGTCGTCGCTGCGCTCTTGGGGTAATTATGGGCGGCCGGCCACTCCTGGGAAGGTTCACCACTGTTCCATGTCTTCGCCATTTGTGGATAATGGCTCTCACTGTGGTTCGCTGGATTCCCAAAGCTTTGGAAATGGCTTTATAACCCTTTCCAGACTGATAGATCTCAATTACTTTCTTTCTCAATTGTTCCTGAATTTCTTTGGGTCTCGGCATGATGTGTAGCTTTTAAGGATCTTCTGGTGGACCTTACTGTGTCAAGCAGCTCCTATTTAAGTGATGCCTTGATTGTGAACAGGTGTGGCAATAATCAGGCCTGGGTGTGGCTAGAGAAATTTACCTCAGGTGTGGACAACCACAGTTATAGTATGTTTTAACAAGGGGGGCAATCACTTTTTCACACAGGGCCATGATGGTTTGGATTTTTTTTCACCTTTAATAATAAACACCTTCATTTACAAATTGCATTTTGTGTTTACTTGTGTTGTCCTTGACTATTGTTTAAATTGGTTTGATGTTCCGAAACACTTAAGTGTGACAAACATGCAAAGGAACAGGAAATGAGGAAGGGGGCAAACACTTTTTCACACCACTGTAGGTTTGACTTGATGGACTTGTTTCTTTTTTCAATCTCACCTACTATGTAACTATGTAGCTATGGGACAACTGGAAGGGAGACATCCCCTCCCTGGACAGGGAAGACTGGGAAGATAGCTTGGAAAAGGGCCCGAAACTTGTTATTTCCTCTAGAGATAGGTTGATTCAAGTTACATTTCTTCACGAGTATACTGTACCCCCGAGTAATTGCACAGACTGTTCCCTGAGAGGGACCATGTCTTCCTTTGCTGTAAACTCCACCGGGTTCCTACATGCATATGTTCTGGGAATGCCCAGTGATTGTTTCATACTGGCAGACTGTATTTGCTGAAATCAATCTTAGACTGCAACTCATCCTGGTACCTATTCAGTGTTTAGCATTATTGGGAATCCCAGATGAGGACAGTGGCGTACCTAGGGTATGGCAGCCATGGCAAGCGCCATGGGCGCCATGGGGGGGGGGGGCGACAAAAAAGCCAGCCCGCACACAAAATAGTCTGACTCCCACCCTTCCTCTTTGCGGCCGCCTCCCACACTAATCTACTCCCCGGCGCCACGACTGGCCTGCTGGAGCGCGGCGCCGGCACAGCACACGACATTAGGGAGTGAGGAGGGAAGCGACAGGCGCCCGGGCGCCCCCCATGACGGCCGATGAGTTGGTTCTGGCCAGAGTGAGCGCCCGGGTCACCTAGGTAGCCATAGAGTAACTAGGGGAGGCGGAGCCTTAGGCTCCGCCTACCCTCCTCTGCGCAGCGGCTTCAGTTCTTCTTCTCGGGGGTATCCCGGGTCTGTGTGACGTGCTGACGGTGCTGTGACCTGGTCGGGGAGGACTCTGAAGAACATGGAGGCTGAAGACCAGGAGAACAACGAGACACCAGAGGGAAGAAAAACAATTGGACCCCCCCCAAGCAGCAGCAGCAGGTACTAGTACAGCAGCACAGTCTTGATCATCATCATGTGCACATCATGTGTACCAGTAACCAGCGCTAAATGCAAAGCAAGTAAGCAAAACTAGTGCTCAATTTGGATTAAATAAATATGCTTAGCTATAGATATCATAAAGTGTAATAAAGTTATTTGTGCAAGTAGTACCTGCTGTTGCACAAATCACTTTTATTACACTTTATTTATAATATCTATTGCATATTTATTTAATCCATATTGAGCACTATCTTTGATTGGCTACTTGCTTCTGCTTGGGTCTGGCACACACACAATCCCACATGATGATGACTTAGACCTCTTTAACACTGAGCCGCATCAGCGGTAAAGCGGCACTATTTTTAGCGCCGCTTTACCGTTATTTTATCAACGCTATTCGCCAAAAAGGGGTTAAATCCACCCACAAAATGCCGCTGCATCGGCGCTTTGCCGGTGGTATGGCAAAGCGGCCCCATTGTTTTTAATGGGCAGGAGCGGTGGAGGAGCGGTGTATTCACCGCTCCTCCACCGCTGCAAAGTAGCTGCTGGCAGGACTTTTTGTGACGCCCTGCCAGCACTTGGGCTTTCTCACTGGGTTTGCAGCTGAGGCTTTTTTCAGGCGCTATGCTGGCGCTCTTTTTAGCGCTGTAGCACCTGAAAAACGCCTCCAATGTGAAAGGGGTCTTAAAGTCATCATGTGCAATTCTGCTTGTGTGCCAAGCAGATAGGGCCGACATTACCACTAGGCAACCTATGGAACCCAGCTGTACAGTGTCAGAGACGCTGGCGCCGCATTTTTGGGTGCTGATGTTATTGCATTTATGGGTGCTGATGTTACCGCATTTATGGGTGCTGATGTTACCGCATTTATGGGTGCTGATGTTACCGGATTTATGGGTGCTGATGTTACCGGATTTATGGGTGCTGATGTTACCGGATTTATGGGTGCTGATGTTACCGCATTTATGGGGCTGATGTTACCGCATTTATGGGGCTGATGTTACCGTATTTATGGGTGCTGATGTTACCGCATTTATGGGTGCTGATGTTACCGCATTTATGGGTGCTGATGTTACCGGATTTATGGGTGCTGATGTTACCGCATTTATGGGGGCTGATGTTACCGTATTTATGGGTGCTGATGTTACCGCATTTATGGGTGCTGATGTTACCGCATTTATGGGTGCTGATGTTACCGCATTTATGGGTGCTGATGTTACCACATTTATGGGTGCTGATGTTACCGCATTTATGGGGGCTGATGTTACCGTATTTATGGGTGCTGATGTTTTATGGGGGCTGATGTTACCGGATTTATGGGTGCTGATGTTACCGCATTTATGGGGCTGATGTTACCGCATTTATGGGTGCTGATGTTACCGCATTTATGGGTGCTGATGTTACCGCATTTATGGGTGCTGATGTTACCGGATTTATGGGTGCTGATGTTACCGCATTTATGGGGGCTGATGTTACCGTATTTATGGGTGCTGATGTTACCGCATTTATGGGTGCTGATGTTACCGCATTTATGGGTGCTGATGTTACCGCATTTATGGGGGCTGATGTTACCACATTTATGGGTGCTGATGTTACCGTATTTATGGGTGCTGATGTTACCGCATTTATGGGGGCTGATGTTACCGCATTTATGGGGGCTGATGTTACCGGATTTATGGGTGCTGATGTTACCGGATTTATGGGTGCTGATGTTACCGGATTTATGGGTGCTGATGTTACCGGATTTATGGGTGCTGATGTTACCGGATTTATGGGTGCTGATGTTACCGTATTTATGGGTGCTGATGTTACCGCATTTATGGGTGCTGATGTTACCGCATTTATGGGTGCAGATGTTACCGGATTTATGGGTGCTGATGTTACCGGATTTATGGGTGCTGATGTTACCGTATTTATGGGGGCAGATGTTACCGGATTTATGGGTGCTGATGTTACCGGATTTATGGGGGCTGATGTTACCGCATTTATGGGTGCTGATGTTACCGCATTTACCGCATTTATGGGTGCAGATGTTACTGCATTTATGGGGGCTGATGTTACCGTATTTATGGGGGCTGATGTTACCGTATTTATGGGGGCTGATGTTACCATATTTATGGGGGCTGATGTTACCGTATTTATGGGGGCTGATGTTACTGCATTTTTGGGTGCTGGTAAGGCCACACTTATGGGGGTGCTGATGTTACTGTATTTATGGGTGCTGGTATGGACGCATTTATGGGTGCTGATGTTATGGCATCTATGGGTGCTGATGTTACTGAATTTTTGGGTGATGGTCACAATCTGTTCTCTTAAATAGGAAGTATTATTGGCAACGATATACTTTGCATTATGGGTGCTGAAATTACTGCATTTTTGGGTGCTGGTGAGGTTACATTTATGGGTGGAGTCGGGGTGGAGCCAGGGGGGGTGAGACCAAAGGAGGTTTCACCTAGGGTGTCAAAAATCCTCTGTCCTTGTCGCACTGCGTCCCTCTCTGTCTGTCCCCAGTGTCCTCTCTGTCTGTTTTTTTTTTTTGTTATGGTTATCTGAAAGATGGGTTTCAAATGTTTTGACAGGGGCGCTGTTTCAGTTCTTGCCATAGGCGCCATTTTCACTAGATACGCCTCTGGGGGGCAGCTGTAGCAGAAAAGGTTTTTGATTGCATTAAGGTGAAAAAACTTAAGGGTTTGCCACCACTTTAAAGAGGAAGAGTCTTCCTCTTTAATTGTACCTAAAATTGCACCAGTTAGGACAGGGGTCTCAAACTAGTGGCCCTCCAGCTGTTGCGAAACTACAAGTCCCATCATGCCTCTGCCTGTGGGAGTCATGCTTGCAACTGTCAGCTTTGCAATGCCTCTTGGGACTTGTAGTTTCGCAACAGCTGGAGGGCCGCCAGTTTGAGACCCCTGAGTTAGGAGATATTTACTATATACACTGCCACCGACTTCATCGGTGCATGCGCACTGAAGGAACGGCCTGCTCGTGCCTTTACTTTAGGGTCTATGCCATGACCGGCGGCACCCGCACGCATGCGTGGGAGAGGCGTAATCGCGGCTCTGGCCAATTACAGCACCGGAAGTAACTTGTGTGAGCGGTGTGCCGGCCGCCGATCCAGGGCATCGCTCTAAGGTAAGTATTTCATAATGAGCTAGTATGCAATGCATACTAGCTCATTATGCCTTTGTCTTGCAGGTTTTCCTTTTTTGGGGGGGGGGGATTTTTTTTGGAGGCTTACAGTGTAGCAGTTACCGCACATTTAATTGGTAGTTATGTGACTGATTTGAGAAGCACTAAAGAGACATGTGAGAGTCAAAATATGTAAACCACCATTGCGTAAGCAGTCAGAAGGTCAAAGGGCACATGAACTTTGACAATTGCTGGCCTGTCACATGGTGTTACATAGTTGGTAAGGTTGAATAAAGAAACTAGTATATCCAGTTCAACCTGTGTATATATTTTTATGTCACTACCACTTTCAAAATCCCTGTACATCTTGTTCACTAAGAAACACATCTAAAATTTTTTTCTTTTTAATCACTTTCCGACAGTGCTATAGCCAAAAGATGGCCACAGCGTGGTCATCCAGTTCTGGGAGGGCATATACGGACATCCTCACAGAACCACACCCCGCACGCCCCCTGGGTCGTGCATCCGGTACACTCTGTGATCGTGGTAAAGGGCCAATCACAGCGCCCTCTTACCATATGATCAGCTGTGTTCAATGTATTAAAGTGGTTCATTTATCTAAACTCTCTGCTGACACCACCAACTGTATAAGGGAGTTCTACATTCTTTCCGCTCTAACAGTAAAGAGCCCCTTATACAGTTTAAGATTGACCCACTTCTTGTCCAACTTCATTGTGTGGCCTTGTGTCTTCCTTAGAGATGTATGATTAAATAGTTTTCTTTGAATAATACAATCCCTATTTAAAGATTTGAATATTGTGATCACCCTTAAAGCGGAGCTCCACCCTAAAGTGGAACTTCCACTTATTGGATTCCTCCCCCCCTCCGGTGCCACAATTGGCACCTTTCAGGGGGGAGGGGGGTGCAGATACCTGTATAATACAGGTATCTGCACCCACTTCCGGGACTAGCTAGCCGCAGCTGCCCCGCCCCTATCCGAGGATACCCACCCCTATCTGCAGATGCCCGTTGTGTCTTGGGAAACACACAGTTTCCAGGACACAACGGGGACCAATAAAAACACGCAGCGCGACTCGCGCATGCGCAGTAGGGAACCGGGCAGTGAAGCCGCAAGCTTCACTTCCTGATTCCCTGACAGAGGATGGCGGCGGGGGCAGCCGAGAGACGAGCGATCGCTCGTCATCTTCTGCCGACATCGCTGGAACCTGGAACAGGTAAGTGTCTATTTATTAAAAGTCAGCAGCTGCAGTATTTGTAGCTGCTGACTTTTTAAAAAAAACATTTCAGGTGGACCTCCTCTTTAAGCGCCTCTTCTCCAGGGAGAATAAGTTTCATGTTTGTAGTCGTTCCTCATAACTGAGGTCCTCCAGCTCCCTTATTAGATGCTTTGCCCCTCTTTGGATTATATCAAGTGCAAGGAAGTCCTTCCTAAGGATTAACTGTAAACTGGATTACTTCACGTTGTCTTCCATATTCTAAAAAGATGCAATATATTAGGTTAGACAGTTAGAAGCATACTTTTAAACTTCAGGCGACCTTTAATCCCTGATCAGGAAATCATGTTATCAAAACTGTGGTGAAAATCAAAAATACCTTTTGAAATGACAACGCATTGGTTTTGATTGCTCTCCACTAAAATTCTGATCCTTTGATCATTCAAAACGATTGAAAGAGCATATGGGAGATTGATGCAGACTGTTCAATTCCTTGTTATTGTAAGCTGTTGGACAGCTTAAAAAACTTTCAAAGCTTTCAAAACGTATGGAAAGCTTCTAAAACTGGCAAGCGTATGGTCAGCATAATGAATGGTGGTGGATTAGATGTATGAATTAGATGTATGAGTATGGGAAATTATAAATAATATCAAAGTAAAGTATTGAAGGGCCAATTCACTCCAGTATTAAAGAGCTGCAGAAAGATGACCTGTGCTATTATGTATACATTTAAAAGGTTAAGGTAAGAGGTTAAAATTAAGAGATTACTGTGGAGCTGTGGAGTTCAATGTTCTACCCCTGTTCCTATACTGTCGGTTGATAATGAGTCTTGCGATTATTAAAAAGAAAAAATGTTGAAAAATGTTTGCCTTTATACACCATCCTGGAATTCTGCCTGACTTCTATCCCAGAAATATTAAAATTAGGGCTGTTACTGATTAAAATTTTTGTGTTCGATTAATCGATTTTTTTTTAATCGATTAATCGACTAATTTCGATTAATTATAACGCACATACAGATCCAACTACTTGTAGCTGATCTCCTTGCATTGCAACTCTGCATTAGTCAGTGGTAAATGTGGTATACACTATATACAATCACCCGACACTAGTTAGTTTCCACAATCCATGACTTAAAGCGGAAGTAAACCCATCGATTTAACAGTCTAAAAAAAAAAGGCATGCCGGGAATGCTAACTGCACATTGGCTGTGCTCTCAACCAAACAGTCAAACCATCCAATGGCTGGTGTCATAATGGATCACATGTGCAGCACTGTGGCAGTTGAAGATTAAACAGAGGCAAAGATGGCAGCTTCCTTGGTTGAAAACGATAGGAGGGTTTACTTCCACTTTAACTTCACATTTCACAAATACGTTTTAAATTCAAACTGTAGCACTGACTTAAAGTGGAGTTCCACCCACTTTTACAACTCTTCAGCATCCCTCACTAAACTGTTCACTGTAAACAAATTGGATATTTTTTTTATTTTTTTTTCAGCACAGACTGTATATCTGCTGTATTCATTTTTCACTTCCTCCTCCCTGGCCGCGGCCCATCGCATCATTTCCTGTTTGCAATGCCTCCTGGGAAGGGGCAGCAACTTCCTCTTAAACTGCCGTTGCTATGGAAACCTGACCTGAAACCTATTACACTGCTTATGCTGCACTGAGAATGTACGAGATCTGCAAGGATGAGATCCAGGAAGAAATACAGTCTGGCGTCAGATGCCCACACTTAAGATGGCCACGGCCTGCTGCAAGTTTATAAAATAACAAACTACTGCTAAAAACTAACAAAACAGACCTTAGTTTACAGACTAACTTTACTTGAATACATTAAGCTTGTGTATTATAGGGGTATTTTTATTTAAAAAGTATAATTTCGGCCGGAACACCGCTTTAAGTAATTTTTTTTTACACAGTAGCGTTACAATCCCTCCACCTCCGGTCTAACTAATCACTCTCACCTTATGGCATGGATCCCTGTGCAAACAGATGGTCATGCAAGCAGGTATCAAAAGGGTTAACACTGACCATAAACTTCTCTCACGTCTCCTTAGATCTCAGCAAGGACGCAGGTCATGGGTAGAAAGAAAGATCTAAGTGCTCACCGCTTAAGTATAAGATTTCGTTTTTGTGTTCAAACACAAACTACTCACATAAAGATGATAAAAACACAGCATGTAAAGCCGACAATCGTGTTAGTGCCATAGGGCAACAGCAGGTGACGTCATCCGTAGCTCCTCTTCCGTAGGTGTTACGTTCAATCAGAACTTCAACGTCACCGGACTCCTCCCCCCTTCCCTTCGTTAGCAGACGGAGGCACTTGGGGAAGGGGGGAGGAGTCCAGTGACGTCAATGTCCGTGATGTCACCGGATCTCCGACGGAACTCCCTGAAGGCCCGGAAGCTGGCGGAGAGGGGAGTACAGATCAAGATAACTTTGATCAATCAAAAGAATTTTGATCGATCAAAAAAATTAAAGATTAATCAAGGAATTAATCTTTAATTTTCACAACCCTAATTAAAATAGAACTCCAGTAATTTTTTATTTTTTTTGAAGAGTAGGTAAGGCTGAAATCTCTGTCAGGTTGCCTTTAATTTCCCAAACAGGGACATACAGTAATAAATGCTTTCTTTTCTAGAGTACAGAAGGAAGGATAAATGTTGGTGGCCTCTGCATCTGCCATTTTCCATCCAACATCCTTATCCATGTTGTCCACATTGCCCAATCTTACGGAATCAGGATCAAAACGGATACCACCAAAGTGATGACTATGGATGGGTCACAGGCCTTTGTGCACCTCAAATATTTTGAAATACCTGGGAGCATTGGTGCTAGAGAAGGTGGCATCCAAGACCACAGCAACATTGGCCAGGCAACAGTAGTGTTCACTTTGTTCAAATAATTCCCTTGGAAGAAGTCTAACATCTCCACCAAGACAAAAATTTGCCTCGTCCAAAGACTGATCCAGCTAGTCCTTCTGTAGAGATCGGAAACATGGACTCTACTCAAACTTGACATGGATAAGCTTGAGGTCTGCTAAATATAAAGCCTATTGAGGTACCATCCCTATTAAAATAATTAGATCAAAAGGAATTTTTTCTCATGCCCATGATGGAGGTGAAAAAATATGTTACAGGATATATGTCTCAATAAAGGTCTAATACACAAAACAGATAAAATTCAAACTCTTTATTACAAAGGTTTAAAAGACAATAGTAAAATGTGTATAATTCACATCATCATAGGCCATATCAACAACTGTCATCTAAACTGTACAATCAACATGTAGTAAATGCGTGCTGGATCAACACGTTTCTCTCACTTTGCTTCCTCAGGATCCACACCTATGTACAAAAAAAATTTGAGCTCTCTTAACATATATCGCTGAACTAGACAAGGTAGAAGAAAAGGAAGACCCAAAGTTCCACAACACTTCACAGATGTCTAAACGTGCCTATCCAGAAGCCAATGTACAGTGCCTTGAAAAAGTATTCATACCCCTTGAAATTTTCCACATTTTGTCATGTCACAACCAAAAACATAAATGTATTTTATTGGGATTTTATGTGATAGACCAGGGATATGCAATCAGCGGACCTCCAGCTGTTGCAAAACTACAAGTCCCATCATGCCTTTGCCTCTGGGTGTCATGCTTGTGGCTGTCAGAGTCTTGCTATGCCTCATGGGAATTGTAGTTCTGCAACAGCTGGAGGTAATTGCATATCCCTGTGATAGACCAACGCAAAGTGGCACATAATTGTGAAGTGAAAGAAAAATGATAAATAGTTTTCAAATAAATATCTGAAAAGTGTGAAATCTAGTGGAACTAATTGCCTTCAGAAGTCACCTAATTAGTAAATAGAGTCCACCTGTGTGTAATTTAATCTCAGTATGAATCTGGCCCCCTCGATAAAGTCACATGTGCAGTGACGAAACGCATAAGGGGCTGGGCTTGTGACGTTATTACGTTGTCCTAGGAAGCATACGATCACCCAGGAGGGCAGCAGGGCCAAGGACTTTAGGATGATTCTGTGACCCCAGGGACTGTATATGCCTAAGTTCATC
>CM053035.1:48949981-49012492 GCA_028564925.1 Lithobates sylvaticus | reverse complement strand
AAAGAATGCAACAAGAAATGTACAGTACCTTGCAAAAGTATTCACCCCCCCCCCCTGGCATTTTTTCATGTTTTGTTGCCTCACAACCTGGAATTAACATGGATTGTTTGAGGATTTGCATCATTTAATTTACAAAACATGCCCACAACTTTGTTTTTTTTTTATTGTGAAGCAAACAAATAAGACAAAATGACAGAAAGTCAATGTGCATAACTATTCCCCCCCCCCCCCTAAAAAGTCAATACTTTGTAGAGCCACCTTTTGCGGCTATCACAGCTCCAAGTCGCTTTGGGTAAGTCTCTATGAGTTTGCCACATCTTGGCACTGGGATTTTTTCCCATTCCTCCTTGCAAAACTGCTCTAGCGCCTTCAAGTCGGATAGTTTGTGCTTGTGAACAGCAATCTTAGTCTGACCACAGATTTTCTATTAGATTGAGGTCTGGGCTTGGACTAGGCCATTCCAACACATTTACATGTTTCCCCTTAAACCACTCAAGTGTTGCTTTAGCAGTGTGTTTAGGGTCATTGTCCTGCTGGAATGTGAACCTCTGTCCTAGCCTCAAATCACACAGAGTGGTACAGGTTTTACAAAATAGGTAAAAAGCCAAGGGGGTGAATACTTTTACAAGGCACTGTAAAGGTGCAATTACGGTGGCCAAGATAGAATACAAAAGACACAGCGGAGGAGAGCAAAAAAATTCCCAAGAAATTCTTTGTAAACAGTAAAAATGGGGGGGGGGGGGGGGGGGGGAGGGCAGACTATATTGGCCCCATAAAGAATGAGGAAGGACATCTGGTTACAAAGGATGGGGAGATGGCTAAGGTATTGAATTTATTCTCATCAGTCTTCACGAGGGAATAGGTGGCTTCGGTAACCAAAATTGCAGTGTTTATCCTCATGACACATCACAAGAATCACCTCCATGGTTAAAAGAGGACAGAATTAAAATTAGACTTGGGAAACTTAACATTAATAAATCACCGGGACCAGATGGCTTGCACCCGAGGAACTCAAGTAATTGCCAGACTAGTGTTCCTAATTTTGACGAACAGTCTACTCACTAGAATGGTACCAGCTGATTGGCTTTTCTCCAATGTAGCACCAATATTTAAAAAAGGGCCCAAAATACATCCCTGGGAATTACAGACCAGTTAGCCTAACATCAATAGTATGTAAACTCTTGGATGGGATGATAAGGGACTATATACAAGAGTTTAGTAATGAGAACGGCATCATTAGCAGTAATCAGCATGGATTCATGGAGAATCGTTCTTGCCAAACCAATCTATTAACATTATATGAAGAGGTGCGTTGCCAGCTAAAGGAAGGCCTGTAAACCTGGTGTATCTGGATTTTGCAAAAGCATTTGACACAGTTCCCCATAAACGTTTACTGTACAAAATGAGGCTCGTTGGCATGGACCATAGGGTGAGTACATGGATTGAAAACTGGCTACAAGGGCGAGTTCAGAGGGTGGTGATAAATGGGGAATACTCTGAATGGTCACATTTCCCTGTGTTTTTGCTTCTTTAAAAAAAAAAAAACATTGCAAGTACTGAAAAATACCTGTAGATCCTGACAAAATTCTAACTTTCTGTAGTGAGCTCAGCTGACAGACTGCTTTTGCTACCCTGAAATGCTAAGAAGTGTTTTCAGTCCTGCCTGGGCTCGCTGCTAGACTGCAAAAGATTACTATGTCCAGCAGACAAAAAACTGAGCAGGGGTGACAACTCGGTCTTCAATTTTAGTATAGCAATTTTCTGTATTTGCAGCATTAGAAAAAGGAAAAAAAAATGTATTATAGAAATGTACTGAACGAGTCTTTTATTTTGCCCAGACCAAAAAAGCTTTACATTCTTGTCCATTTGTCAGCCTGTAATAAATACCCGAGTAAGGTATTTATTAAATCTGTGTTCTACATTTAAATTGAAAATTGAGCAACGGTGTTATTTCTCAATTGGAAAATTACGGTTGAAATGTAGGTGTTATGGACAGTACAGCCTCTCAGACACTGATAAGTGAGTTTCAGCCTTCAGGCTATCTTTAAATCAAAGTTGGAGAAATCTTCAGCAGATAAATATATTTTATTAACTTAACATGTGCAATACTTTTACATACAAGTCTCGATCTAGAGATCTTGGCTGCATAGTCCCTGTTCTAGCAATGGCTGCCTTCCATGTACACTCCACTAAAGTGGATTTGAGGGCTGTCACTTGCTTTGGTGTTTCTCACTTATTTTACTTTTCTAAGGGTGCATAATTCAGTAGCTTCTCAATTAGATCTACGTGAGAGAGCAACATCCGTCGACAACAGTACCGCTTCAGTCCTAGGGCATCCAAAGCATCCCTAAAACACACAGAAAGGTTGAGTTAGGTGGAGGCTTTATCTGCCTCCCATCAGTGCAAATCAGCTTAAGCTTCTACTGAGAAAAAAAAAGGATTCTAATTTGACACAATTTTATAGCTTGGAATTCATTCTTTCAGTTTCCAATCCCACTCACTTGTTGGGAAGTATATTTACCCTTTTAAGTACCTACTGGGTATATTAGTGTAGCTGCCATAACCCCTTGGGGCGACCTTAAATTTTCTGGGCTTACCAATTACCTCCTCGTAGCTCGTAGTTCGTTGTTTAGGGGTTCCCAGGGTTAGTACCCAGTAACTTCAGATGCTGACACACAAGTCCCTTTTGAGGATTTTTATTTTGAGAGGTAACATCCAACTATAACACAGTCTCAATTGGGAATAGAGGGCACGGGTGATAAAACTCAGGCACTTAGAACTGCTGACATCAATTGAATGTCTCTTAAAGCAGCTTCACTGCTGGATAAACCTCTAACCATAGATTTAGCAGCTAACATGTGATCCAGAAAATTTGCAAAGTCTCTGCCACAGACTAGATTGTAACTGAAGATGAGGAACTTTTCCCACAGTACCTGGATCTTTCAGCCTTCTTGGCGATACTGTGAGAAATGTGGATTCTCTAGTGTCCATACAACTTCAGCTCCCAGGCTCTTACCGAGCAGCCAGCTTCTTGGCCCTCCTCTGAAGAGTCCTCCCCTGGTCGTTTGTTCGAGTTTCCGTGTCTCTCCAATACCGAGAGCACACCGGGACACCTCAGAATCCTTCAGTTACTGGGCCTCGAACTAGCCAGTTCCGAGGCTCGGGAACAGACGGATCCCCACCCCATGAGGGCCTCGGGCTGGTAAGGGTGACCATGCTTACGGGGACAGCAGACACTCCTGGGTCTGAGACCCCTCACGGGGTTGGTCCGGACCGGAACCAGGAATCAAAGCAGCAGCCGAACCCTGAACACGTGACTTCAGCATCTTAAATACCTCTTCCCAGACTACACAGCAAGGCCAGACGCGCCCACTGATTCAAAGATTGGTACCCAACACGTCCAACCAGGCTTGGTTCTCAGCCTGTCACAGGTGCCTCACTGCACCTATCACCAGGCAGAACTAAAGTACAGCCCAGCCAAACTGATGCCAAAGTAAAAAAAAAAAACCTGTACAATTAACCCCCAGAACTCTGTTACAGTTCTGGAAAAAACGAAATTTACATGTACAGCGCACACCTTTCGAAAAGTGACGGCGCTACATTAGTCTTATGTTATTGAAAAAAATCAAGTTCACCAGTATATGATTTGGGGTTTGAAAGCAGCAAAAGCTCTATACCTTAAACCATTTTTACAAGCTCGTTTTTATATCTCCTTTTAAATACTATTTTAAAATGTCTATATCTTTCAAGAGGAACTGCAGTCTGCTCACATAATTTGTAATAAAAACATCTTTTCCATTCTGAAGCTTCCCTCCAACCACTTTGGCAAGTACAGAATCACAGTAAAATAATATGCAAATATGCTGCAGAAATCTCCCTCTACCAAGTCTGGCTGCAACCATTTTAACTGTGGGCAGCTGAAGCTGCTGCCTGTTCACTTCCTGGGTTTACACAGAGGCACACCTCCAGCTCTCATTGGCTCTCTTATGACTCATCCCCCCTCCCTTCCTGGCAAACTCTCACAAGCGTTAGAGAGCTGTGCATGTCATAAGCCTAGGCTAATGACCAGACAAGAAACAGGAAGTGGGCTGTATAAGGTGTTTACTGGTAGAAAAAAAAAAGTTTTACTATTAAAAGTTAAAACAAGGGCAGATGATTTAATAGATGAAAAGTTGAAAAAAAATTACTGAAGGTCCGCTTTAAGATGTGTTATTCACGTATACCAATTCAATATATTCAATACCCTTGAAATGTGTTGGTCCTCTTATGGTTCACCTTTGATGCAAGTTTTCTGTTATGGTCCCTTTAATTTGGGCAATTCTCAAATTTTTTGTTGTGCCCTTAGAGGCATTTTTCCTAAATTACTGAACAAGATGCCACCAGTCAACAAAGCAGTAAAGTTAGGGTAAATCTTTACTTTCTGCCCCAGTGACTCGTGTTACCTTCAATGGAAAGTAAGGTGAAATCTCCCCCTTAACCACTTGCCGACAGCCGCATGTACATATACGTCGGCAGAATGGCACGGCTGTGCAAATGGGCATACAGGTACGTCCCTTTGAATTTGCGGCTGTGTGGTCACGCGCGACCCTGCAGCAAGCTCAATTAGTAGAATCGCGGGTCCCACGGACTCCATGTCCGCGGGGATACCCGCGATCGCCTCACGGAGCTGAAAAACAGGGAGATGCTAATGTAAACAAGCATCTCCCCGTTCTGCCTAGTGACACTGTCACTGATCCCTGTGATCGGGAGCTATGATCAGTAATATGTCACACGTAGCCACGTCCCCTAACAGTTAGAATCACTCCCTAGGACACACTTAACTCCTTCCTAGCCAGCTAGTGGTGAACACTTTCACTGCCAGTGTAATTTTTACAGTAATTTTATAGCACTGATCGCTGTAAAAATGACAATGGTCCCAAAAAATGTGTCAAAATTGTCCGATGTGTCCGCTATAATGTCGCAGTCACAATAAAAAAAAAAAAAATGATTAATAAAAATGCCATAAAACTATCCCCTATTTTGTAGATGCTATAACTTTTGCGAAAACCAAACGATTATTGCGTTTTTTTTTTTTTTTTTTTTGTTCCCAAAAATATGTAGAATAATACGTATCGGCCTAAATAAACTGAGGACTCTTTTTTTTTTTTTATATTTTTTGGGGATATTTATTATAGCAAAAAGTTAAAAATTATGATTTTTTTTTCAAAATTGTCACTCTATTTTTGTTTATAACGCAAAAAATAAAAGCCGCAGAGGTGATCAAATACCACCAAAAGAAAGCTCTATTTGTGGGAAAAAGGAAGTCAATTTTGTTTGGGTGCAACGTCACAATTGTCAGTTAACCACTTGCCGACCGCCCCCTGTGTATATATACGTCGGCAGAATGGCACGTACAGGCAGAACCACGTACCTGTACGTGCCATTCTTCCGGCGGGTGGGGGGTCCGATCGGACCCCCCCCGGCCGGCGGGGACGGTCGGGATCGCTTCAGGAGCGATCCGGGATGAGGGGACGGCCAGTGGTTTCTGGCCACCCCCTCGCGATCGCTCCTGGCGAATCAGATGCTTCCTCTGTCTGTGTCAATCAAAACACAGGCAGAGGAAGTGATGTCACGCTCGGTGCGCCGGTCTATGTGACCGGAACGCCGAGCTGTGAACGTCTAAAGGTTAGTGCACCAACAGTACACTGACACCAGTACACATAGGCACACAAAACACCCCCCTGTCACCCCCAGATCACCCCCCAGATCACCCCCTCCCCCCCCCAGTCACAGTGTCACTAATTGCAGTGATCATTTTTTTACTGATCACTGCATTTAGTGTCAGTGTGACTGTAATAACTGTCAGTGCAGTTAGTTTTAGGTCCAAGGTAGCCCCCTACCCCCCCCTAATAAAGGTTTAACCCCTTGATTGCCCCCCAGGTAACCCTTTCACCCCCTTTTGCCAGTGTCACTAAGAGATCGGTTTTTCTGATCGCTGTATTAGTGTCACTGCTGTCGCTAGGTAACCATTTTTTTTTTTTAGGTAACCGCCATGTTTATATAGGTTCATAAATAGGTTTATAGGTCAGGTACCCCCATATTACAACCTAAATAAAGGTTTTAACCCCCTGATTGCCCCTAGAGTTAACCCTTTCACCAGTGATCACTGTATAACTGTCACTGGTGACGCTGGTTAGCCAGTTAGTTATTTCGTTATTTAGGTTCCCCGTCAGGTTTTTATATAGCGTCAGGTACCCCCATATATTACCTAATAAAGGTTTTAACCCCCTGATTGCCCCTAGTTAACCCTTTCACCCCCTTTTGCCAGTGTCACTAAGCGATCGTTTTTCTGATCGCTGCATTAGTGTCGCTAGGTAACCAGTTTTTTTTTGTATTACTGTTACGGGTGACGCTGGTTAGTTAGCTTTATTTTTTATACTGTCAGGGCACCCGCCATTTATTACCCAATAACGGTTTAACCCCCTGATCGCCCGGCGGGTGATATCAATTAGGTTTTAGGGTCAAATAAGGTCTGCGTCGCCCCAGGTTAGTGCCAGTACCGCAAACACCCACGCGCAAAGCATACACCTCCCTTAGTGGTACAGTATCTGAACAGATCAATATCTGATCTGATCTATACTAGCGTCCCAGCAGTTTAGGGTTCCAAAAAAAACCGCATTGTTAGCGGGATCAGCCCAGATACCTGCTAGCACCTGCGTTTTCCCCCTCCGCCCAGCCCAGCCCACCCAAGTGCAGTATCGATCGATCACTGTCACTTACAAAACACTAAGCACACATAACTGCAGCGTTCGCAGAGTCAGGCCTGATCCCTGCGATCGCTAACATTTTTTTTGTGGTAGCGTTTTGATTCAGTCGCTTCAGTCAGGAGCTTTTTTACCTGTGAATCTCAAAAAAATAAAAAAAAATAAAAATAGTTGTCGTTTTATTGTTCTCTCTCTCACTCTATTCTCTCTCTATTGTTGCTCTTTTTTTACTCCATTCTATTCTGCAATGTTTTATTATGTTTTATCATGTTTTATCATGCTTGCTTTTCAGGTATGTAATTTTGTTTACTGTGTTTTAGTGTTAAGCATTTTTTTGTTTTCAGGTGCGCCATTCAGTTGCAACGCGGATTTATTTATCTTGACAGCAACAGCGTTTGCTCCCACGATACATAAAGCCGCGACTCCAACGCTGTAGGAGGCGATTTCACCACCACAGTTAAAAAAAAGAGCATATATGCCGAAGCATGGGGGCAGCAGGGGGGGGGAGGAGCGATTGGCTCCTAATGCCACGTACATACGGTCGAAATTCCGACCGTGTGTACACGGCATAACTTTTGCGGGAGGATGCCCCCATGCATCGGCATATATAAATGGTGCATGTATGCCCATCATTAGAAGTGGGTGGATGAAGGGAGGTATTCTAATGGTGGGCATACCCACCAATCAATCTCTTTTTTTCGTTCAGCCAAGAGGCTGCATGAAAAAAAAAAGATTACAATATATGTCCAGTATGTTGCTGGACTTTGAATGGTTATACCAGAATGATGCCTGCAGGTTTAGGTATCATCTTGGTATCATTCTTTTCAGCCAGTGATCGGCTTTCATGTAAAAGCAATTCTAGCGGGTAATTAGCCTCTAGACTGCTTTTACAAGCAGTGGGAGGGAATGTCCCCCCTCCCGGATATAAACCGCGCCATTGGGAAATTGGGAAAGCATTTTATCACACCAATCTTGGTGTGGTCAGATGCTTTGAGGGCAGAGGAAAGATCTAGGGTCTAATAGACCCCAATTTTTTCAAAAAAAGAGTACCTGTCACTGCCTATTGCTATCATAGGGGATATTTACATTCCCTGAGATAACAATAAAAATCATAACAAAGAAAAAAAATGGAAGGAACAGTTTAAAAATAAAATAAAAAAGCTAAATAAAAAAAAAAAATAAAAAAAAAAAGCACCCCTGCCCCCCCTTCTCTTGCGCAAAGGCGTACACAAGCGTTGGTCTGGCGTCATATGTAAACAGCAATTGCACCATGCATGTGAGGTATCACCGCGAAGGTCAGATCGAGGGCAGTAATTTTAGCAGTAGACCTCCTCCGTGAATCTAATGTGGTATCATGTAAAGGCTTTTAAAAATGTATGTAGTTTGTCGCCACTGCGTGTTTGTGCGCAATTTTAAAGCATGTCGTGTTTGGTATCCATGTACTCGGCCTAAGATCATATTTTTTATTTCATCAAAAATTTGAGCAATATAGTGTGTTTTAGTGCATTAAAATAAAAAAAAGTGTATTTTTTCCACAAAAAATGCGTTTGAAAAATCGCTGCGCAAATACTGTGTGGAAAAAAAAAAATGCAACACCCACCATTTTAATCTGTAGGGCCTTTGCTTTAACATTATATATAGTGTTTGGGGGTTCAACGTAATTTTCTTGCAAAAAAAAATATGTTTTCATGTAAACAAAAAGTGTTAGAAAGGGCTTTGTCTACAAGTGGTTAGAAGAGTGGGTGACGTGTGACATAGGCTTCTAAATGTTGTGCATAAAATGCCAGGACAGTTCAAACCCCCCCAAATGACCCCATTTTGGAAAGTAGACACCCCAAGCTATTTGATGAGAGCAATGTTGAGCCCATTAAATATTTTTTTTTTTTGTCCCAAGAGATTGAATAATGAAAAAAAAAAAAATATATATATATTTTTTTTACAAAAAGTTGTCACTAAATGATATATTGCTCAAACATGTCATGGGCATATGTGGAAATACACCCCAAAATACATTCTGTTGCTTCTCCTGAGTACGGGGATACCACATGTGTGGGACTTTTTGGGAGCCTAGCTGCGTACGGAACCCCAAAAACCAATCACCGCCTTCAGGCTTTCTAAGGGTGTAATTTTTTTATTTCACTTCTCACTGCCAATCACAGTTTCGGAGGCCATGGAATGCCCAGATGGCATAAAACCCCCCAAAATGACCCCATTTTGGAAAGTAGACACCCCAAGCTATTTGCTGAGAGGTATGGCGAGTATTTTGCAGATGTCGCTTTTTGTCACAAAGTTTTGAAAATTGAAAAAAAGAAAAAAAAAATTTTTTTCTTTACTTTCTTCATTTTCAAAAACAAATGAGAGCTGTAAAATACTCACCATGCCTCTCAACAAATAGCTTGGGGTGTCTACTTTCCAAAATGGGGTCATTTGGGGGGGTTTTGTGCTATTTTGGCATTTTATGGCCTTCGAAACGGTGATAGGTAGTGAGGAGTGAAATCAAAAATTTGCACCCTTAGAAATCCTGAAGGCGGTGCTTGGGTTTCGGGGCCCCGTACGCGGCTAGGCTCCCAAAAAGTCCCACACATGTGGTATCCCCATACTCAGGAGAAGCAGCAAAATGTATTTTGGGGTGCAATTCCACATATAACTATGGCATGTGTGAGCAATATATCATTTAGTGACAACTTTTTGAAAAAAAAAAAAATCTTTTTTATTTTTGTCTTTATTCAATCACTTGGGACTAAAAAAAAAAAATATTCAATGGGCTCAACATGCCTCTCAGCAAATAGCTTGGGGTGTCTACTTTCCAAAATGGGGTCATTTGGGGGGGTTTTGTACTTCTCTGCCATTTTAGCACCTCAAGAAATGAAATAGGCAGTCATAAATTAAAAGCGGTGTAAATTCCAGAAAATGTACTCTAGTTTGTAGACGCTATAACTTTTGCGCAAACCAATAAATATACGCTTATTGGCATTTTTTTTTACTAAAGACATGTGGCTGAATACATTTTGGCCCAAATGTTTGACTAAAATTGAGTTTATTAGATTTTTTTTATAACAAAAAGTAGAAAATCTCTTTTTTTTTCAAAATTTTCGCTCTTTTTCCGTTTATATCGCAAAAAATAAAAATCACAGAGGCAATCAAATACCATCAAAAGAAAGCTCTATTTGTGGGAAGAAAAGGACGCAAATTTCGTTTGGTTACAAAATTGCATGACCGCGCAATTACCAGTTAAAGTAGTGCAGTGCGAAATTGAAAAAAGACCTCTGGTCCTTTGGCTGCCAAATGGTCCGGGGCTGAAGTGGTTAAAGTGACGCAGTGCTGAATAGCAAAATGTGCTCTGGTCTTTGGCCAGCCAAATGGTCCGGGGCCATGGGCGTCTGCAGGTAGGGGCAAGGGGGGTCAAGTGCCCCCCCCCCTGGAATCAGGGATCGGATCTTAAATTCAGCACAGTTGTGTCTCTATCGAGGTGCCGCACCCGGGTGCCACCCACCAGTGGGGTGACACCATTAAGGTGCTGTCAAATGTAGTGTGACTTTGGGCTCTTTTCCCTGCTCAGTCCAGCAGAGAACTTGGCGGTGCTGTGACGGAAGAATGGCGAGCTGCGGGCTATCAGAGGTTTCCCCTGCTCGCCCCACCCATTCTTCTGTCAGGGAGAAGAGACGGCGGCTCTCACCAGGTTCCCCACCCAGATTCTTGCCCTGCTCCGTTCCTTCCCTATTGGCCATAACTGAGGGCCAATCAAAGGCGACTAGGAGAGGCAAGCTTCATGGGACAGGTAGTCCCAAAAGATTGGCGGCTCCATTTTCCACAGGGAGGAGGCTACAGCTCGATCAAGAGAGAGATCAAGAGACTGCAGCCTGGAAAGAAGCTGAGGGAGAGAGTGCTACAGGATGATGAGTGTGCTGGGCGGAAGCCAGAGAGAGCCTGCCAGGGCCACAAAAGAGTCATGCTGTCCAGCACCACCAGAGAGAGAAAGACTGAGCCACTACCAGGGTACAGACATGCTACACTACTGACCAGTGTCGCCCCCGGGGAACCCAGAGTGAACGATCGTCCAGCCGGAGTGATCACTGCTGTAGTTTCGCTGGGTCTGGTAAGAGAGCCTGTTGGTCATTACCCATTACTTATCCTAGGGACTGTAATAAGTCTGCAGACTCTGGCCATAATAATGTGATAATGACATTGTCGAAAAGGGGCGGTGCATGGGTGACCTTAAAATTATGCCCCCCCCCCCTGAAAAAAGTTCTGCATACGCCCATGTCTGGGGCTTAAGTGGTTAACCACTTCAGCCCCGGACCATTTGGCAGCCAAAGGACCAGAGGTCTTTTTTCAATTTCGCACTGCACTACTTTAACTGGTAATTGCGCGGTCATGCAATTTTGTAACCAAACGAAATTTGCGTCCTTTTCTTCCCACAAATAGAGCTTTCTTTTGATGGTATTTGATTGCCTCTGTGATTTTTATTTTTTGCGATATAAACGGAAAAAAATTAAAAAAATTTTGAAAAAAAAAGAGATTTTCTACTTTTTGTTATAAAAAAAATCTAATAAACTCAATTTTAGTCAAACATTTGGGCCAAAATGTATTCAGCCACATGTCTTTAGTAAAAAAAATGCCAATAAGCGTATATTTATTGGTTTGCGCAAAAGTTATAGCGTCTACAAACTAGAGTACATTTTCTGGAATTTACACCGCTTTTAATTTATGACTGCCTATTTCATTTCTTGAGGTGCTAAAATGGCAGAGAAGTACAAAACCCCCCCAAATGACCCCATTTTGGAAAGTAGACACCCCAAGCTATTTGCTGAGAGGCATGTTGAGCCCATTGAATATTTTTTTTTTTTAGTCCCAAGTGATTGAATAAAGACAAAAATAAAAAAGATTTTTTTTTTTTTAAAAAAGTTGTCACTAAATGATATATTGCTCACACATGCCATAGTTATATGTGGAATTGCACCCCAAAATACATTTTGCTGCTTCTCCTGAGTATGGGGATACCACATGTGTGGGACTTTTTGGGAGCCTAGCCGCGTACGGGGCCCCGAAACCCAAGCACCGCCTTCAGGATTTCTAAGGGTGCAAATTTTTGATTTCACTCCTCACTACCTATCACAGTTTCGAAGGCCATAAAATGCCAAAATAGCACAAAACCCCCCCAAATGACCCCATTTTGGAAAGTAGACACCCCAAGCTATTTGTTGAGAGGCATGGTGAGTATTTTAGAGCTCTCATTTGTTTTTGAAAATGAAGAAAGTAAAGAAAAAAATTTTTTTTTTCAATTTTCAAAACTTTGTGACAAAAAGCATGTAACACGCAGTGGCGACAAACTACATACATTTTTAAAAGCCTTTAAAAGCCTTTACATGATACCACATTAGATTCACGGAGGAGGTCTACTGCTAAAATTACTGCCCTCGATCTGACCTTCGCGGTGATACCTCACATGCATGGTGCAATTGCTGTTTACATATGACGCCAGACCAACGCTTGTGTACGCCTTTGCGCAAGAGAAGGGGGGGCAGGGGTGCTTTTTTTTTTTTTTTTTGTTTTTTTTTTTATTTATTTAGCTTTTTTATTTTATTTTTAAACTGTTCCTTCCATTTTTTTTCTTTGTTATGATTTTTATTGTTATCTCAGGGAATGTAAATATCCCCTATGATAGCAATAGGCAGTGACAGGTACTCTGTTTTTGAAAAAATTGGGGTCTATTAGACCCTAGATCTTTCCTCTGCCCTCAAAGCATCTGACCACACCAAGATTGGTGTGATAAAATGCTTTCCCAATTTCCCAATGGCGCGGTTTATATCCGGGAGGGGGGACATTCCCTCCCACTGCTTGTAAAAGCAGTCTAGAGGGGATAGGGGATAGATTTATGGCATTTTATTATTTATTTATTTTTTCAAATATTTTATTTTAACTGCAAAAATTGTGATTCCAGATTCTCACCAGAGCCATATATACTTTTTTTTTTTTTTTTTTTTTTTTTTTTTACTACTAATGGCAGTGATCAGTGATTTTTAGTGGGACTGTGACATTACGGTGGACAGATTGGACACCTGACATTTGACACTTTTTTGGGAACCAGTGACATTATTACAATATTTAGTACAATAACAGTACATATTTTTAGCACTAATGACACTGGCAGGGAAGGGGTTAAATGTGTTCTTTGCAGGCGTTTTCTAACTGTATGGGGGGCTGTGTGACTGGGGAAACACAAATCCATCTTCCTGCTTGGTAGAAAGACAGGATCTGTGTGATCTCCCCTGTCCGAATGGAGATCTGCCTTGTTTACACAGGCAGATCCCCGTTCTGTCACTGCGGGGAAAGATTGCGGGTGACTGGCGGACATAGAGTCCGCCGGACCCGCTGACTGGCTCCCTGCTGGCTGTGCACGTGCGCCCACAAAAGAGAGACCCCTGAGCCGACGTACAGCTACCGCGATCCGCTGGGATTGCGCCACCTTGCCACAGTATAATTGATGGCGGCTGGTCAGCAAGTGGTTAAAAAGGGTCCTGTGGGTCTTTGGTTCCAATTCAGGCAAAAATTCAGACCTAATTTGCACCTGAATTGGTGAACAGGGATGCACTGGACCCCATGATGTAAAGGGGCCTTCGCCAAATTTGACAGTAATTGGATCAAAATAATTCTTAATACAATTTATTATAATTACTGAACTCCATATTTCTCAACCTGGCAATCTGTAAGTAAGAATTTCAACACTTTACTTAGTCCTGTAAAAGTCAACCAAGTGTAGTATTAACTGAAGTCTTACCCTTCTGTATATTCAGCCTGAAGAAGGCCCAAGTACGCTTCCCATTTATTTCCAACAACTTTCCCACATGTAAAGCATCTCACAGGGATGATCATTGTGTGCTAGAGACTACCACCTAGAGACACCAGAAAGAAAAATGTTTTAATCAAAGGATCAGTCAATTTCATTAATAAATTATTAAAAAATAATAATATTAATAACAAATAAAGTGAAGGTCCCAGGGAGCAGAAAAAGTAGGTTGATGTGTTTTGAACATCTTCAGAAAAATACTCTATACAGGCCCTTAGGATTCGTTTTCATTACACTCTGTAGTTTTTATAGTGCATCGTAAAAGATGAATTCATATTTACAAAAAAATAAAAATAAATGCACATATTTTAGCAGGTAAAAAATTATTCGAAGACCAAAACGGCTCCAATCAACTCTATGGCTAAGAAACCGGAAGCTACGAGCATTTTATGACTTCGGTTTCACCGGATATAAACGGTACCATTGGGAAAACATCTCATCACACCGATCTCGGTGTAGTCAGATGCTTTGAGGGAGAGGAGAGATCTAGAGTCTAATAAAAAAAAAAAAGTAAAAAGAGTACCTATTGCTATCATAGGGGATATTTACAGTCCATGTGATAACAAAATAAATAAAAAAAGAAACAGTGTAAAAATAAAATTGAATGAATCTAAAAAAAAAGCACCCGTCTCCCCGTGCTCGCACGCAAAGGCGAACGCAAGCGTCGGTCTTGTGTCATATGTAAACAGCAATTGCACCATGCATGTGAGGTATCACCGCGAATGTCAGATCGAGAAATTCAGCTCCTCTGTAAATCTAAAGTGGTAACCTGTAAAGGCTTTTAAAAATGTATGTAGTTTGTCGCCGCTGCACGGTTGTGCGCAACTTTATAGCATGTCGTGTTTGGCATAAGATCACATTTTACCAAACATGTATATGTGGAATTACACCCCAAAATACATTCTACTGCTTCTCCTGAGTACGGGGATACCACATGTGTGGGACTTTTTAGGAGCCTAGCCACGTACGGGGCCCCGAAAACCAAGCAACGCCTGAGTGGGCATAAATGGTGATTTTACTCACTACCTATCACAGTTTCGGAGGCCCTGAAATGTCAAGATGGCACAAACCCCCCCAAATGACCCCATTTTGGAAAGTAGACACCCCAAGTTATTTTCTAAGAGGCATGGTGAGTATTTTACAGCTCTCATTTGTTTTGGAAAATTAAGTAAAAAGGAACAATTTTTTTTCTTCTAATTTGTGTGTGTGTGTGTGTGTGTGTGTGGGGGGGGGGGGGGGGGGGGGCTTTGTGATATCTGGGCATTTCATGGCCTCCGAAACTGATAGGTATTGAAGAGTGAAATCAAAAATTTACACCCTTAGGCCCCTTTCACACGAGGCGGATCCGCTTCCACAGAGTCCGCCGGCTCAGCGGGAGGAGATCTCTCCGTTGATCTCTGCTGAGCCGGAGGATGACAGGTCCCTCTCTGCTCACTGAGCGGGGAGGGGCTTGTCCAGCGCCGCTGGTCTCTATGGAGAGATCGGATGAAAACGGACAGCATGTCAGTTTTCATTAGATCCCACCTGATCTGATAGCGATGGATCCGGACGTAGGGCCATCCGTCTGCCTTTGGTGGAAAGGACCTGGTCGGATGTCAGCGGACATGTTTCCGCTGACATCTGTCGCTCCATAGACCAGCATGGAGCGCCCGTTCAGGTCTGCCGTCAAAACTGACAGGCGGACCTGACCGGTCAGTCAGTGTGAAAGGGGCCTTAGAAAGCCTGAAGGCGGTGATTGGTTTTCAGGGTCCTGTACGCGGCTAGACTGCCAAAAAGTCTCACATGTGGTATCCCCATACTCAGAAGAAGCAACAGAATGTATTTTGGGGTGTAATTTCACATCTACCCATGGCATGTTTGAGCAATATATCATTTTAAGTGACAACTTAGTGAAAGGAAAAAAAAGTATATATATTTTTTTCGTCTTTTCCTGAAACTTGTGGCAAAATATAAAATATTCCATGTACTCAGTGAATTCCTGGCGCTGTGTCTCACAAGATTAGTTGCCGCTCAGCCACGCCCCCGACATGTTTCGTCATCAAACCGACTTATTCATGGGGTTCAACGTTTCATGACGAAACATGTCGGGGGCGTGGCTGAGCGGCAACTAATCTTGTGAGACACAGCGCCAGGAATTCACTGAAGGAAGTCAGTCCCTAATCTTGGAGCACGAGCAGGAAGGAGGGGGTGAGCTACATCTTACACAGCCTGTGTACACCTCGAGTCCGCTGTGACTGCAAGTTTGCTAACTAGTGTGTTAATTTGAAGTGGAGCGTGCTGTGCTGTTTAAAAACTAACCTATGCTGGCTTTTACTTTACAAAATGTGAGTGAGATTATTGAAGATTTTTATTGTGGTCTGAATAAAAGTTTTAAAGTGGTTTTACACTATTGGAAAATTTCTTTTTGTTCACATATGGAGAGATCCAGTCACATAATTGTTTGGGAGTGACCACTTATCCTTTGTGGTGGAATTCTAAAGCGCAGTAGCCTGTCACGAGAGTGTGGGCGATATATTTGGTGAGTGCGTTTCTTTTGGGGAGTGGAAGCACGGATCACTGTGGTGTGGTGGAAGAATTAACCACTTCCCGACCGCCCCATGTAGATATACGTCAGCAGAATGGCACGTACAGGCAGAATCACGTACCTGTACGTGCCATTCTTCAGGCGGTTGGGGGGTCCGATCGGACCCCCCTCCGCCGGCGGGGACGGTCGGGATGGCTCGAGATGCGGGACGAGGGGACGGCCAGTCGTTTCTGGCCACCCCCTCGCGATCGCTCTGGCCAATGAGATGCTTCCCCTTCCTGTGTAATTGTAAACACAGGCAAGGGGAAGTGATGTCACGCTCCTCGTGCCGGTCTTTCTGACCGGGACGCCGAGCGGAGAAGACATCAGGTTAGTGCACAAACACTACACTGACACCAGTCACACATAGGCACATATTTCACCCCTCTGTCACCCCCTGATCACCCCCCAGATCACCCCCCGCCCCCCCAGTCACAGTGTCACTGATTGCAGTGATCATTTATTTTACTGATCACTGCATTTAGTGTCAGTGTGACTGCAATAACTGTCAGGGCAGTTAGTTTTAGGCCCCTTTAGGTCTAAGGTAGCCCCCTACCCCCCCCTAATAAAGGTTTAACCCCTTGATTGCCCCCTAGGTAACCCTTTCACCCCCTATTGCCAGTGTCACTAAGCGATCGTTTTTCTGATCGCTCTATTAGTGTCACTGGTGCCGCTAGGTAGCCAGTTTTTTTGTTAGGTAACCGCCAGGTTTATATAGGATTATAAATAGGTTTATAGGTCAGGTACCCCCATATTACAACCTAAAAAAAGGTTTTAACCCTTGATTGCCCCTAGAGTTAACTCTTTCACCAGTGATCACAGTATAAGTGTCACTGGTTAGCCAGTTAGTTATTTAGGTTCCCCGTCAGGTTTTTATATATCGTCAGGTACCCCCATATATTACCTAATAAAGGTTTTAACCTCCTGATTGCCCCTAGTTAACCCTTTCACCAGTGATCACCGTATAACTGTTACGGGTGACGCTGGTTAGTTAGTTTGTTTTTTTATACTGTCAGGGCACCCGCCATTTATTACCCAACTATCGGTTTAACCCCCTGATCGCCCGGCGGGTGATATCAATTAGGTTTTAGGGTCAAATAAGGTCTGCGTCGCCCCAGGTTAGTGCCGGTACCGCAAACACCCACACGCAAAGCATACACCTCCCTTAGTGGTATAGTATCTGAACAGATCAATATCTGATCTGATCAGATCTATACTAGCGTCCCAGCAGTTTAGGGTTCCAAAAAACGCATTGTTAGCGGGATCAGCCCAGATACCTGCTAGCACCTGCGTTTTCCCCCTCCGCCCAGCCCAGCCCAGCCCACCCAAGTGCAGTATCGATCGATCACTGTCACTTCCAAAACACTAAGCACACATAACTGCAGCGTTCGCAGAGTCAGGCCTGATCCCTGCGATCGCTAACAGTTTTTTTGGTAGCGTTTTGATTCAGTTGCCAGCAGCCTAGGAGCTTTTTTTCCTGTGAATCTCACTAGTGTACTACTAAATTTAGAGCCCAAAATGGCAAATCGCAAGTACACTAGTGAACAGGCCTACTTGTTTCTGAGTATGTCAGATAGTGAAGAGGAGGTCACTCATCTGTCACAATCAGGCTCAGAATACGACCCAGTAGACAGCGGCTCCATGACAGATAGCTCTGGCGACGAAGGTGTGGTCCCTGCTAAGGTCAGGCGTACCCGATCCCGATCTTCTGATGTTGTTGAGGTGCAGGAACCGCAGGTCTCTCGTATGGAGCAGAGAAGTACTAGCGCCGCTATTCCTTCTGGTGAACTGGCAAGCACCAGCGGCCTAGTACACCCTGGACGTAGTCAAACCAGCACTGCAGTAACACTTGGTGACGTGGCGAGTCCCATAAGTGCAGTTCAAGCTGGCGAGGTGGCAAGCACAAGTAGTGTCCCGCTGCCACCAAGAAGAAGACAAAGGCAGGTCCGTCGATCACATAGTGTCCCTCCTGCAGAATTCGCCAATCCTGATTGGGTGCCCACCACTTCTGCAGAACCCGTACTTCCCCCATTCACTGGCCAACCCGGTATTCAGGTGGAAACAGCTGATTTTAAGCCATCCGATTTTTATTCGCTGTTTTTCACGGAAGATCTCTAAAGATCTATTGTGGACCAAAGTAATATATACGCTGGTCAATACATCGCCGCTAATCCCCAAGTGCCTTCCCTTGCCAGAGATTGGAAACCAATTACGGTTTCCGAATTTAAGACCTTTCTGGGCCTTTCCCTCAACATGGGCATACACAAATTCCCGACTCTGAGGTCTTATTGGTCCACCTCACCGCACCACCAAATGCCCGTGTTCTCTGCCTCCATGTCCAGGGCACGATACGAGATGATTTTGCGGTTCATGCACTTCAGTGACAATGAACTTTGTCGTCCTCGTGGAGACCCTGAATTTGATCGGCTCTACAAAATTCGGCCCCTCATAAACCACTTCAACCAATGTTTTGCAGCCTTGTTTACGCCCAATCAAGTTGTCTGCGTTGACGAGTCCCTGATTAAGTTTTCTGGCCGCTTGTCTTTCAAACAGTTCCTTCCCAGCAAGCGTGCCAGATACGGGGTCAAGCTCTACAAGCTCTGTGACAGGGCAACAGGCTATACGTGGAGCTTTTCGGTTTATGAGGGAAAAGATAGTCACGTAGAGCCGGAGAACTGTCCAGATTACATAGGGAGCGCTGGCAAGATAGTGTGGAACTTGGTGTCACCCTTATTCGGAAAGGGGTACCACTTGTACGTGGACAATTATTACACGAGCGTGCCACTGTTTAGTCACTTGTTTGATCATCAGATTGGAGCATGTGGCACCGTGCGACCTAATCGCCGGGGCTTTCCCCAGCGGCTTGTAGATTCCCGTCTTAGGCTGGGGGAGAGAGCCTGCTTCAAGTGTAATAACTTGCTCGCTGTGAAGTGGAGGGATAATAGGAATGTTTTCGTTCTTACCTCCCTTCATGCAGACACGACAGTCCAAATTCGTACGGCGGCTGGTGTTGTGACGAAACCCCTCTGTGTCCACGAATACAACCTTAATATGGGGGGGGTGGACCTCAACGACCAGTTGTTGGCGCCGTACCTAGTTGTCCGTAAGGCTAGACGCTGGTACAAAAAAGTGTCTATTTATTTGTTCCAATTGGCTTTGCTGAATGCTCATGTGCTATACGGAGCTTCAGGCGGGACGTTACCCTTCCTTGAATTCCAGGGAGCGGTTGTCATGGAACTCCTGTATCCAGGCGGTTCCACACCTCAACATCCCCTACCAAATGCAGTAAGCCGGCTGCATGAGAGGCATTATCCTTATGTCCTCCCGAGTACCCCTACCCAACGAGCCCCCCAAAGAAGATGTCGTGTCTGTAGCAAGCGCGGATGTAGGCGTGACACCCGTTATTATTGTCCACTCTGTCCTGACAATCCTGGTCTCTGCGTTGGTGAATGCTTTGAACGCTACCACTCACTAGTGAGGTTTTAGCGTAGGGTACAGCATTTCACAGGCTAGGATACACTTTCACAGGGTCTCAAGAATGCCATCGCATTTTGAGACCCGACCGTTACAGTTAAAATTATAGTTATAGTTTAAAAAAAAAGTAAAAAAAAAAAAAAAAAATAAAAAAAAAAAACCCCAAAAAAATATAAAATAAAAAACCAAAAATAGTTGTCGTTTTATTGTTCTCTCTCTATTGTTGCTCTTTTTTACTCTATTCTATTCTGCAATGTTTTATTATGTTTTATCATGCTTGCTTTTCAGGTATGTTTTATTGTTAACCATTTTTTTGTTTTCAGGTGCGCCATTCAGTTGCAGCGCGGATTTATGTATCTTGACAGCAACAGCGTTTGCTCCCACGATACATAAAGCCGCGACTCCAACACTGTAGGAGGTGATTTCACCACCACAGTTAAAAAAAAGAGCATATATGCCGAAGCATGGGGGCAGCAGAGGGCGGAGGAGCGATTTTGCTCCTAATGCCACGTACATACGGTCGAAAAAAGTCCGACCATGTGTACGTGGCATAACTTTTTTGCGGGAGGATGCCCCCATGCTTCGGCATATACAGTGGTGTGAAAAAGTGTTTGCCCCCTTCCTCATTTCCTGTTCCTTTGCATGTTTGTCACACTTAAGTGTTTCGGAACATCAAACCAATTTAAACAATAGTCAAGGACAACACAAGTAAACACAAAATGCAATTTGTAAATGAAGGTGTTTATTATTAAAGGTGAAAAAAAATCCAAACCATCATGGCCCTGTGTGAAAAAGTGATTGCCCCCTAAACCTAATAACTGGTTGGGCCACCCTTAGCAGCAACAACTGCAACCAAGCGTTTGTGATAACGTGCAATGAGGCTTTTACAGCGTCCTGGAGGAATTTTGGCCCACTCATCTTTGCAGAATTGTCCTAATTCAGTTACATTAGAGGGTTTTCGAGCATGAACGGCCTTTTTAAGGTCATACCACAACATCTCAATAGGATTCAGGTCAGGACTTTGGCTAGGCCACTCCAAAGTCTTCTTTTTGTTTTTCTTCAGCCATTCGGTGGTGGACTTGCTGGTGTGTTTAGGATCATTGTCCTGCTGCAGAACCCAAGTTCGTTTCAGCTTGAGTACACGAACAGATCGGACATTCTCCTTCAGGATCTCTTGGTAGACAGCAGAATTCATAGTTCCTTTTATCACGGCAAGTCTTCCAGGTCCTGAAGCAGCAAAACAGCCCCAGACCATCACACTACCACCACCATATTTTACTGTTGGTATAATGTTCTTTTTCTGAAATGCAGTGTTCCTTCTACGCCAGATATACTTGGACACACACCTTCCAAAGAGTTCCACTTTTGTCTCATCGGTCCACAGAATGTTGTCCCAAAAGTCTTGGGGATCATCAAGATGTGTTGTGGAGAAATTGAGACGAGCTTTGATGTTGTTTTTGCTCAGCAGTGGTTTTCTCCTTGGAACTCTGCCATGCAGGCCATTTTTGCCCAGTCTTTTCCTGATGGTGGAGGCATGAACGCTGACCTTAACTGAGGCAAGTGAGGCCTGCAGTTCCTTGGACGTTGTTGTGGGTCTTTTGTGACCTCTTGGATGAGTCGTCGCTGCGCTCTTGGGGTAATTTGGGGCGGCCGGCCACTCCTGGGAAGGTTCACCACTGTTCCATGTCTTCGCCATTTGTGGATAATGGCTCTCACTGTGGTTCGCTGGATTCCCAAAGCTTTGGAAATGGCTTTATAACCCTTTCCAGACTGATAGATCTCAATTACTTTCTTTCTCAATTGTTCCTGAATTTCTTTGGGTCTCGGCATGATGTGTAGCTATTAAGGATCTTCTGGTGGACCTTACTGTGTCAAGCAGCTCCTATTTAAGTGATGCCTTGATTGTGAACAGGTGTGGCAATAATCAGGCCTGGGTGTGGCTAGACAAATTGAACTCAGGTGTGGACAACCACAGTTATAGTATGTTTTAACAAGGGGGGCAATCACTTTTTCACACAGGGCCATGATGGTTTGGATTTTTTTTCACCTTTAATAATAAACACCTTCATTTACAAATTGCATTTTGTGTTTACTTGTGTTGTCCTTGACTATTGTTTAAATTGGTTTGATGTTCCGAAACACTTAAGTGTGACAAACATGCAAAGGAAATGAGGAAGGGGGCAAACACTTTTTCACACCACTGTATATATTTTAGGCACCGGTTGCGTTAACAAAATGTTTTATATTTTTTACTATGTTTTTTTTTTGGTATTTGCTTTGCAGGTATGGTATGGTAAGGTCTTACTGTTATACTGTAATGTTACTTTGTTTTAATGTTAACCATTATTTGCTTAGCAGGTACGCCATTCAGTTGCAGCGTGGATTTATTTATCTTGACAGCAACAGCGTTTGCTCCCACGATACATAAAGCCGCGACTCCAATGCGAGGTGATTTCACCACCACAGTTAAAAAAAAAAGAGCATATATGCCGAAGCATGGGGGCAGCAGAGGGCGGAGGAGCGATTTTGCTCCCAATGCCACGTACATACGGTCGAAAAAAGTCCGACCATGTGTACGTGGCATAACTTTTTTTTGCGGGAGGATGCCCCCATGCTTCGGCATATATAAATGGTGCATGTATGCCCATCATTAGAAGTGGGTGGATGAAGGGAGGTATTCTAATGGTGGGCATACCCACCGCGCCATTGGGAAATTGGGAAAGCATTTTATCACACCGATCTTGGTGTGGTCAGATGCTTTGAGGGCAGAGGAAAGATCTAGGGTCTAATAGACCCCAATTTTTTTCAAAAAAAGAGTACCTGTCACTGCCTATTGCTATCATAGGGGATATTTACATTCCCTGCGATAACAATAAAAATGACAACTAAGAAAAAAAAAAATGGAAGGAACAGTTTAAAAATAAAATAAAAAAGCTAAATAAAAAGAAAAACTAAAAAAAAAAAAAAAAAAAAAAAAATAAAAAAAAAGCACCCCTGCCCCCCCTTCTCTTGCGCAAAGGCGAACACAAGCGTTGTTCTGGCGTCATATGTAAACAGCAATTGCACATGCATGTGAGGTATCACCGTGAAGGTCAGATCGAGGGCAGTAATTTTAGCAGTAGACCTCCTCCGTGAATCTAATGTGGTAACCTGTAAAGGCTTTTAAAAATGTATGTAGTTTGTCGCCACTGCGTGTTTGTGCGCAATTTTAAAGCATGTCGTGTTTGGTATCCATGTACTCGGCCTAAGATCATATTTTTTATTTCATCAAAAATTTGAGCAATATAGTGTGTTTAAGTGCATTAAAATAAAAAAAGTGTATTTTTTCCACAAAAAATGCGTTTGAAAAATCGCTGCGCAAATACTGTGTGGAAAAAAAAAAAATGCAACACCCACCATTTTAATCTGTAGGGCCTTTGCTTTAACAATATATATAGTGTTTGGGGGTTCAACGTAATTTTCTTGCAAAAAAAAAAAAAATGTTTTCATGTAAACAAAAAGTGTCAGAAAGGGCTTTGTCTTCAAGTGGTTAGAAGAGTGGGTGACGTGTGACATAGGCTTCTAAATGTTGTGCATAAAATGCCAGGACAGTTCAAACCCCCCCCAAATGACCCCATTTTGGAAAGTAGACACCCCAAGCTATTTGCTGAGAGCAATGTTGAGCCCATTAAATATTTTTTTTTTTGGTCCCAAGAGATTGAATAATGAAAAAAAAAAAAATAATATTTTTTTTTACAAAAAGTTGTCACTAAATGATATATTGCTCAAACATGCCATGGGCATATGTGGAAATACACCCCAAAATACATTCTGTTGCTTCTCCTGAGTACGGGGATACCACATGTGTGGGACTTTTTGGGAGCCTAGCCGCGTACGGGACCCCAAAATCCAAGCACCGCTTTCAGGCTTTCTAAGGGTGTAATTTTTTTATTTCACTCCTCACTGCCAATCACAGTTTCGGAGGCCATGGAATGCCCAGATGGCACAAACCCCCCAAAATGACCCCATTTTGGAAAGTAGACACCCCAAGCTATTTGCTGAGAGGTATGGTGAGTATTTTGCAGATCTCGCTTTTTGTCACAATGTTTTGAAAATTGAAAAGAAAAAAAAAAATTTTTTTTTTTCTTTACTTTCTTCATTTTCAAAAACACATGAGAGCTGTAAAATACTCACCATGCCTCTCAACAAATAGCTTGGGGTGTCTACCTTCCAAAATGGGGTCATTTGGGGGGGGGGTTTTGTGCTATTTTGGCATTTTATGGCCTTCGAAACTGTGATAGGTAGTGAGGAGTGAAATCAAAAATTTGCACCCTTAGAAATCCTGAAGGCGGTGCTTGGGTTTCGGGGCCCCGTACGCGGATAGGCTCCCAAAAAGTCCCACACATGTGGTATCCCCATACTCAGGAGAAGCAGCAAATGTATTTTGGGGTGCAATTCCACATATAACCATGGCATGTGTGGGCAATATATCATTTAGTGACAACTTTTTGCAAAAAAAAATTTTTTTTGTAATATTCCCGCAACTTGTGGCAAAAAATAAAATATTCAACGTACTCAACATGCCTCTCAGCAAATAGCTTGGGGTGTATACTTTCCAAAATGGGGTCATTTGGGGGGGTTTTGTGCAATTTTGGCATTTTATGGCCTTCTAAACTGTGATAGGTTGTGATAGGTAGTGAGGAGTGAAATCAAAAATTTGCACCCTTAGAAATGCTGAAAGCGGTGCTTGGTTTCGGGGCCCCGTATGCGGCTAGGCTCCCAAAAAGTCCCACACATGTGGTATCCCCGTACTCAGGAGAAGCAGCAAAATGTATTTTGGGGTGCAATTCCACATATAACCATGGCATGTGTGAGCAATATATCATTTAGTGACAACTTTTTGAATAATTTTTTTTTTTTTTTTTTTTTTGTTTATTCAATCACTTGGGACAAAAAAAAAAATATTCATGGGCTCAACATGCCTCTCAGCAAATAGCTTGGGGTGTCTACTTTCCAAAATGGGGTCATTTGGGGGGGTTTTGTGCCATCTTGGCATTTTATGGCCTTCAAAACTGTGATAGGTAGTGAGGAGTGAAATCAAAAATTTGCACCCTTAGAAACCCTGAAGGCGTTGATTGGGTTTCGGGGCCCCGTGCGCGGCTAGGCTCCCAAAAAGTCCCACACATGTGGTATCCCCATACTCGGGAGAAGCAGCAAAATGTATTTTGGGGTGCATCTCCACATATAACCATGGCATGTGTGAGCAATATATCATTTAGTGACAACTTTTGAAAAAAAAAATTTTTTTTTTTTTTTTTTTGTCTTTATTCAATCCCTTGGGACTAAAAAAAAAAATATTCAATGGGCTCAACATGCCTCTCAGCAAATAGCTTGGGGTGTCTACTTTCCAAAATGGGGTCATTTGGGGGGGTTTTGTACTTCCCTGCCATTTTAGCACCTCAAGAAATGAGATAGGCAGTCATAAATTAAAAGCGGTGTAAATTCCAGAAAATGTACTCTAGTTTGTAGACGCTATAACTTTTGCGCAAACCAATAAATATACGCTTATTGGCATTTTTTTTACTAATGACATGTGGCTGAATACATTTTGGCCCAAATGTTTGACTAAAATTGAGTTTATTGGATTTTTCTTATAACAAAAAGTAGAAAATATCTTTTTTTTTCAAAATTTGCGGTCTTTTTTCCGTTTATAGCGCAAAAAAATAAAAATCACAGAGGCAATCAAATACCATCAAAAGAAAGCTCTATTTGTGGGAAGAAAAGGACGCAAATTTCGTTTGGTTACAACATTGCATGACCGCGCAATTACCAGTTAAAGCAGTGCAGTGCGAAATTGAAAAAAGACCTCTGGTCCTTTGGCTGCCAAATGGTCCGGGGCTGAAGTGGTTAAAGAAGATTATACACATCTAATTTTTTGCAAACTGTGTGGAATATTACACGGACCCTTATGTTAATTTTTCACTATTTTTGCTCTGCAGCAACTGGTTGTCGCATTATTTAGTGCACTTATTATTTGTGATATCTAATATTTTTCTCTCACGCACAGGTTCTGTATATTCATTGTAATTTATGTTTCACTGAGCACTAGAAGGTGATATTATTTAGTTGTTTATTTATAGTCACATATTATCATTTTTGTGATTTATACTAAGCGCCGCTATTTATTCAGAATCTTTACCTATATAGAGAGATTTTAGTCTAAATTAATTTACAGAGGTGATCAAATACCACCAAAAGAAAGCTCTATTTGTGGAAAAAAAAAAAAAAAAGGGACACAAATTTAGTTTGGGAACAGCATTGCATGACCAGGCAATTATTAGTTAAAGCAGTGCAGTGCCAAATTGTAATAAGTGCTCTGGTCAGGAAGGGGGTAAAAATCTTCTGGGGCTGAAGTGGTTAACTCTGGGGTTAGGGACCACACTTTGCACAGGTGCTTTGTCGTGGCAGGGTGGCTTTACTTATATCTGCAAATGTATTCAACAAAAAAATATGTTTTAATGCAAATTGTTAAAGCAGTTTAGATATTTTTGTTAGCTAGCTGTGCGCTAGGGTGCTTTTTGTATTTGTTGTGATTTTCTGCCCTGCTCATGTGCACCTTATTTATGATTGTATAAGCTAAACTGAGTGGTTGCCATTTCCTCACATTTTGTTGCTGCTATGGGACAAGAAGTGAAGAGAAATCTCCATAGATGGCAAGAAATGTGTTCCTTTTGGGACAAAGGTTTTGCATGAATAATATACAGAGGGATACATATTTAAATATATATATTTTTAAAGCAGAGTATAGTGTCACTTAAAGCAATTTTTAAGCCCCGTCAAGCCAGCTGTCAAGTGGAATGAATGTGGACAGTAACTATGAATAACCCTGCACTCTCTTCTACTGTATCCCATACAGGATTCTCATTGTAAAGTATGGGTTTACTCACAGGATCCTCCACTCCTGTCTGGATGAAGGCTTCCAGATACTGTACAATTTCTTACCAGTCTCAGGGAAGGAACTTTCTAGTCTTCCGTATGTAGCAGCAATGATCATGCGCTTTGCAGGCTTAGGTAACTAAATGCTGCAGCTTGTTTTTGCAGTTGCTACAAGCAACCGCTAGATGGCAGCAGAGTACGTTTTTGTGTGTGCTATTAATAGGCTCAACGCTCGCTGGGTTATGTAATGCTTTTTGGCCAACCTAGGAAAATAAAAGGTGCAGCATCCTGCACCGCAATGGTGATAAATTAGGTCTTAAAGTGAATTTATAATCTTTTTTTATTTTCTTTTTCTTTTTTTCTTTTTTTTTATTTTCTTTTTCTTTTTCTTTTCAAAAAGCAAGAAATGTTCAGAGACTGTCACCTGCCACACATAATGGATTGTCACTTGCCATATCACCTGCCACACATTACTGATGGTCACTTGCCACGTCCCGGGTTGTCACCTGCCACACATTACTGATGGTCACTTGTCACTTGCCATGTCACGGTACAGGCCACACGTTGCGGATTGTCCACTTGCCACGTTGCCTGCCACCAGATGCAGATTGTCACTTGTCACATGTTGCGGAATGTCCACTTACCACATCATTGGTACAGAGTTGGTCAGAGACTGCAGACATGGCCACACATTACAGCAGTTGGTCAGAGACTGCAGACATGGCACGGGTTGTCACTTGCCACAGTCACCTGCCACACATTAGGAGCTGGTCAGAGACTGCAGACATGGGTACAGGAGCTGGTCAGAGACTGCAGACTGCAGACATGGGTACGGGAGCTGGTCAGAGACTGCAGACATGGGTACGGGAGCTGGTCAGAGACTGCAGACATGGGTACAGGAGCTGGTCAGAGACTGCAGACATGGGTACAGGAGCTGGTCAGAGACTGCAGACAGAGACTGCAACAATGGGTACAGGAGATGGTCAGAGACTGCAACAATGGGTGGAGGCCCGTGCATTGTGGGCACATGGGCGCCACCCGCCTATCCCTGCTGCCTCCTCCCCCATCAGGACGCCGGGTGCATGGATTCCTATGGCAGGGGAGGGTGTTTCTTTTGAAGCACCTGATTAGAGCCAGAGGCTCTAATAGGCTTCAAAAAAAGGGTGGTCTCGGGGTGCACAGATTGCACCCTGATGCCACCCAATTGTGTGACCATAGCGAATGAATTTTCGCTATTTTCACATTACAGTGCCTCCCCACCAATCAGGAGGCAGGTTGGTGAAATTGGTCCAATTGACCAAAGCACCATTGATCTTATTAGATGCCTAGCGGCGCTTTGGCAACCAGAAGAAGCATGAGGAGCTGACACCTCTGCCGCCGCCGCTGCTGCCCGCACTGTGGAGACACAGTGACAGGAGAAGTGCCGGACCTGGGGGGGGGGGGGATGCTGCCAGAGCCGTTTTTTTGCTGTCAGTGGGGGGGGGATGATGGTCAGTGGTGCTGCGAGCCCCGCAGGGGGGGGTGCTGTATTGCTGGCTTATATAGCCTATATGTAATGCTGGCCTACTTACCCGATCTGTATGGTTAGGGTATATAGTGTGTATGCCCCGTCCTGTGAGGCTGAGCTGCATGCCCCGTCCTGTGAGGCTGAGCTGCATGCCCCGTCCTGTGAGGCTGAGCTGCATACTTCTGACACTATGGGTGGAAGCAAGTGGAAAACAGGGGGGTAGTGGGTGGATTCTTTAAGAGGTGGGGCTTATGAGAAGTGGGAGGGTCAGAAGGAAGAGCGGGGTCTGGTGCCCCCCCATCCTAAAACTGTAGCAGCCGCCACTGGGTACAGGAGACTGCCAGACTGCAGACGCGGCACAGGACACGGTCAGAGACTGCAGACGCGGCACAGGACACGGTCAGAGACTGCAGACGCGGCACAGGACACGGTCAGAGACTGCAGACGCGGCACAGGACACGGTCAGAGACTGCAGACGCGGCACAGGACACGGTCAGAGACTGCAGACGCGGCACAGGACACGGTCAGAGACTGCAGACGCGGCACAGGACACGGTCAGAGACTGCAGACGCGGCACAGGACACGGTCAGAGACTGCAGACGCGGCACAGGACACGGTCAGAGACTGCAGACGCGGCACAGGACACGGTCAGAGACTGCAGACGCGGCACAGGACATGGTCAGAGACTGCAGACGCGGCACAGGACACGGTCAGAGACTGCAGACGCGGCACAGGACACGGTCAGAGACTGCAGACGCGGCACAGGACATGGTCAGAGACTGCAGACGCGGCACAGGACACAGTCAGAGACTGCAGACGCGGCACAGGACACGGTCAGAGACTGCAGACGCGGCACAGGACATGGTCAGAGACTGAATATAATGCAAGTGAGAGTCAGAAACTGTGGACGTGATACAGGAGATGGTCAGAGACTACAGACATGATAAAGGAGATGGTCAGGACTGGGGACATGCTGCAGTAGACTGTGAACATGCTATAGGACAGGGATATGCAATTAGTGGACCTCCAGCTATTGCAAAACTACAAGTCCCATCATGCCTCTGCTTCTGGGTGTAATGCTTGTGGCTGTCAGTCTTGCTATGCCTCAAGGGACTTGTAGATCTGCAACAGCTGGAGGTCCGCTAATTGCATATCCCTGCTATAGGAGTTGTTGGAGACTGGGGATATGCATCAAGAGACTTGACATTACATGAGAATGCTCAAAATCACTGCTATTAAAAAGGACAATAGTGTCTGCAGGGACCCCAATGGTTGCACAAAAAGTGCCGAAGGGCCACAGGTTGGGCATCAGGGACCACAATGGTAGATTTAAAAAGGTTTTTTGTAACGCAAGTTAAACAGTTACGATTTCAGGACATGTTTTCAGGTGTCTGCTCCATCTTGTTCCAAGCGGTATAAGCTGTTAAGGTTTTGCAAACTTTGTATGTAGATTCTGTAATTATAGATGTACATGCAAACAGGAATATTTCATTGTTGCATATACTTTTACATACACTGTTACATATACTTTGCTACTACTTTGATGCACCTTTCTCATGAAAGTTTATGGGCTTTTTCACATGGGGAGCTGGGGGCAGTAGAAACAGGCAACTGGGCCACTGTTTTACTTCCCCCTAATTCTACCATTACGACCTATCTGGGCTGTATACATGCCATGACTGAAATTTGCTTTTCAGTCATGTCACATTTAACTTGGTCTACAGAGTTTAACAGATGGCACTGCCTTTTGAGCTTGCATGTTGAGATCACTGGGATCACATCACTTGCATCTGCAGTGCTGCAATGTAAAATGACTGGCAAAAAAATTAAAAAAGATAGACGTCAGGAGGTGGGAATAGTCCTCTGAAAAGCAATCCATTGCGGATTGCTTTTCAGGGAGTAGTAAGCTTACCACCTGGTTGAAATAACCCTGAGTTGGCCAACTCATTGAAAACAATGCTCTGCCTCTGTGGCTGATATCTTGTTGCAAGTGTCGATAAAGAGCACTTGTAAGCAAAGAAGCAAATATTCAAGGGTGGGGGTGGCTTAGTAAACATGTGTTTACTAAGCTCCCCCCTGTAGTACAGTGGATATAGGCAGCGATTGCTCCTATATCCACTGAGCGTGGATGCATAATAACCGCGAGTGTTACAATGTGTCAGACTCATTTTCTGAATTAATGAGAAATCTCTCATTCAATAGCTTCCTCAATTTAAAAAAAAAAAAAAAAAAAAAAAAAGAGATATGGGGGTCTGTTTATCTGGCTTTGGTGATATCTCAAAGACACCCCCCCCCCCCCCCCCCCAAAAAATAAAAAAAAAATAAGACTATAAATTTAAAAAGTGAAATAAACAAACATAGTAAGACCCCACTGGCACTCACCCCTCCACAGCTTTCTCGGCTTCTCCTCCTGGTCAACCCGATCTGTCCCGATTGGCCAGGAGGAGAAGCCGAAGGATGATAGCAAATAATAATTTGCTATTGTAACAAGTGGGTGGGTTTGGGCTGCAATGCTCTGCGCCTAACCTTTTTCAAGCCAATTAGAGCCTTAGGCTCTAATCATGTGGCTTGAAAAAAAAAAAAAAATGCATACAAACGTACAAGTCCAGCGTCCTGCAGGGGGGCAGCGCCCCTAAGGGACTGGCTGCTCCTGGTAAGACCCCTTTCACATGGAGCAGACTGTCAAGCAGATCCTGAAAAAATAGAGCAAACACCACGCTAATACCTTAAACAAAAATTAAAAAATTTGTGAGAAAAAATATACATAATAAAAAAAAAAAAAAAAAAAATAAATATATATATATATATATATATATATATAAATAGCAGCAGCTAAAAAAATGTGGGATATACACACTAAACAGAAATAAAAAATGGAAAAAGCCGCGCTGTGTATTAAATATGATTCTAAATACCAAAAGAATATAATGCTGTGACAGTATTAATCAATAAAGTCCATGTGAAAATTAGAGTGACTGGTGAAAAAACAATAATGTGAAGTCCAATGCCAATTCAGTGACTGTGAAATGATCCACCAAAAAACATGATCCACCACCGCTCTAATGGTATGCTTACCAGAAGGCAAGCTTGGATAAGCCTGTAAATCAATAATATCCTGATGTGTCTAATGACGTCTTCTGCCAAAAGACGTCAATAGACGAAACGGACTTAGGGAGGCTGACGCACTGACGTCATCACGTTCCGCAGTGAGAGCGGGTGTTCTGATAGCCGGCCGGCGTATTTGTTTTATGTTTTGCGAGTGCATACTTCACTTTGTGTAAGTAGAACTTTTAATTTTTGCCCAATAAATTGTAGTATAGTTTTACACTATGGGAGCATCCCTTGTCTTTATATGATTTCATGCTGAGGCTGAACGAGGATTCCTGGTTTTACATCCCTGGAGAAATCTCATACTAACGCAAATTAAAAAGGGAAATATTATATATATCCGGTCCTTTGGTCAGTCAAATTTGTGGATGTTTGGATTCGATGGTCCAGGTCACATCAGTATATTATTGATTTACAGGCTTATCCAAGCTTGCCTTCTGGTAAGCATACCATTAGAGCGGTGGTGGATCACGCGTCAAGCAGATCCGCCTACTCAGCGGGGGATCTGTCTGATGATCCCCGCTGAGCAGGCGGATGACAGGTCCGTGTTCGCTCCGCTGATGCAGAGAGGGCACGGACACAGCCCACTGTTCTCTATGGGGCGGTAGGATGGAAACGGAACGCCTGTCCATTTCCATCAGATACCATCCGATCCGCTTTGTACGTTTACCACAAGATAGTGAACCACAGCCATATCAGGACCTCACAGAGTTAAGGAATAGGAAGGAACACCCTCTTACTAGGCCGTCTATGGCTTCCATAACCTATTGAATTTCCTAGGACAATTCCTATAAATTTACCGGTAGGTAAATTTACTTAAGAACATTATTAATAGCTTTCTTCCACAAAGCCACAGAGGAAGGGGAGGAAGCATTCCACTTAAAGGGGTTGTAAACCCTCACCCTTTAGGTGAAAAACCTTCTGTAGTGCAGCAGAGCCCCCCCCCCCCTTTTACTTACCTGAACCCGATCTTTCCAGCGACGAGAATGAGCCTAGCAGCTCTAGCCGCTGTCTCGGGTCCTCATTGGAGAGATTGATAGTAGCAGCAGCCATTGGCTTCCGCTGCTGTCAATCAAAACCAGTCACTCAGGAGTCAGGGGCGGGGCCGAGTCCTGCTGTCTGTCAATGGACGCAGCAGCAGGACTCGGACGCACGGGTGCCCCCTTGGAATGTGGGTCTCTGAGGGGGCACTCGATGCGGGAAGAAGCGTCAATGGGGGACCCCAGAAGAGGATCGTGGCCACTCTGTGCAAAACCCTTGCACAGAGGGAGGTAAGTATACCATGTTTGTTATTTAAAAACAAAACAAAAATTAAAAAACAAATCTTTACAACCCCTGTAAATATAATCTCTAATTTGGCATAGTCGGAAGTCTTTAGATCCCAATGCCCCAACTGCCTCCCTCCTGTCCTACTCTCCCCCCCCCCCCACTTCCCCCCTCCTATCCCCCTTCCTGTTACACTGCCCTCCACCTGCGGTGGGAGGAGATGGGACTGGAGGAGGAATGGAATGGGGGAGATGGGGCTGGAGAAAAAAAATGGGATGGAGGACAGGGACATGGGATTAAGATGTGACTGGAGTAGGAGGACATGGGATGGAGGAGATGGGATTGGAGAAGGATGTGGGATGGAGGCGATGGGACTAGAGGGGGAAGAGGACATGGGATAGAGGAGATGAGACTGGGCGAGTAGGACATTGGATGGAAAAGGAGGTGGGATGGCTGTAAAATGTTGGTGGGGCAGGCCTAAAGCTGTGTAATGGGCCCCAAAATTTCTGATGGCTGCACCAATGGTACCTAGTTGCAGGTATGAGAGCTCAATTTGTCCCCAACTACTATCCTTTAGAGCACATGTGTCAAACATAAGGCCCGTGGGCCAAATGCGGCCTACCAGGTCATTTCATAGGGCCTTCGCATCCCCCTCATCTCCGCCCCCACCTTGTGTCAGCAGGAGAGAAGGATGGAACTCCTCCTCCAGATCCTGCTCTTCCCTGTGCAGCTGCAGAGAGGCTCATCTCTGCTGCCCGTCTCAGCAGTCAACAGCATATAGGAGAGACCTTCTACAGATCCTGGGCCTCTCTGTGCAGCCTCAGAACTCCTCCTCTCCACCTCCCCTGGTGTTAACATTCAGAAGACTCCGGTAGCTGACTCCAGCCCTTCTCTGGTCCTTTTCCAGACTCTGCATTTTCTGCTTCCCAGCAGCAGCACAAGGTAAGGGGTGTACTTTAAATGTAAGGGAGGGTGGGGGCTCTTGACATCGGATGTAAGAGGGGGCGGTTCTCTGGACATCTGCTTATAAATGAGAATGATACAATTCTATGCCAGTTGAAGAGAAGGGTCGCACACTGCTTGAATCAAGAGTAGATACATTTTTTTAGAAGCCTCTTAGACAACCGTCCCTTTGAGGGCAACCATAATGCTGATTTGGCCCACAATTAAATTTAGTTTGACACCCCTGCTTTAGAGGCTACAAAGATCTAGGCACTTATCTACATACAGTCTATGCGCTGACCAGCCCAATAGTTAAAGCGGGGTTCCACCCTAATGTGGAACTTCCGTCCATCGGAACCCTCCCCCCCCTCCGGTGTCACATTTGGCCCCTTTCAGGGGGGAGGGGGGTGCCGATACCTGTCTAAGACAGGTATTTGCACCCACTTCCAGGCATAGACTCCCACAGGAGTCTACGCCTCTTCCTGTCCCACCACGCTGTCTGCTGGACACACGGGTTCCAGAGACAGCACGGATCATTCCTATTGCATTGCACGACTCATCCACCCTCTTATCGCCCCAGACCCTACAATAGTGGATCTCAGTAAATGTTTCCTGACACCACTAAAGCACAATTCAACTTTTATTGCAAATCACAGCAGCTAAACAAGCCTGTAAATCAACCAGAATTTGCCTTACCAATTATAGAATTACTTAAAGCGATATTAAACCCAAAACAGTGTAATATATTGCAGCTTACCAATAATTAGATCAGGCCAGTAACACACCTCCTGTATTAGAGTGCCCCCACTCTGGATGAAGGCGCTAGGGTTGCCACCTCATCCCTTTAAATCCAAACACATAATAATTACACAGGTTCTGTGGCTAATTAAGATAATTAAAATCACTTGGTGCCTTGTGTGCATTAAATTAGTCTCATATGTTTGGGTTTAAAGGGATGAGATGGCAACCCTAAAAGGAGCACAGGGGGCACATTTGGATAGCAGTCATGGGGAGTGGGCTGTTTTTTCTTGGGATAAAGGTTTTACATAAATACAATAAATAACAGCTGATCATTGTAAACACCCCTGCTAGTGTTTTAAGAAAGACTAAAAAAAAAAAAGTAATACAACCATCACATCTAAGAATTGGTAAGCTACAATATAATAAATGTTTGCTTTTGGGTTTAATACCACTTTAAGCTCTGATGCATGACGGGCAACCATACAAGACAGGCTTCCTAAATACATTAGGATATGGCGGCCATGGATTTAATTATACTTTGCTCTGTTCAATGAACCATATACATTTTATGTTTTTCTTTTTTTTTTATTTAGAAACATCAGGTTACAGTATAAAATGTATGCAACAATAATGGTACCAAATACCTCTCACCAGGCTTTGGCTGAGCCATGATGATATCACCACTTGACAACCAATGCCAGCCTCAACAATAAATGGTCATTGTGGTGTACCCCCGGGAACCCCATCCCTCACCTTTTCCAGTTTAATACCCAACCATTCACTGATTCCCCCCTCCTATTTGTACTCCCTTATCCTAAATTTTGCAGGTACATCATACATGTGTGAGTGTTTCCAAGCTGTGAAACTAACATAATCTGTACAGACAAAACGCATGGAAGATAATATGTAACCAACTTAGGCCCCATGCACGCGAGACGCTGTTTAAACGCGCGTTCAGAGGCAGTTGGACACTTTTTTCAAACTGCACCTGAACGCATGCAATGTTATCCTTTGTGTCCATGTACACAGTCTCGTTTTTTCCCATTTTTATGCAGTTGCGTTTAACCTTTTTTTCCCAGAAGCAAAAAAATGGGATCAGACACTTTGCTTTTCCACATTTCAGATGCAAAATGCGGCACCCACGCTTAGCCGCGTTTGCGTTTATAAGCGTTTTAAAAGGAACCCAATTTTTTGGACCAGAAAACTCAGAAATATGATGGTAAACCATAAAACAATACAAAAAAAAAATTGGTTTAAAATGTCGTAATTACTTTAGATAGTTCATAGAGTATATATACTCACTGATGCAATGCCATAAAAATTCAATTTTTTTTAGGTAGCTTAGACAATGAGGAATGTTGGGGCAAAGAAGTGTCTTTGCGCCAACCCTTCATCCAATTTCTAATCTAATCAGTGACTTTCTCATATTGGTGTCCATGCATGTCAGACCGGGTCATACTTTTTCTAAGAGCAGATCAAATGTGACAACAGACATACGGGTAAAATTAAAAAACTTGTCGGGGTAGGTAAGCAGCTGTACATACATGTTTGTTTGTGAAATATCCAACGGACATTCTCTGTGCCATCAACGCATGGGTCCAATATCTAGAACCCTCAGGGCCCTGATGCAAGAAACCATGGAGGGCCCCCCCAAGTGGGTGGCTGCATATAAAGGAACCGATTTCTTAATTTTTATATAAATACACACACACTATATATATATATATATATATATATATATATATATATATATATATATATATATATATATATATATATATATATATATATATATATATATAAACCAGTGACAGCTGGTGCTCAAAATTTTTAGGGGGGCGCAAGCAAACTGAAAAATTCAGAAATAAAAACCTCAATTGCTGCCACTGTGCCCATCAATTGCAGCCACTGTGCCATCAAATGTCGCCACTGTGCCCATCAATTGCAGCCACTATACCATCAAACGCCACCACTGTAGCATCAAATGTCGCCACTGTGCCCATCAAATGCTGCCACTGTGCCCATCAAACTCTGCTGCTGTGCCATCAAATGCTGCCACTGTGCCCATTAAATGCCGCCACTGTGCCAAATGCTGCCACTGTGAATCCCCACCGCACACCCACACACATATGCATGCACAACCACACACATATGCATGCACTCCCCCCCCCCCCCCCACACACACATGCATGCACTCCCCCCCCCACACACACACACACATGCATGCACTCCCCCCCCACACACACGCATGCATGCACTCCCCCCCACACACACACGCATGCATGCACTCCCCCCCCCCCACACACACGCATGCATGCACTCCTCCCCCCCACACACACGCATGCATGCACTCCCCCCCCACACACACACATGCATGCACTCCCCCCCCCCCCCCCCACACACACATGCATGCACACCCCCCCACACACACACACGCATGCACACACCCACACCCCCCCCCCCCACACACATGCATGCATGCACACCCCCACCCGCATGCACACACATATAAACACACATATACAGTAGATAGTCTTATAAAGAAAACGGCAGACATTTACCTTCTTTCTGCTGGGTACTGCACTGTAGGGGGAGACAAAGAGCACAGCACACACTTTCACTTTAGGTATGTGAGATCTCCCTGCACCGATTACAGTTCGGCTGACGATCAGGGAGCTCCTCTCAGCCTCCCCTCCTATCAATGAGTACAGGGGGCCCTCTAAGGCAAAAAAACACAGAAAGCGAGGCAAATGGAAGTGTACAACTGCTCTCTGCTGCTGCTGCTCACTCTGATCAAAATGGCAGAAATATTAATAATACATGCTTTCTGAGCTCGGGGAGGGTCTATATGATGTTATCTTTACAAACGCTTATGGACGCAAACACGGTAAAATGCAGCATTAAACGCGGCAAAGCGCGTGTTTTTAAACGCAGGTTTCTGTTTTTAAAACATGCGTTCAGCAGAGTTTGCATCTGCGTCTCCTGTGCATGGGGCTTTAGATGTACCATTATTGTTGCATACATTTTATACTGTAACCTGCCAATGTCTATAAATAAAAAATAAAATGTTTATGTCTTTGAACAGAGCAAAGTAAAATTGCAATGTAAAGTAAATGCCATGAATGTACACTTTCGTCAGAGACCATGTGCCTATTTACTCTCCGGGGGGCGCACAAACTCAGATTCCCAAAAAATTCTCAGCTCGTATAATAAATGAGTTAAATATTTTTCTTTGATCTAGTTATACTGCCAATTAATTACATTTTCCTACAAAGTTATCCATTTGCCAGCCCAGGGGTTTGCTCACATCTGAACATACTGTAAAGCCAGCTGAGTCTAACCGCTTTGCCTCCTGCCTTTTTGGAACTTAAAGAGTAACCTCACTCAAAAGGGGAAGTTCTGCTTTCCCGCCTTCCACTTTATTTCTAGGGAGTGGGTACCTAGTTTTGAAGTTTGCCCCTCCTTTGCCTGCAGCCTTCTGGGATATCTCACAGGTCCAAGGAGGCTGCTGGACCATTCACAAAGCATAGCGGGGCTTGTGTGTGCACAGTGGGTAACCGGCTGTGAAGCCACAGCCGGCTTTCAAAAGTAAACATACTGGCGCCCGGGATCCCTGGACAAGTGAGTGTCCTTGAGGACCGCCCCATGTACTTTTACTGTTGCAGGGCGGCCCTGCTGTGCTGGATCACGTACATGATCTGGCATTCCGGGTAGGGAGGCGCGCGCTGCCCCATCTGTACTGTCAGTACAGCACAAGTCAGTTAGCAGGTCCTGGCCAATGATTTATGGCCGGGACCTGCTGATCAGCTTAGGACTCACCGGGACACGGCGGAGCAGTGGCGTCACTAGGGTTGGTGTCACCCCCCCCTCCAACTATAGTCCCCCCTCAGTACAGACCCCCATCCACTAAGTAGAGACCCCCATCCACTAAGTACAGACCCTCCTTTATCAGTATAGACCCCACTCAGTGCAGACCGCCCTCCATCAGGATAGACCCACCCAGTGCAGATGACCCTCGATTAGTAAAGACACCCCTCATTGCAGACCATCCTCTATCAGTATAGACCCCCTCAGTGCAGACCCCCCCTCAGTGTAGACCATCCCCCCATCAGTGCAGATGACCCTCTATTGGTATAGACCCCCTCAGTGCAGAGCCTCCTCCATCAGTATAGACCCCCCTCCATCAGTAAAGACACCCCCTCAGTATAACCCCCTCTATCAGTACAGACCCCCCTCAGTGTAGATCCCTCCATCAGTATAGACCCCCTCAGTGCAAATGATCCTCTTAGTATAGACCCCCCCTCAGTACAGACCCCCCTCCATCAGTAAAGACACCCGCTCCATCAGTATAGTTCCCTATACCCTCCAATAGCGTCCCCCCAGTACATGTCTATCTACATTACGATACTTTGTACAGACCTCAGAACAGCACAGGCTATGCACAGCGGTGTGTCCCCCTCTGGCTCCCTTTTTCCTGTGTAGATGTAAACAGAAAGGAGAGGGATGCGACTTCGGTCCGCTCCGCTCCGCTGAGGGAGACAGCTGGTGAGAAGTGGGAGATCAGTGTAGGGGTGCAGACCGTGCGCACCCCTCACCCCCCCCCCCCCCCCCCAGCAATTCCACTGGCAGGGAGCAACGATGTGGCTGTTTTTTTTTTTTCTCCCTACAAAGCAAGGAGACAAAACCACAAACATCTCTTAGTAAAAGGAATGCACATTACACATTTTTAGGCACACACTTAACCTTTTGATTGCCCCCGATGTAAACCCCTTCCCAGCCAGTGTCAGTACAGTGACAGGTCCTTGATGGGAGGGCGAAACGCTTTGACGTAATTCCCGGTGTTTAAATCCAAACAACGTCACTTCCGGTTTCTGTGGAACGCATGCTGGATGCGGCGTTTCCTGATTGTTTTCACTGCAATATAAAAAAAAATTCAATCTGTAAGTACCTATACACTTTGTGCAATAAAGCGTTTTTTACTGTACTTTACGATAAGCCTTTCTTTAATTTTTGGTGCCATTATTCACTTATGATCACCACGATTAGGGAGAATTTTGTAGGCTCCTCCTGCGATATGCCATTCATGGCCAACGCTCAAGCCTGATTGACTCTTGGACTGAAAAGCCAGGGGTCCGTTCTTTTTGGTGAGTGGGGACACAGCAGAGGTGTGTGATGCACCTTGAAGCTTGGAGCACTATTGCACTTTATTACCTGGAGCACATCTGCACAATTTATATGGACATTTTCACATAATAAATTTATTTTGTGAGCAACTTAAGTGGTAAACGGTCAGCAGCTACAGTATTTGTAGCTGTTGACTTTAATTTTTTTTTTTTGGTGGGGAAGGCTGAATTTAAGTCTACTAAATTATTTCTTAATACTTTAATTCTATACACCATTGTCATATGATGAGTTTAAGTCCAACCCACGCGTCTGGTGTTGTAAATGAAAAAATACAGCTTAGTTTGCAATACTCACCTCCTATACAGTGATGTCCTTTGCATGAATTCTGTTTCTCCAATACATGTTCTCTGTATTACAGGTTGTGTGATGCATGGCGTCGTTCAACTCAGAGGACTGAGGACATAATGTGGGTACTGTATAGGGTGTCATTCACACTCCATACAGGAGCCCTGCCTGTTTTGTCCCTGGAATTTCTACAGTGAACTGAACCAACAACCCCAGACTTTCTGCTGTTTGTTGGCCACAGATCAGTTGCCTGCCACTCAGTGGTATGGGTTGAGTGCTGGCCTGTGTCGAAGCACTTTGCTTTCTGAGCTGGAACTTCTGAGATACAATGATTAATTCGAGACATGTTTAATATTGCTACTGTATCTACAGCCTTCCACCTATCCACTTTGTCTTTTTACCATGGGGGAAACCTTGAAATAACTTTCAGGAAATCCCTGTCAATATTTTTTATATCTACGCATTTTGGTACATCATGATCAGTATGTTGAGAAATAAGAATGAAGAAAAAGGAATATGAAATACTTAGGTCCATTTATAAAACCTTGGTTGAACAAATGTCACAAGCATTCGTCAAGGCTGCACAAATTTTCCTTGTATTTTCTATATAACTTCCTATGATCGTCATCCAGATCTAAAGGCCAAAATGCAGTATATTTTCTGATTGAGGTTTTTAAATAAAATTTACCACATTTTGGCCACCAGATGGAGCTGATGTTCATAGGAAGTCATAGTATTAGAGAAAATGTGTGGAGCCTGGGCAAATGCATGTGGAATTAGTCCAATGCATGTTTTATAAACAGGGTTCTTCGTGTATGTGACACCCAGTGCTGCTCCATTCAGAAAAGCTATTTTGAGTGATTTAATTAAATAACTATTGCCAGAAATTAAATGCAGATAGTAAAATAATCAATTTGGTGGTCAGTGAAGACCTGCCCCTATATTTTGGTGGTCAGTGAAGACCTGCCCCCATATTTTGGTGGTCAGTGAAAGCTATGCCCCCATGCATTGGTGGTCAGTCACGCCATGCCCCCATGCATTGGTGGTCAGTCACGCCATGCCCCCATGCATTGGTGGTCAGTCCCGCCATGCCCCCTGGCATTGGTGGTCAGTTTGATAAACCCACAAAATGAAGGCTGAAGAGACATTGCTATGGTTAAAGTGACACTAATGCCGCGTACACACGAAGGGACTATCCCGCGGGATTGTCCGCTGGACTCAAGTCCACCCGACAATCCCCTTGTGTGTGGGCGCCGCAGACTTTTTGGCGCCAAAAGTCCGGCGGACTAGGTTTTAAGTTTTGTTTTAAAATTGTCCGCTGGATTTGGCAGTCCGGCGGACAATCCCGCCGTTAGTAGGCTAGTCCGCCGGACTTTTGAAATGAACGGACTTGCCGCTCATCGGAAAGTCTGTTCATTTAGCACGTGACTTCAGGTAGACGGAGCTAGCGAAGGCAGTGAATGCCGCCGCGCTAGCCCCGTCACCTGGCATGGATTTAAAGGGACTCCCCACGCCGAAAAAAACGGCGTGGGGGTCCCCCCCAAATCCATCTCAGACCCTTATCCGAGCACGCAGCCCGGCAGGCCAGGAAAGGGGTGGGGATGAGCGAGCGCCCCCCCCTCCTGAGCCATACCAGGCCGCGTGCCCTCAACATGGGGGGTGCCCTGGGGAAAGGGGGGCCGTGCGCCCCCCCACCCCAAAGCACCTTGTCCCCATGTTGATGAGGACAAGGGCCTCTTCCCGACAACCCTGGCCGTTGGTTGTCGGGGTCTGCGGGCGGGGGCTTATCGGAATCTGGGAGCCCCTTTAATCAGGGGGCCCCCAGATCCCGGCCCCCACCTATGTGAATGATTATGGGGTACCATGTACCCCTACCCATTCACCTAAGGTGTAAAATGTAAAGTAAACAAACACACAATTTTGAAAAAATATTTTATTGCACTGCTCCGGGGGTCTTCTTGCCGGACTCCTCCGCCATTTACCTAGCGGAGTTCTTCTTCTTCTTCTTCGACAGTCCCAGCATCCTCCGGGACTGTGACATCACAAGGGGGCGGGGTCACCATGTGACCCTGTCCCCTTGTCCCTATATAAGTCCCAGCGCGGCTCTGGCATTCCGGCCAGAGAGATCGACGGGTCAACATCGGAAGAAGAAGGCGGCGGCGCGGAAAACGATGACCGCGGCAAGAACAGAAGAGACCCCGGAAGACCCCCGAAGGCGGATTGAGACCCCCAGACGATGGCGTCGACGACGAAGAAGGTAGCCGGCCTCCTCCACTCGGTAAAAGAGCTAGGTAAATGGCGGAGGAGTCGGGGCGAGAAGACCCCCGGAGCAGTGCAATAAAATATTTTTTCTAAATTGTGTGGTTTTTTTACTTTACATTTTACACCTTAGGTGAATGGGTAGGGGTACATTGTACCCCATACTCATTCACATAGGGTGGGGGGCCGGGATCTGGGGGCCCCCTTATTAAAGGGGGCTCCCAGATTCCGATAAGCCCCCGCCCGCAGCCCCCGACAACCAACGGCCAGGGTTGTCGGGAAGAGGCCCTTGTCCTCATCAACATGGGGACAAGGTGCTTTGGGGTGGGGGGGGGGGCGCACGGCCCCCCTTTCCCCAGGGCACCCCCCCATGTTGAGGGCATGCGGCCTGGTATGGCTCAGGAGGGGGGGGCGCTCGCTCGTCCCCACCCCTTTCCTGGCCTGCCGGGCTGCGTGCTCGGATAAGGGTCTGAGATGGATTTGGGGGGGACCCCCACGCCGTTTTTTCTGCGTGGGGAGTCCCTTTAAATCCATGCCAGGCGGCATTCACTGCCTTCGCTACCTCCGTCTACCTGCAGTTACGTTCTAAATGAACGGACTGCTCCGCGTGTGGGCAAGTCCGTTCATTTTATAAAAGTCCCGCAGACTTTGTCCAGCGGATTGTCCGCCGGAGAAGTCCGGGCGTGTGTGGGCAAGTCACACACGCTCGGAAGTCCGGGCGTGTGTGGGGAAGTCCCGCCGGACAAAGTCCGAACGTGTGTACGCGGCATAAATGATATCCTTATTCTCAAAAAATAATCCACACAGCCACTGTTTAACGGGCCTGTAATTTATTATTCGTGAAATTGTTACTGTGTTTTTCTGCCTGCTTGTAATGTCCTTCATGATCTCCCAAACCTCTTCCTCCCCGCACTTCCATTTGTTTGGAACAAGCAGTGCTTGGTATTTGCAGTCATGTGCACTGTTCTATGCACGCTACAATTCCCATAGTCCTAGTAATCTCAGGAGTGAGCAAGAAACTACATTCCAACATACAGCAGGACCATGGAGAATAAACATAGCCACCCTCTAACAGGAAGTCAGATCACAGCAGAGAGCACAAAAAAAAGAATTTGGAGATTTGGAGAAAGTTAAGAGCAATGGATGAGACTTTTGAGTCAATTCATACTTTTTTTTTTTTTTAAAACCAGAGTTTAGTGTCACTTAAGTTGTCTGCTGAAAAAATATAAACACTGCGATCAAGAGGTTTTAAAAGGTTATTTGTAAAAAGCTAGATCACAAAAAAAAATTCTAGAACAAAAAATTAAAACAATGTAGAAATAGTTTTTTTAATTTTTTTATTACCATCTTATCCGCAGTAGACAGTTGACAGTGAGGGCACACGAAAGAAAACCCTCCTCTCTGGGCAATACACAACAATCAAAAGAAATGCTCTGGTATGCTGCTAGATCTTTGGCAAACATTTTTCCAAGAAAACTTTAAAGATAAATTCCAGAGTATAGTTACATTGGTCCAGCTTATATGATCAGCTTGAATATTAAGCAGGGCCTAGCCAGATGGTGGACGGATTCTGTGAGTAAAGCCTCCATCATGGTCCCCAGCCATCAGGGTTGCCACCTTTTCTTCAAGTCAAACCCGAACACTTTAGCGGCACACTGCAATTTTTTTTTTTATAGTATAAACTATACATATATTTTGCTATTAAATAATATTTCTAATCATATAAAGTTAATAACAAGAGTCCCCATTTACATCAGAGTCCACAGAGTTCCCCCTTTTACGTCTGAACTGGCAGAGTTCCCATTCACTGTAAGGGGGAACTCTGTAGACTCTGATGTAAGGGAGAACTCTGGGGCCTCTACCAAAAGGGATCCTCTGGGAACCATGATTTAAGGGGGAACGCTAAGAACTCTGATGTACAGAGAAGACTCTGATGTAAGGGGAAACACTATGGCCTCTGGTTTAAAGGAAAACTCTGATGTAAGGGGTGCTCTTAGAACCCTGATTTGCCCTAGTGTACTTACTCAGATGCAGGAGAGAGAAGGGGGGAGACTTCAGTCACAGACAGGGATGGATGGTGAGCTCACTCACCCCTTAGCAGTCAACACCTCTTATGTATCTGAGGCTGCTGGACTTCACATTTCCGGCCCCAACTTTCCTTTTCTGAGGCACAGTGCTGGGGATTGGAGTGTGGACAGACACAGAGGGGTAGGGTGGGGAGAAGAGGTGCAGATCGAGCCCTCTCTCCTCTCCCATCTGTGTGTGTCTTTGGGGGGATTGTTAGTGCTGGCTTTGGCAAGTGTGAAAGAGAGTGTAACAGACACTCTAAGCTTAGACAACTGCATACAGCAACCCTGCTGGCAAAACCATAATCCAGTCTAAATAATGTGTCCGGGTTTCAGGCAGTCTGAAACCTGGACACATGATTCCAAACCCGAACTGTCCGGGTGAATCCTGGACAGGTGGCAACCCTACAAGCCATGAACCTATAGACTGTTCCAGTCTACCTTTTACTAATGCTTGAACTTACTTCATGGTCCCCAGCTATGAACCTGTAGACTGTTCCAGTCTACCTTTTACTTGTGCTCAAACCTACGGTACTTCCTTCATGGTCCCCAGCCATGAACCTATAGACTATTCCAGTCGTCCTTTAGCTGTGCTGAAACCTACTTCATGGTCCCCAGCTGTGAACCTATAGACTATTCCAAAAAAACAAGGAGAGAGGCGCCTCTGGGTGCAGATGTTTTTAACAAGCTTTAATACACATAAATTAGTCAAACTCACATTTCAGCAGAAAGTAATAGGCATAAAAGTATAGACATGGTTTTGTCACGGTGGTGATCCCGAGTCTGGTCAGAGAGGTGTCCATTGTTAGGATGGTTATGCCGGAAGACAACTCGAAACGAGGCATTAGACGCAAGGAAAAGCAGGCTGCAGGGGATGAAGTCACAAATAGTTGACGCGTTTCTTGAGTAGGCGTGCTGTGGTGTACTGGCAAGCTGCACTCCTTTATCAACAGACAGGTTTTTTTTCTTTTTCACCACTTTGGGAGAGGTGATTTCTCTCTTTGATTACAGGTACCTGCATTACGTGTGCGTTTTTTTTTTCCACTCTGCTCTCTCCTCCTATAGGCATACCCCCCCCTTTTTTTTCTCTTCTATATGCTTATATTGTTCCATACCACATGCAGATTTTAATCATTTCATATACCATTGCTTCATTCAGTCTTAATATTTTATCATTACTAATTTTAATAAAAAAAATTTAATATTTACTTAGTGACACCACTATTGCCCCTATTGTCCCCATTATCCATCCGCTTGCAGTTGTTTCTTTATATACAATCCCCTTTTTATATATATATATCTATATATATTTTTATATATATATACATGCATATATATATATATCACTAATATATATATATATTTATATACTATATATATATATATATATATATATATATATATATATATATATATATATATATATATATATATATATATATATATATATAATATATATATATATAATCTATCCATTCACCCATTTTTCATTTCGATTACGGTCCCATCCAGTTCTCAGCCCAATCCAACCCGACATACTTTTCAACATAGTTCACCTCCAGTATGTCATGTGTCTCAATTGTTCAGAACCGCTCCCCACCCACATCTTTCAGTTCCACCATACACACTCCCGGGTTACGCCCACTTGTTCTCTTCACCTCCCTTATATATGGCTTTGTATATGTAGCACTGACCCCCGAAGGAGCTGCTGATTATTTTTGGGCTTACCGTTATCTTCTTAACCTCGTGTGCGTCTAGGGGTTTCCTGAGGTAGATGGCCCAAAGGAACAATAGAGACTGACAATGGATCCACTTTAGGGATTTTTATTTGCAAAAACGCCAGACGAAATACAGTCTCTCAACAGGTAATAGAGGGTTTGGGTAGGAAGTTCAGGTACTCTTGGAACTGCTGACATAGAATGTCTCACTATGAAATCCAGGGAATAGCCATTCTCAACTGGATACTACAACCATCGGATAAATCCCCTTCTTGTGAATTTAGCAACCGACAGGTGATTCAGATAAAGCAAAGTCTCTGCCACAGACTTGGTTGTAGAACTTAGAATGAAAAGTCTCTGCCACAGACTTGGTTGTAACTGAAGATGGAAACCCTCATACGGTACCAGTATCTTGCAGCCGGTCCGGCGATACCGTACGAGTGTGGATTCATCTGGTGTCCTTTCAACTTAGCTTCCAGGCTCTTGCTTAGCAGCCAGCCTTTTGCATGGCCCTCTTCTGAAGAATCCTCCCCTGGTTTCTTGCATTCTCAGTTGCTGGGCCTCTCCAAAACCGAGATGGCACCGGACCACCTTAGAATCCCCTTCCAGTTACTGTGCCTCGGGCTAGCCAGCCCCGAGACTCGGAAACGGATGGATCCGCACCCCAGGCCATGAGGGCCCCTGATGGCTGGTCAGGAGGACCAGGACCAAACAGACAGAAAGATCCTCTGAACCGGAACCCCGAATCACGTGACCTCAGTATCATATCGCCAGGGAGGTTAAGTACCCTCTCCCAGAATGTACAGCGAGGCAACACACTCACTGATTGGTTCCGAGAAAGATTGGCACCAATGCGTCCAACCGGACTGCGTTCCCATGCTTGCCAGAGGTGACACCAACACCTATGGCCAAGCAGAACACAATACAGTCCAGCCAAACTGGTACTGAGACCATAATTAAGTACAATTAACCCTAAAACCCAACTATGGTTTTAGTAACATTAAATTTACAAAAACATAGCGTGTGCTCTTCAGGAGCCCGGCGCTACATATAGTATCCACATTATGTCTGTTGATAAAGGAGTGCAGCTTGCCAGTACACCGCAGTGCGCCTACTCAAGAAACACATCCACTACTGGTGACGTCACCCCCTGCAGCCTGCTTCACACTGCCTGCACATAGAAGGAGAGACCGCTTCACACTGCCTGCACAGAGAAGGAGAGACCGCTTCACACTGCCTTCAGAGTGAGAGAGACCGCTTCACACTGCCTGCTGAGAGAGAGAGAGAAAGACCGCTTCACACTGCCTGCAGAGAGAGAGACCGCTTCACATTGCCTGCAGAGAGAGAGACCGCTTCACACTGCCTGCAGAGAGAGAGACCGCTTCACACTGCCTGTAGAGAGAGAGACCGCTTCACACTGCCTGTAGAGAGAGAGACCGCTTCACACTGCCTGCAGAGAGAGAGAGAGAAAGAGAGTCTGCTTCACACTGCCTGCAGAGAGAGAGAGACCGTTTCACACTGCATGCAGAGAGAGAGACTGCTTCACACTGCCTGCAGAGAGAGAGAGACCGCTTCACACTGCCTGCACAGAGATAGAGAGAGACCGCTTCACACTGCCTGCAGAGAGAGAGACCGCTTCACACTGCCTGCACAGAGATAGAGAGAGACCGCTTCACACTGCCTGCACAGAGAGAGACCGCTTCACACTGCCTGCACAGAGAGAGAGACCGCTTCACACTGCCTGCACAGAGAGAGAGACCGCTTCACACTGCACAGAGAGAGACCGCTTCACACTGCCTGCACAGAGAGAGACCGCTTCACACTGCCTGCACAGAGAGAGACCGCTTCACACTGCCTGCACAGAGATAGAGAGAGACCGCTTCACACTGCCTGCACAGAGAGAGACCGCTTCACAATGCCTGCACAGAGAGAGACCGCTTCACACTGCCTGCACAGAGAGAGACCGCTTCACACTGCCTGCACAGAGAGACCGCTTCACACTGCCTGCACAGAGAGAGAGACCGCTTCACACTGCCTGCACAGAGAGAGACCGCTTCACACTGCCTGCACAGAGAGAGACCGCTTCACACTGCCTGCACAGAGAGAGACCGCTTCACACTGCCTGCACAGAGATAGAGAAAGACCGCTTCACACTGCCTGCACAGAGAGAGAGACCGCTTCACACTGCCTGCACAGAGAGAGAGAGAGAGACTAATTCACAGTGCCTGCACAGAAAGAGACCGCCGCTAAAACAATGGTAAAGCGCCACTAAAATGAGCAGCGCTTTATCACTACCGCCCCAGTGTGAAAGTACCCTTAGGTATTAGATGTCCGAACAAAAAGGTGAGAGCCCATCTAATACCTACAGAGAGTAATGGAAATAAGGTGGAGTTCAAAGTGAACCACCGTGCCATTACCTGCAGGGACTGGCATTTAGGGGGTTAAAACAGGCAGGGATTAAATGTGATATCAACTCCTCACTGCCTGTCAAATGCCTCTGAAAAGTGACCTGAGCATGGATCACTTTTCAGAGGAGTGGCAGTGCCTGCTGCAAGTGAATACAAGCCTTTGGGCTCACACTGATGTGCTGCGGTTCGGATGCAGTGCGGGTGTACTGGTTTCCTTAGCTGCAGTCCCTCAGACTTCTTTTAGGTTACACATTTTTGCTGCATTTTCTGAAAGTGCACCAAAGATGCAGCATGCAGGACGTTTTGTGCACTTTCAGAACATGCAGTAAATGTGCAACCTCTATGGGGCCAGGGGCAATATGCAGGAAAACTGACAGTACACCAGCACTGTAGCCAAACTGCAGCATGCCAGTGTGAGCAAACATTATACCAGCTAGGAGGGCAAGGTACTACACAGACTGCTAGAAAAAAAAACTCTTTGGCTGCAGAGAGGGGGAGGGAGGAGGAGCTCACTTACTTGGATGGTCCCAGACTCCCAGGAGACTCACTGTATTCCAGCCGACTGCTCAGATTGAACTTTTCCGCCCACACATCCTCTTCACAGAGAGCACACGGGCTGCCTGGACTGTGGGCGGGGAAAGAGCAGGTCCAGCCTCTGCCAGCCATTCATGTGGAGGAGGGAGGGGCTGCTCCCACAATGCAGTGAGAGCAGCCAGCAGCATCTAGCTAGCCAATCGGCGGCCGGACTACACAGTGCTGGGACAAGGTCATTCGGTGCCCAGGGCAAAGATGGAAAACTGCGCCCCCCCGCAATGAAAGCTACAACGCCAGACGATGGGATCTATACTGGCAATTTGTTTTATACTAGTATTGGCGGCGATCAGTGACTTGGGCGCGGTTCACATTGGGGAAACTTGTCACCCCATTCAGTGCAATGAAACCGTACTAATCGGAGCGACAAGAAAAAGGTTCCTGCACTACTTGGGGGCAACTTCAGAGCAGCTTGCGATGACTTCTATTAAAGAAGTCATTTGCAAGCTGCGCTGATGTTGTGCTGTGCGGCTTCAAAGTCGGGTGACACTGTCTGGGAAGGGGTTAACATCTAGGGGTAATCAAGGGGTTAACTGCGTGTCTAAAAATGTGTAATGTGTTCTGCTTTTTACTAATGATTGTTTTGTTTTTTTTGCTGCTTTGCACGAAAAAGCAAAAAAGTGATTCTTCCCTCTGTACAGAGCTCTGTGTTGATTGTCAACACAGAGCTCTGGGCTGTGATTGGACACAGCTGATCAGCAGCTCCCAGTCATGAATAATTGGCCGGGATCTGCTGACACTCTCTCTGTGTACAATCGCAGAGAAGTAGGTGGGAGGAGCATGAAACAGGCAGCGACGTGTGGGTACATTCCGGTGCCTGTAGCTACCACCTGCGGTGGGTTAGCAAGTGGTTAATTTGCAATGGTATTGATAATATGCAGCAGGAAGGGGGTAATGCACTATTACTGATGCATTAGTGACCAGTGTCAGTGTTAATTAACCCACTGTTACCAATACCATTGCTAATTAAGCAAACTTCCTCTCTACTGTCATCACCATCCTCATCCTTATCACACTTTTTACTCTCCTTCCATAATCACCATCCTCATCACTTGTCTATCATTTTCACCTTCTTTACTGTCATCTTCCATCCTCTGGCATTATTTTTATCACTTTCCCCCATTACTATACATGATCCCTGCGATCTTTTGTCCTCACCCTCCATTATCATCCTAGTCATAACTTTTATACACTCCTATAATCTATTATTCTCTATACTGTCATCCTCTGTCTTCTCCTTATGATCTTTCTCTCCATTACTATACAGTGTCTTCACCCTCTTATTCCCTTCCCCCAAGCCCTGGACTCACATGGAGTGATGAGATGAAGTAGCACTCATCTGCTGGGGCCTAGGGCAGGCAGGAGAAGCCACTGGATGGGCGTTCAGTCGGCAGCTCAGGAAGCTGGCACCCCACATTGCTGATTGCCCTGTTGGGTCACTCTGCGCCCATCTCTCAGACTGCAAAGGGTCAGGGGCGGTGACACTCTTCAGGGGACGGAGCCAGCATGGATGGAGAGGGCGGTCACATGTTTCTGGGGATCGGCTTTCTCCAGGGTGATGAAGAACAGGAGAGTGGGTTTGGAGAGAGGGCCCCGCCCCCTCCTCTACTTCACCCTCCCCTAGCTGTTCCCACAGGGGAGAACTGAAGGCAGGCACAGGGAGAGCGCACAGCAGAGAAAGCTGCAGCCGGCAGGATTAATTATCACTGCATTTAAGGATACCCCCCCACGGAGTTACCACATTGACTCCAGTCATCCATCCCTAAGCTGCTGTATCCTGGTTTCAGGACAAACTCCGCCTGATAGGGAAGTGAGAGGCGGGGCTGGTCTTAGGCTTGTTTCCTGGGTACAGGAGCGCACTCAGCACATGTTGTCATTGTCTATTTAGCGCAGCGTTTCTTGCGCCCCTCTTCCTCCAGTAAATGGTCCCGCCCAGGGCATCTGTCCCTTCCGCCCACCCCTTGTACCGGCCCTGAGACTACAACTCCCACAATGCAGCAGCATCAAGCTAGCCAATCGGCGCCGGCCGGACAGTACTACATCTCCCACAATGCAGCACAGGCATTGCAGCATCCAGCTAGCCAATCGGCGGCCGCCGAGGCCGACATCCATAAAAAAAAAACAAAAAAATGACAAACAGCCAGCGGCCGTTTTAAATAATGTAGGCACCGGCCTGGGGGGAAATTTCCACCCTGCCCCCCGGCCCAGACCCGGGATACATCCTCCAACTGAGTCTCCAGGCTCTTCTAGAGGCACCGGCCTTGTTGCGCGGTCCTCTCCTGAAAAGTCCTCCCTTGGCACCTCCAGTCACTCGGCTTCTTCCCGCAGGCAAGACAGCACAGGACCATCCCTGGATCGGTAGGCCCCAGGACTTTTGGGCCTACCTTCAGTAACAAAGCCTCAGGCAAGCGGGCCCAGAGGCAATTTAGCGGAAGCAACACACCTTAGGCCAGGAGGGCCATCAGGTCCGAACTCCTTCCTGTCACGGGGTCTGTCCCTTAAGTACCCCCTCCCAGAATTCACAGCAGGCAGACCACACCCACTGACTGTTTCCGGGCACAGAGGCACTCAATACACCCCGCTTGTTGCAATTTCCAACCTTGGCCGAAATAGGGCGCCATCCCTAGGCCAAGGGGAAAACCACACAACCAGCCAAGCTGAAACAGAACCAGAATTTACAATAATGGCAGTCTGAGCTAAACTACAGCTTCAGACAAACTAAATTTTTATTTATAGCGTCTATTGAAAATACCAGACTAGTACACCACACTAGTACTTTGGAAAAAAAATTTAAAACGGCATTGCACAAACCCGCTTGAATGAATTGATTCTTCAGATACATAATGTACAGAACTGTAGTCATTAGCCCTGTAACTGGAATTCAGAGAATTACTCCTAATGTTATGTTACCCATGCATGTGATGGCCAGGCATTCCTCTCTTGGGATGTGCTCCATGCTACTACCGTCTGCTGTGGTTACTCCAGTCTCCATAACAAGACCTGCTGTACATTACATAGAGCAGATGAACCGCCAGTACACTAATCCCATCCCCACACTGTTATAAAGTTGCTGTAATTACTTCAACATGACACCAGACATATGACACAAAGCAGAAGAGAAATTCGAAATATCCGACTCCATAACAAACCATTATGGGGCACCTCCTTCCTTCTAACTGCAACTTAACCACTTCCCGACCGCCCCATGTACATATACGTCAACAGAATGGCACGTACAGGCAGAATCACGTACCTGTACGTGCCATTCTTTAGGCGGTTGGGGGGTCCGATCGGACCCACCTCCGCCGGCGGGGACGGTCGGGATCGTGTCAGGAGCGATGCGGGAAGAGGGGACGGCCAGTGGTTTCTGGCCACCCCCTCTCGATCGCTCCTGGCGAATCACATTCTCCCTTGCCTGTGTAATTGTAAACACAGGCAAGGGGAAGTGACGTCACGCTCCTCGTGTCGGTCTTTCTGACCGGGACGCCGAGCGGAGAAGACGCAGAAGTAAGTGCACAACACTACACTGACACCAGTTACACATAGGCACACAATCCACCCCCCTGTCACCCCCCAGATCACCCCCTGCCCCCCCCTGTCACAGTGTCACTGATTGCAGTGATCATTTATTTACTGATCACTGCATTTAGTGTCAGTGTGACTGCAATAACTGTCAGGGCAGTTAGTTTTAGGCCCCTTTAGGTCTAAGGTAGCCCCCTACCCCCCCCCCCAATAAAGGTTTAACCCCTTGATTGCCCCCTAGGTAACCCTTTCACCCCCTTTTGCCAGTGTCACTAAGCGATCGTTTTTTGATCGCTCTATTAGTGTCACTGGTGCCGCTAGGTAGCCATTTTTTTTTTTAGGTAACCGCCAGGTTTATATAGGATTATAAATAGGTTTATAGGTCAGGTACCCCCATATTACAACCTAAATAAAGGTTTTAACCCCTTGATTGCCCTTAGAGTTAACTCTTTCACCAGTGATCACTGTATAAGTGTCGCTGGTGACGCTGGTTAGCCAGTTAGTTATTTAGTTATTTAGGTTCCCCGTCAGGTTTTTATATATCGTCAGGTACCCCCATATATTACCTAATAAAGGTTTTAACCCCCTGATTGCCCCTAGTTAACCCTTTCACCAGTGATCACCGTATTACTGTTACGGGTGACGCTGGTTAGATAGTTTGTTTTTTATACTGTCAGGGCACCCGCCATTTATTACCCAATAACGGTTTAACCCCCTGATCGCCCGGCGGTGATATCAATTAGGTTTTAGGGTCAAATAAGGTCTGCGTCGCCCCAGGTTAGTGCCAGCACCGCAAACACCCACGCGCAAAGCATACACCTCCCTTAGTGGTATAGTATCTGAACAGATCAATATCTGATCTGATCAGATCTATCCCAGCAGTTTAGGGTTCCAAAAAACGCATTGTTAGCGGCATCAGCCCAGATACCTGCTAGCACCTGCGTTTTCCCCCTCCGCCCAGCCCAGCTCAGCCCACCCAAGTGCAGTATCGATCGATCACTGTCACTTACAAAACACTAAGCAGCGTTCGCAGAGTCAGGCCTGATCCCTACGATCGCTAACAGTTTTTTTGGTAGCGTTTTGATTCAGTCGCCAGCAGCCTAGGAGCTTTTTTTTCCTGTGAATCTCACTAGTGTACTCCTAAATTTAGAGCCCAAAATGGCAAATCGCAAGTACACTAGTGTCCCGCTGCCACCAAGAAGAAGACAAAGGCAGGCCCGTCGATCACATAGTGTCTGTAAAGGTACACGTCTTTCTTCTTGTATTCTAAGTGCCTAGGCCAGGAATTGGTAGGAGCGGAGATCCCAGTTCACCGGTGGTTAACACACACACATACACGGGTTTGTAAGTGGAAATGGTTACAAAATTTAATAGACAATACGTTCCTCTTTTATGGGAAATGCAGAGGGAGGGGACAGCTCTCCCAAAAACCAATCAGACTTATACACATATGCATACATTAACAACTTCTTGTCACGTGACAGTCTTCAGTTGAAATATGGAATATGGGGCCAAGAATAATCATGTGATGGTGGTTAGCTTGCAACAGGAAATATAAGGCAAAGTTTAGAGTATGACAGTTAGTTCTGTTAACTGTACACACCTGCTGATTTGACCACAAGAAAACTCCTAAGTCACTCCATATCCTCTGGTGAAGTACAGAGTTAGAAAACCACATAACAGCTGCGTCCTGCTGATATGTCAACACTGGTCAAACCGTTTTTCTAAGAAATATACTTACACCAGCTTTGTTTAAAAGCTGAAAGTTAAGCATATTTATTTCAACCCCTATCAAAATGGTATATCATTATAAGTAGCCCCCTTATAATCCTCTCTTTGATCATTCTGATTCAACAAAATGATCATATCTAATGTCCTCAAAATTCACTATTCTTCTTCTTCTTCTTCACTTGTCCTGATGATGGAAAGATTCTGTTTAGTTTCCAGGTAAAATCATCGTGTCCTCCAGGGAGATTTGTCCTATGCCTTCCTGAATATCTTGTAGATTTTGTTGTTGTCTTGAAGGGAGTGTATCCTCGGTTACTGTTAGGGGCTCTGGAGTTGGGGGGAGCTGGGGACACTTCTTCAGTCGGCTGGCGTGGATCCAGGTGTTGCCTAGGTCCGTCAGTACCGCGGTCCTGGATACCTTTTCCACCTTCCACGGTCCGGAGTAGATTGGTCCAATTCTTTTCCTGTGAGCCAGCTGCTTAATCAGTACTTTGTCCCCTGGGATGAAGGGGTGGGTTGGTTCTGTTGAAAGAGGAAAAAAGGTGACAGAAACTTGTTCATTTATTTCATGAAGCATACTTACCAGACTTTTCACGTACACTTCCTGTTGGGAATAAACGTTAATGTCAGAATTTGGGTCTAATGGGGGTAATTCTATATTTGCAGGGATTCCCATTAGAATTTCAAAAGGGGACAATCCTGTCCTAGAATGGGGGGTGGTTCTTATCTGAAAAAGGACAGAAGGTAAGTGTTCCAACCAACCTTTTAGAGTACCTCCTGTAGCCTTTTTTAATTTGTCTTTGATGTTCCTGTTCATTCTCTCTACTACTCCTGCACTCTGGGGATGATAGGGAATATGTAGTTTCCATTGCATCCCCAGAGATTTGGCTACAACTTGGGTCACTGAGGAACTAAATGCGGGTCCTCTGTCGGACCATATGGTTGTGGGTATCCCGAACCTACAGATCCAATAATTTAACAAGCATCTCGCTGCTATATTTGCGGTTTCTCCGGTACAGGGAATTGCCTCAACCCAAGCTGACCATTTGTCAACGATTACGCAGAGGCACCTCAAGTTTCCCTTTTTGTTTTGGTAGGTGTGTGAAGTCTATTTGTAAATCTGTTAATGGTCCCAAGGGTGGAGGTAGATGGCCATGTAGGCCATGTCTCTTTCCTTGAACATTGTTCTGGGCACAAGTTAAGCAGCTTCTAGTTAGAAGCTTAGTTTGTTTTTGTAAATTATTTGTGCAAAAAGATTTTGAATATATATTTACAAGAGGGGCGGGTCCTATGTGTCCTGGGCCATGGAGGTAGGATAAAATTAGGATACAATTAGCTTCAGGTATACCCAGGATCTTCCCCTCTTTTGTCCAAAGACCTTCAGAGTCTTTGGTCAAACCTTCATTTGCCCAGAAATGGACATCTGTATCTGTGGCCATTGACTGCATTTGGGCCACAACAGTTTTGAAATCAGGGGATGAGAAGTGCTCTTTAAAGAAGATTGTGGTAGGGGCTGGTGAATTGGGTGAACTGGCAGCAGCCTTTTTTGCTTCTCTGTCTGCGAAAGCATTTCCTTTTGATACTATACTATTGTCTGATGAGTGGGCTTTTACTTTTATAACAGCAACCTTTTTAGGGAGCAGAATTGCTTGCAGTAGATTAAGGATCTGCTCTGAATTAGCTATCTGTTTGTTGTCTGCTGTTTTAAATCCTCTATTGGCCCATATCACACCAAAATCATGTACCACTCCAAATGCATATCTGCTGTCTGTATAAATGTTGACTTCCTTGTTTGTGAACAGAATACAGGCTCTGGTCAGAGCTTCTAGTTCTGCTACTTGGGCAGAAACAGGGGGCAATGGTTTTGCCTCTAGTACTGTATGTGGCAGCTGAACTACAGCATAGCCAGTTAAAAATGTAGAGTCAGAGGGACGGGAACAACTACCATCTACAAAAACATTTTCGGCATTTATAATTGGAATGTCAGAAAGATCAGGTCTTGGTGAAGTGACTTGTTCCACTTTTTCTACACAATTATGTGTGTGATCAGGTTCGTGTGGTAAACGTAACATGGAATGTAGTAAACGTACAACTGGATTGCTATTCGGAACATATTTAAGTACCAAGTTGTCAGTATTTAACAAAGTGATCTCGTATCCACTGAGTCTTTGGGAAGTCATGTGTTGTGTGTTCATATTCTGTATGAGGTGGGTAACTGAATGAGTGGTGTACAGTGTCATTTTGTGTCCCAATACTATTTTGTTGGCATCCTGTGCAGACATGGCACAGGCAGCGACATTCTGAAGACAGGACGGCATGCCCTGGACTTGGATAGGGAGTTTTCTAGATAAATATGACACTGGGCGATACCCCGAGCCATGAGATTGTGCAAGTACTGCAGCAAAAGATTTTCCTGAAACTACACAGTACAACTGGAAGGCTTTACCATAATCTACCAATCCCAGGGCGGGGGCGGTGGACAAACTCTTAATAAGAGCATTAAAAGCATTTTTTTTTCTGTCTTCTGTCCAGTCTATCAATTTAGGGGCGTTTGACCCGGCAGCCTCTCGTAGGATACTATCATAATGAGAACAGTCAGGAATCCACTGGCGGCAATATACAATTGCGCCCAGAAATGACAACAAAGCTGCTTTGTCTTTTGGAGGACTGAGAGCTTGTAAGGCTGCGGCACGTTTGGGGGACACTAGCCTGGTCCCCTTGTCCAGAATACATCCTAGGTATTCTACTTGTGGTAGACACCACTGTATTTTTTTCCTTGAGGCTAGGTGGCCGGCTTCGGCCAGATGTTCTAACAGTAATGTTGAATCGACCGCACAATCTTCAGCAGAACGACTGCACAAGAGCAAGTCGTCCACATACTGTATTAGTACCGACCCATGCTCGGAAGTCCAAGACTTGACAGTCTCGTTGAGTACCATGGAGAAGGCGGCGGGGCTGTCTACATACCCTTGCGGTAAACGCGACCAAGTTAACTGGCCCGCGCCGGCCCATGAGAAGGCAAATATAGGCTGAGCCTCTTCGGCAATAGGATGCTAAAAAATGCGTTTGCCAAATCAATCACTGTGTAGCATAGGGAATCTGCAGGTATGCATGAAAAAATGAATGTTATATCAGATACCAAGGGTGGGAGACGTAATTGGGGAGTGTAGGGTGTGCAGTTGATAAATCCTACGCTACCTTTGTTTTCTGCCCAGATTTTGTGAGTCTCTAAAGTAGCGGGCAGTAACATAAAGAATCCTTTATGTGTGTGTCGTTTAGGACCAGTCAGGTCACAGAAAGGGGAACTTGCAGTTAGTGACCCTTCTTTGTCAAATTTAATAGTGATACTTAGACTGGACAACAGGTCCCTTCCCATAAGGGATACAGGACAGGAGGTCAACACAGCAAAAGACTGATCGCACAAATGTTGCCCCTCGGGAGTGGTTACAGGTAATGGTGGAGTGATGGGATGGGTAACAGGGGTCCCATTTATACCAATAGTTTCCTTGCGAGGACATGAGGTTCTAGTGAGGGATATAATTGGGGGCGAGGACCAGGCTCTCCTGAGTCCATTTTTACAGTGACATAAGGTGGAGGGGGTTCAAAGGTAGGGGCGGATACATTTGTTTTAACTGCAGGAGTCTTTTTAGCATATTTCTTTCTATAATCTTTTAAACATTTGCTCCATGAGTGATAACAATCTTTCATGTATTGAGGGTCATTAGATTTACCCGGGGGTAGGAATGCTTATGCGTCTGACAAATTTTGCTAACTTTCTTCCAATCTTCCTCTGAACAAGGACCTTGTGGTCCCGGATCATGAATACCTAACTGGTGGCATCTTTCCTGGACTTGAGCCCAGAAAGGTTCCACCTGTGGTCCAGGTAGATTGTTTTTAATATATTCATACGGGCACGGGATCCCTATGTCTGATCCTGGGGTGGCCGCAGAATTCCCCATCTAACAAAGTGGGCAGGGTATGCCTAGTATGTGGGCACAAGTGATAACAACCCGTTTGGGTAATCACTTGTTGTCGAACAATTGGGTAGTCTGCTTGGTCCGTTAAATCAGATGGACTAATGGGACTGTGAAGGTTTACCCTTAGTACTCGATTTATGGTTCCTTTCTTTGTGGCGGGATATATTCCTCTTACCCCTAATCTACAAGAATAGCCCCCTGGTCTATTGGTTAATAGAACCCACCTATTTTCTATTTTTAAAAAAACAGTAATCCTATGGTACAATGTGGACAAGATAGAGCTATATCGCTACAATCAGGTTCTTCGTATTCCGAAGTCATTAAACTCTTATACTTTATACAACATACAATTCTTTAAAATTTTTAGGCACTTACGCTGTTCTGTGGAAAAAGAAGTCTCACATATACATATATATATATATCTTAAACAAAACTTTATACTTATTTCTATAGGTCTTATACTGTAAATCTTATGAACAGAATTATTTTAAATGATCATTATAAAACCATACATTTGTTCAATTTTATAGTGCACTTTTTGTTTCTCAAAAAACTTAATGGGCGTCCGCTCAACCAAACCTTTTATCACGGGCGTAATCTGCTACTTCCCGGTGATTAAAATAATAATCTCTTTTACAATAGTTTTTTTTATAGTCAGACCAACCTAGTCAGACTCTCTTTAAATACCCAAATAACCTACGTAACTACCTGCGTGTCCTTTTAACCTCCCGGGGGACCGACCTAGTCCCCCGCGAAGGCACAACAACCTAACCTCCCGGGGGACCAGCCTAGTCCGCCGCGAAGGCACAATAACCTCTTTAAACTAAATTCGTGGCGATGATCTGGACAGCGTAAGCATTTACACCTATTCACCTTAAAAGGTAAAAAGGGCAAAATCACTTACCTGTCACAAGATATCCCACTTCTGAACACCAGTTGTAAAGGTACACGTCTTTCTTCTTGTATTCTAAGTGCCTAGGCCAGGAATTGGTAGGAGCGGAGATCCCAGTTCACCGGTGGTTAACACACACACATACACGGGTTTGTAAGTGGAAGTGGTTACAAAATTTAATAGACAATACGTTCCTCTTTTATGGGAAATGCAGAGGGAGGGGACAGCTCTCCCAAAAACCAATCAGACTTATACACATATGCATACATTAACAACTTCTTGTCACGTGACAGTCTTCAGTTGAAATATGGAATATGGGGCAAAGGTCAGTCATGTGCTGGTGGTTAGCTTGCAACAGGAAATATAAGGCAAAGTTTAGAGTATGACAGTTAGTTCTGTTAACTGTACACACCTGCTGATTTGACCACAAGAAAACTCCTAAGTCACTCCATATCCTCTGGTGAAGTACAGAGTTAGAAAACCACATAACAGCTGCGTCCTGCTGATATGTCAACACTGGTCAAACCGCTTTTTTTCTAAGAAATATACTTACACCAGCTTTGTGTTTAAAAGCTGAAAGTTAAGCATATTCATTTCAACCCCTATCAAAATGGCATAAACTTCAGTGACAATGAACTCGTGGAGACCCTGAATTTGATCGGCTCTACAAAATTCGCCCCTCATAAACCACTTCAACCAACGTTTTGCAGCCTTGTTTAGTCCCAATCAAGTTGTCTGCGTTGACGAGTCCCTGATTAAGTTTTCTGGCCGCTTGTCTTTCAAACAGTTCCTTCCCAGCAAGCGTGCCAGATACGGGGTCAAGCTCTACAAGCTCTGTGACAGGGCAACAGGCTATACGTGGAGCTTTTCGGTTTATGAGGGAAAAGATAGTCACGTAGAGCCGGAGAACTGTCCAGATTACATAGGGAGCGCTGGCAAGATAGTGTGGAACTTGGTGTCACCCTTATTCGGAAAGGGGTACCACTTGTACGTGGACAATTATTACACGAGCGTGCCACTGTTTAGTCACTTGTTTGATCATCAGATTGGAGCATGTGGCACCGTGCGACCTAATCGCCGGGGCTTTCCCCAGCGGCTTGTAGATTCCCCTCTTAGGCTGGGGGAGAGAGCCTGCTTGAAGTGTAATAACTTGCTCGCTGTGAAGTGGAGGGATAATAGGAATGTTTTCGTTCTTACCTCCCTTCATGCAGACACGACAGTCCAAATTCGTACGGCGGCTGGTGTTGTGACGAAACCCCTCTGTGTCCACGAGTATAACCTTAATATGGGAGGGGTGGACCTCAACGACCAGGTGCCGTACCTAGTTGTCCGTAAGGCTAGACGCTGGTACAAAAAAGTGTCTATTTATTTGTTCCAATTGGCTTAATATAACCTTAATATGGGAGGGGTGGACCTCAACCTTGTTGGCGCCGTACCTAGTTGTCCGTAAGGCTAGACGCTGGTACAAAAAAGTGTCTATTTATTTGTTCCAATTGGCTTTCCTGAATGCTCATGTGCTATACGGAGCTTCAGGCGGGAGGTTACCCTTCCTTGAATTCCTGGAAGAGGTTCTCACAGACCTTCTGTTTCCAGACGGTTCTGCACCTCACCATTCCGAACCAAATGCAGTTAGCCGGCTGTATGAGAGGCATTATCCTTATGTCCTCCCGAGTACCCCTACCCAACGAGCCCCCCAAAAAAGATGTCGTGTCTGTAGCAAGCGCGGATGTAGGCGTGACACCCATTATTATTGTCCACGCTGTCCTGACAATCCTGGTCTCTGCGTTGGTGAATGTTTTGAACGCTACCACTCACTAGTGAGGTATTAGCGTAGGGTACAGCATTTCACAGGCTAGGATACACTTTCACAGGGTCTCAAGAATGCCATCGCATTTTGAGACCCGACCGTTAGTTAAAATTATAGTTACAGGGTCTCAAGAATGCCATCGCATTTTGAGACCCGACCGTTACAGTTAAAATTATAGTTATAGTTTAAAAAAAAAAGTGTAAAAAAAAAATATAAAATAAAAAAACCAAAAATAGTTGTCGTTTTATTGTTCTCTCTCTCTCTCTCTCTCTCTCTCTTTACTCTATTCTATTCTGCAATGTTTTATCATGCTTGCTTTTCAGGTATGTAATTTTGTTTACTGTGTTTTTATTGTTAACCATTTTTTTGTTTTCAGGTGCGCCATTCAGTTGCAGCGCGGATTTATTTATCTTGACAGCAACAGCGTTTGCTCCCACGATACATAAAGCCACGACTCCAACGCTGTAGGAGGTGATTTCACCACCACAGTTAAAAAAAAGAGCATATATGCCGAAGCATGGGGGCAGCAGAGGGCGGAGGAGCGATTTTGCTCCTAATGCCACGTACATATGGTCGAAAAAAGTCCGACCATGTGTACGTGGCATAACTTTTTTGCGGGAGGATGCCCCCATGCTTCGGCATATATAAATGGTGCATGTATGCCCATCATTAGAAGTGGGTGGATGAAGGGAGGTATTCTAATGGTGGGCATACCCACCGCACCATTGGGAAAGCATTTTATCACACCGATCTTGGTGTGGTCAGATGCTTTGAGGGCAGAGGAAAGATCTAGGGTCTAATAGACCCTTTTTTAAAAAAAAAAAAGAGTACCTGTCACTGCCTATTGCTATCATATGGGATATTTACATTCCCTGCGATAACAATAAAAATGATAACTAAGAAAAAAAAAATGGAAGGAACAGTTTAAAAATAAAATAAAAAAGCTAAACAAAAAGAAAAAATAAAAAATAAATAAAAAAAGCACCCCTGCCCCCCCTTCTCTTGCGCAAAGGCGAACACAAGCGTTGGTCTGGCGTCATATGTAAACAGCAATTGCACCATGCATGTGAGGTATCACCACGAAGGTCAGATCGAGGGCAGTAATTTTAGCAGTAGACCTCCTCCGTGAATCTAATGTGGTATCATGTAAAGGCTTTTAAAGGCTTTTAAAAATGTATGTAGTTTGTCGCCACTGCGTGTTTGTGCGCAATTTTAAAGCATGTCGTGTTTGGTATCCATGTACTCGGCCTAAGATCATATTTTTTATTTCATCAAAAATTTGAGCAATATAGTGTGTTTTAGTGCATTAAAATAAAAAAGTGTATTTTTTTCCACAAAAAATGCGTTTGAAAAAATCGCTGCGCAAATACTGTGTGAAAAAAAAAATGCAACACCCACCATTTTAATCTGTAGGGCCTTTGCTTTAACAATATATATAGTGTTTGGGGGTTCAACGTAATTTTCTTGCAAAAAAAAAAAAAAATATGTTTTCATGTAAACAAAAAGTGTCAGAAAGGGCTTTATCTTCAAGTGGTTAGAAGAGTGGGTGACGTGTGACATAAGCTTCTAAATGTTGTGCATAAAATGCCAGAACAGTTCAAAACCCCCCCCCAAATGACCCCATTTTGGAAAGTAGACACCCCAAGCTATTTGCTGAGAGCAATGTTGAGCCCATTAAATATTTTTTTTATTGGTCCCAAGAGATTGAATAATGAAAAAAAAAAAATAATATTTTTTTTTACAAAAAGTTGTCACTAAATGATATATTGCTCAAACATGCCATGGGCATATGTGGAAATACACCCCAAAATACATTCTGTTGCTTCTCCTGAGTACGGGGATACCACATGTGTGGGACTTTTTTGGGAGCCTAGCCGCGTATGGGACCCCAAAATCCAAGCACCGCCTTCAGGCTTTCTAAGGGTGTAATTTTTTTATTTCACTCCTCACTGCCAATCACAGTTTCGG
>CM053035.1:48924936-48949486 GCA_028564925.1 Lithobates sylvaticus | reverse complement strand
CATACCCTGCCATACCCTGCCATACCCTGCCATACCCTGCCATACCCTGCCATACCCTGCGATACCCGGCGATACCCGGCGATACTCTACGATACTCTACCATACCCTGCGATACTCTGCAATACCCGGCGATACTCTGCGATACTCTACCATACCCTGCGATACTCTGCAATACCCGGCGATACTCTGCAATACCCTGCGATACTCTGCCATACCCTGCAATACCCAACAATACCCTGCGATACTCGCTACGATCAAAGCCAGGATCGTTTTTTTTTTTTATTTCAGGCTTTCCAGCCTAGAGGTGAGATGTGGGGTCTTATTGACCCCATATCTCACTGTAAAGAGGACCTGTAATGCCATATTCCTATTACAAGGGATGTTTACATTCCTTGTAATAGGAATAAAAGTGATCAAAAAATTTTTGGGGGGGAAAAAAAGGGTCAAACTAAAATAAATAAAGTAAAATGAACAATAAAATATATATATATTTTTTTAAAGCGTCCCTGTCCCCGTGTGCTCGCACGCAGAAGCGAACGCATACGCAAGTCCCGCCCACATATGAAAACGGTGTTCAAACCACACATGTGAGGTATCGCTGCGAACGTTAGAGCGAGAACAATAATTTTGGTCCTAGACCTCCTCTGTAACTCAAAACATGTAACCAGTAAAAAATTTTAAAGCGCCGCCTATAGGGATTTTTAAGTAGCGAAGTTTGGCGCCATTCCACGAGCGTGTGTAATTTTGAAGGGTGACATGTTAGGTATCTATTTACTCGGCGTAACTTCATCTTTCACATTATGTAAAAACATTGGGCTAAATTTACAGTTTTGTTTTTTGTAAAGCACAAAACATTTTTTTTCCCAAAAAAACGCGTTCGAAAAATTGCTGCGCAAGTACCGTGCTAGATAAAAAGTTGCAACGACCGCCATTGTATTCTCTAGGGTCTTTGCTAAAAAAACATATATAATGTTTTGGGGTTCTATGTAATTTTCTAGCGAATAAATGATGATTTTTACATGTAGGAGAGAAATGTCAGAATTGGTCTGGGTGCTCCAGAACGCCTGATGGCGCTCCCTGCATGTTGGGCCTCTGTATGTGGCCACGCTGTGTAAAAGTCTCACACATGTGGTATCGCCGTACTCAGGAGTAATAGCAGAATGTGTTTTGGGGTGTAATTTGTGGTATGCATATGCTGTGTGTGAGAAATAACCTGCTAATATGACAATTTTGTGAAAAAAAAAAAATTAAAAAAAATCTTGATATTGCAAAGAATTGTGGGAAAAAATGACAACTTCAAAAAACTCACCATGCCTCTTTCCAAATACCTTGGAATGTCTTCTTTCCAAAAAGGGGTCATTTGGGGGGTATTTGTACTTTTATGGCATGTTAGGGTCTCAAGAAATGAGATAGGCCGTCAGTACTTCAGGTGTGATCAATTTTCAGATATTGGCACCATAGCTTGTGGACTCTATAACTTTCACAAAGACCAAATAATATACCCCAATTTGTACTTATTTTTACCAAAGATATGTAGCAGTATAAATTTTGGCCAAAATTTATCAAGAAAAATTACAAATTTGCTAAATTTTATAACAAAAACGAAGAAAAATTCATTTTTTTACTGAATTTTCAGTCATTTTTCTTTTATAGCACAAAAAATAAAAAACCCAGAGGTGATTAAATACCACCAAAAGAAAGCTCTATTTGTGTGAAAAAAAGGACAAAAATTTCATATGGGTACAGTGTTGTATGAATGAGTAATTGTCATTCAAAATGTGAGAGCACCGAAAGCTGAAAATTGGTCTGGTTATTAAGGGTGTTTAAGTGCCCAGTGGTCAAGTGGTTAATGACTGGAATAGTACCACTGGATTGGCATAAGGCCAATGTGGTGCCTATATTTAAAAAGGGATCAAAGTTTTTACCAAGTAACTATAGACCAGTTAGTTTAACTTCTATAGTTGGGAAGATATAGTTGGGAATTCAACCACTTGCACACTGGGCACTTTAACCCCCCCTTCCAGCCCAGACCAATTTTCAGCTTTCAGTGATGTCGCACTTTGAATGACAATTGCGCAGTTATGAAACACTGTACCCAAACTAAATTTTTATCATTTTTTTAAACAAATAGAGCTTTCTTTTGGTGGTATTTAATCACCACTGTTTTTGTTACTTTTTGCTAAATAAACAAATAATGACCAAAAATGTTGAAAAAAAAACGTTCTCATAGTTTGTTATAAAATTTTGCAAACAGATAATTTTTCTCCTTCACTGATGTGAGCTAATGAGGCTGCACTGATGGACACTGATATGCTTCACTGATGAGGCAGCACTGATGGGCATTGATGGGCACTGATGGGCATTGATGGGTACTGATCAGCTGCACTGGTGGGCACTGATGAGGCTGCACTGATAGGTGCCACTGATTGGTAGTACTGATGGGCACTAATTGGCAGCACTGGTGGCCACACATTGGCAACACTGTTGGGACTGCACTGATAATCAGGACACTGATCACTGCCCTGATTATCAGTGTGCATGTCCCTTTTAGAGAAGCCAGGTATCGGCTCTCTTCCCTGATCCTCATGCTGTCAGCTTCTAATTACATTCGTGATCAGCTGTGATTGGACAGAGCATATCATGTTGTAAAGAGCTGCTGATTGGCTCTTTACCTCAATCTGTGATCCGCAGTGTCCTCCGAACAACCGATGCTGCATCTGTCCCCCGACGCCTCTTCACTGAGAACTGAGCAATGAAACACTGCTGATCGCTCGGTTCTCACAGCTCTGTGAGCAGAGAGCTGCTCAGGCTCTTAGCAGCTCGCTGAGAGGCTGAGCCGAGTGTCAGTCCAGGGATCTGGCGGATCCCGACTCCGTGACCGAGATGACGCCTTGCCTGGACCGACTTCTGTGGCGTCAACAGAGAGCGGACTTTAGCCCACTCTCTGCTGAAAATGTGTCACAGGAGTGCAAAACTAACTACGCCCCTATGATCCACAGGAGAAGTACAGCCGAATGAGCTTCGGCTGTACCTCTCCTTTAGGCTGGGTTCACACTGTAGCCGCATGCGGCTCACAGCAGGGGTCCGGCGCGTCCTCGTTCATCATTTTAGGTCCGATTACAGCCTGAATTTTTGGGCTGAATTTGGACCTGAAATGGACCAAAAGGCGCACAGCAAATTCGCACCGGAGCCGCAGCGGAGATATGTGAACAGGCTCAGTAGAGAGCCGGCCACAATCTCCCACCATGTGAATTACATCTCATAGGTGTGAACCCAGCCTGGATTCATAAGAGACAGAAGTTTTCAAACAAATCTGACCAAATCTGTTTTTTTTTTTATGAGAAGGTAAGTAAAACCTTGGACAGAGGGGTGGCTGTGGATTTAGTATACTTGGATTTTTAAGAGAGGTATGGACTCCAGAGAGAGAGATATCATGTTGCCCCTGTACAAATCATTAGTAAGACCTCATCTGGAATATGCAGTTCTCAAAAAGGATATCGGGGAACTGGAGAAAGTGCAGAGAAGGGCAACCAAACTGATAAGAGAAATGGAGGAGCTCAGCTATGAGGAAAGATTATTAGAGGAACTGAATTCTCTCTTGAGAAGAGGAGATTAGGGGGGATATGATCAACATGTACAAATACATAAGTGGTCCATATAGTGAACTTATTCACTTTAAAGTGGAAGTAAACTTTCATCACTAAATCTTACCTATAGGTAAGCCTATAATAAGGCTTACCTATAGGTAGTGTAAATATCTCCTAAACGGGCACCGTTTTGGAGACATTTACTGTACAAGTGTACATGCAGCCAGTGACCACTGGCGCATGCGCTCTGAAGGAACAGCCACTGGTGGCATTCCTTCAGAGCCCTGTGCCATAAATGGCGGCTCCCACGTGGGAGTGATGTCATTGCGGCTCGAGACAGTCGCAGAGCCGGAGTCTGCGAACCCGGAAGCAAAACGGGTGAAGATAGGAGCATCTGCAGCTCTGACCTCTCGGCGCTAGAAGAGCTTTGTTTTAAGGTAAGTGTAACATAATGTGCTAGTATGCGATGCATACTAGCATATTATGACGTTACCTTGCAGGGTAAGAAAATAAATTCTCCAGCGTTAAAGGGGTTGTAAAGCCAGGTTTTTTATCCTAATGCATTCTATATATTAGGATAAAAAAACCTTCTGTGTGCAACAGCTGCCCTAGCAACCCCTAATACTTACCTGAGGCCCATCTCTCTCCAAAGATGGGGACGAGTTCCTTGCCCATCCAGGACTCACCTCCTGATTGGCTGAGACACAGCTGCGGCGCCATTGGCTTCCACTGCTGTCAATCAAGGTTAGTTAGCCAATCAGGAGAGAGAGGGAGCGGGTCCGAACCAGGGCTCCGTGTCTGAATAGACACAGGGGGAGCTGTGACTCGGCTCTGGTACCCCCATAACAAGCTGCTTGCTGTGGGGGCACTCGAAAGGAGGGAGGGGCCATGAGAGCCGAAAAGGGACCCGTGAACAGGAGGATTGGGGGCTGCTCTGTGCAAATCCACTGCAACAGAGCAGGTAAGTATAACATGTTTGTTATTTTTATAAAAAAAAAAAAAGATTTTACAATCACTTTAACCACTTCAATACCAAGCCACTACCCCCCCCCCCCCCCCCCCCCCCGCCCAAGCCAATTGTCATCTTTTGTCATCCCAAACCAAATTTTTATCATTTTGTTCCCACAAATATAGCTTTTTTTTCTTTGTTTCTGTTATAACATTTTGTAAATAAGTACGTTTTCTCCTTCACTGACGGGCACTGATGAGGCGGCACTGAGGTGCACTGATGGGCACTGATGAGGTGGCACCAATGAGGTGGCACTGATGATGTGCACTGATGATGTGCACTGATGGGCATTGATAGGCGACACTGATGGGCACTCATAGGTGGCACTGATGGGCACTGAAAGGGAACACTGGGCACTAAAAGGCTGCACTGATGGGCACTTATGGGTGGCACTGATGGGTGGCACTGATGGACACCGATAGATGGCACTGGCAGGCATTGCTGATGGGCATTGATTGGCATCTATCTGTCATACACGAGTGAGGAAAAGCCGATAAATGCCTGACGTCCAATCACAGCGCCTGTCATTTCAGCCAATCAGGTGACGGGTATCAGATACTAGCACCTGATTGGCGGTGAGGCGGTTTAGTGTTAGGAAAGCGAACATTCATTCGCTCTTCTAACACACAGCTGAGTGACCTGCGAGCACCATGCTGGGTCACCTTTTTTGACGCCTAATAGAGCCTATGGCTCTAATCAGGTGCTTCAAAAACACCCCCCGCAGCTGTAATTCAGGCGCCCTGTGCCTGAAAAGGGGCCAGGCACCTGAATAGGGGGTGGCAGAGGCAGCCATAGATAGATTCATGCAATGCATGAATCTATCTATTGGTGAGAGAGGGTGGCAGGAGAGAGGGGGCGGCGCCCGTGCGCCCTTATGGATGCACCGCCACTGATGTAACCTGAATCTAAAAACGTTACCAGTCAATAGTGAAAACAAGTACAACCTAAACAAAGAAGAATATTGCTTTTGACCAGGTTCATTTTTACGTCAAATTTCGGTTTAGTTTTAGTCATAGCCTTTTGACTAAAATGTCATTTAATTTTAGTTGTATTTTAGTCATCTAAACTGTAGTGATCTGAACTGAAACGGAATTTTATTTTCGTTTAGTTTTCGTCACTGAAAACATGCAGCTGACGAAAACTATGACAAAAATATTTTCGGTGACTAAATCAACACTGATTTCATAGAAGAACATTTACTATATGTGCTTACAATACATTGCATGCAATTTCATCAGCACTGCCCACTGAACAAAGCTTCCAATCAGATTTACAGTAAATATAGATGTGTCTAAACCTGTTCGTGACACGTCTGTACTGTGTAAAATGTAAAACATTGAAAAATGATGAAAACAATTAAAGCGAAACCATATCACTTACCATTCAGTGGTCAACTAACCTGTAAAGTCCTTATATGGAGTTTTTTGAAGTGCCGGTGTTCTGCCACGAACAGTCCGGCTATCACCAAGTGTCCGCTGTGTACTGCGCAAGCGCAGCGCATGCACAGTACGGAGCAGAAGGATTTTCTGAAAATCTCCGAAGATGAACGGCGCCTGCACCGTGAGTCGAGGTGTAAGCCCCACCATCCAAGTGGACATAGGGCTACACAAACTTAGAGGGCCCCTCGCCACGCTTCGGGCACGGCCTCGCTGCGCTCGGGCCTTTTATATTCTAACTCTATGTCCACTTGGATGGTGGGGCTTGAAAGTGGACTCACGGCGCAAGTGCCGTTCATCTTCGGCAATTTTCGGAATCTGGTAGTCCTGTGTACTGCGCATGCGCAGTACACAGCGGACACATTCTGATGGGGGACAGAAAGTGATAGTACACCGGTAACATTTTATTTAATTCATTTTTTTATGTATTGCTTTCCTTACTTTTAGGGCTTATTCACATCATGTCCATTGAGCTGCGCTGATCTGCATAAATCAATACAGGCCCAATGCAAGGGAACATAGAACACAACTGTTTTTGTTTGACCAATCCTTAAAGTGGATGTAAACCCAACATTATTGATGTCATAATGTAGAGAATACGATTTCCTTTCATTTGAGCCCAATCTTGCCACACAGATTTACTCGAGGCCTGAGCAATCTTCTTTTTTTTCAGTTAGAGAAATCTTGACAAAGTCTTGAAAACTTTGTCAAAAACGCCCCCTTGCTGTGAGTGACAGGTGATTTACATATCTCGTGCACTGGCCTGAGACAGGTTATCATCAGATCACTGGATGGTCTACTCTGCCCAGCTCTGACCAGTGTTGGTCATCTTACTTTAAAAAAGTAATTTAGTTAAGTTACAAATTACTTCTCCCAAAAAGTAATTGCGTTAGTAACTCAGTTACTACATTGGAAAAGTAATTAGTTACTCAGCAAAGTAACTGACTTTTTTTTTTAAATATTCTATACGTGTAACTAAGGGGCGGGTCTAGTATTACTGTAACCAAGGGGCGCATTTATTATTGTTATATATCGTGTAACCAAGGGGCTGCTCTATTATTACTCTAACCAAGGGGCAGATCTGTTATAGCGTGTAAGCAAGGGGCGGGTCTATTATTATTATATGGTGTAAGGGGCGGGTCTATTATTATATCGTGTAAGGGGGCGGATTTCTACAGAAGAGGGCGAATGTTAAATTAATGGGCAGAGCTCGATATATAACAATAATAATAAATGCGCCCCTTGGTTACAGTAATACTAGACCCGCCCCTTAGTTACACGATAGGCGCCCCTTGCAGAGTAGCACGAGCATCATGAGGGTGCGGCATCGCCTCATACAATTACATGTTAACTGCGCCTGCGCTGTGTAGAGTTCACTCAGAGCTGTTTAGGTTCTGCAATTTTCGGAAGCCCTTCGTGCTGCGCAAGCCCTGCGCCTGCGCAGTACAGGGGGTCCTTATCCGGCGGGGGAACTTTTTTGGCAGGACACCGGAATTACACTACTGCCATCTAGTGACGGTAGATGTAATTGGGGTAACTAAGCCAAAGTAATGGGAACTAAGTTACCATGAGGGGAAAAGTAATCAGTTAGATTACTAGTTACCCTCTAAAGTAACTGAGTTACGTAACTCAATTTATTTTAACTCAGTTACTTACATCACTGGCTCTGACTACATACATGTCCCCTAAATCACTTGTCTGTCTATAGTCTGCTGACTGTTCACTGCATCCCATGATGAGAAACATCCAGTCAAAACACAGTAAAGCTGGGAGAGCTGGAGGGGAGGGGGATGTGACTTGTGAACTTTTTACACAGGATGTGTCTGTCTCAGGCTAGTGCATGAGATATGTAAATCACCTGTCACTCACAGCAAGGGGGCATTTTTGACAAAGTTTTCAAGACTTTGTCAAGATTTTTCTAACTGAACAATAAAAGAGGATTGCTAAGGCCTCAAGTAAATCTGTGTGGCAAGACTGGGCTCAAATGAAAGGAAATCTTATTCTCTACATCTATGACATCAAAATAAAAATAAATAAAAAATTTGGGGTTTACATCCACTTTAAGGTTAATGCAAACCCTGCATGAAACAGTTGGGATGGGATGGGCCTGAGCTCAGGGAATGTGTCCCCCAGGGAACTCTGGGTCTTTCGGAAGAGTCATTTGGAAGAGCTGCCCACCCTCCCGCCCCTTTTTTCCGATGTTATGGTATGTCACAGCTTGCTGCGGTTTTCTTGACCTTGCCAGCAGTTAAAGTTGTTGTAATGGGCTTTGCCCTTGATGAAAAATTGGGTAGGCTGTCTGTCCAGCACTTATGGTAAGGACAGGCCCCACTTCCCTCTTTTGGTTAAGTGTTCACAGTACGAATGTGACTGGCACTGGTTGAATATGTTCACATGTTATGTGTTGGAATTTAATAAAGCTGTGGCCTTGCACTTTCCAACCTAATGGTTGTAAGTGTCTTATTTAATGGGGTAAAGGGCAAGGGTTGTGGGGGACTTAATCCCATTGTGTTACGTTAATTGGGACCTAAGCCCAATGCGCCTCAGCAGTCATGTAATCTATTTTTAGATTAAACTTTTATAAATTGTTGCAACTGTCTTGATATCAAACTCCTGTAATCCCCCATAGACTTCGCCATAGGAGAGGAAGGGAGGGCCAAAAAAATGCTAATCAGGTTTTTCTGTAGTGCAAAAGTGCACAAGAGGAGAGGGCAGCTCGGGGAGAAGGATGACTCTTCAGATCCCATGCTTTCAGCTACCTGCATGTTCCCTTGCAAACATCTCATACAGAGTGTACACAACGTGCTCATGCAAAGTTGATCTTTAATAACTTTAATGTGTTGTACAAACAATAAGAATATCGGGCGAATGATCATCAGTTTTTTTTGTTTTTTTTTTAGATGCTAGACTCATATCGAAAACCAATAGGTTACTAAAGTTACGAAAAATCCCATACGATAGAATACAACTTTGGAAGTGATGTAATGTATTGTATTGTAATGTATTCTTCCATTTCCAAGCATGCGTGGTCTTGGTCCTACAAATACCATACGAAATTCCTTAGTTCTGTTATCGTATGAGAAACATTTTCACACTTATCCCTTCGGTTATTTTATCATTAACTGTCGTGATCGGCTCTCGAAATCTGTGTACTAATAATCAGATTATTGGACGATCGTTTTGAAAGTGGTATCTTTTGTTCGATTTTCTTATCGTGTTTACTAGGCATTACTGTATGCATGATAGAAGCACAATGTAAAATCCTACAGTTTTAGTATAAAGGAGAACTAGACCTTCAGTAATAAAAAATCGCAAGCAACTTATCTGCCTCTTTTCAATTTTCTGTTAAACGCACAGTGAGCCGTGCATGTGCAGCTCAGGACATATTCTCGCAATGGTGCCAATCTTAATGCCCCGTCGGCCAATCAGGAGGCCAAAAGCCTGGCAATGTGAGAGTGTGAGCTACTACAATGATTGTGGAACCCATGCTGAGGAGCTGCCTTCCTGCTTACTAAACACATAAGGTGTTAGTTGTGATACCTCCACCCTGCCTCTCCACCTCATCCAATCAGAGAAAATTTTGCATTGATTGACAAAATGCAAAGTGTTCTATTAAGGGTGCACATGCCAAGCCAGGGACCTCCTGTGTTCACAATGTAGCAGGCCAGCTGCTTGGAACGGGACTCAGAAACTAGTGGAGATCACTGCAGTATTGGTGCCTACTAGAGTGATGTCCAGCTTCCCCAGGGATCCCATAGGTATGACTCGCACATACTTGAATTGGTTCAAGCTGGGCCAATGTAAGTATGTAAAAATTATTAAAGAGGAAGTAAACCCTAATGGGTTTACTTCCTCTTTGTTTCCCTGCAAAGGTAAAGCATAATGGACTACTATGCATCGCATAGTAGCCCATTAAGTGTCACTTAACTGACACAGGAGCCAGCGAAGTCACCGCTGTCCCCTTGTGTACAGAGCCTCTATCTTCTTGGTGGGTCTCGCGGCTCCGGCGCTGTCATTCGATGGCGCCACAATGACGTCACTCCGGCGCATGCCCACGGGAGCCGCCACTTGCGGCATATCGCCATTGAGAGCGGCGCACTATGTGCGCCACTGTCTACGACGCATGCGCCGTAGACAGCGGTGCCTGTCTTTTGGTAAATATCTCCTAAACCGTGTAGGTTTGGGAGATATTTATTGGACCTACAGGTAAGCCTTAATCTAGGCTTACCTGTAGGTCAAAGTGGTTTGTAAGGGTTTACAACCACTTTAAATAAAAATACCTGTTGAATTTGCCAGTGACCTATTCTTGCTGTTTTTTGGTGGCAATGATCTGCATGGTCATCTACCTTCTGCATTGTTGTCACCGCTTGTCAATATGCTCCAAAAAAGACATATCTACTCTGCCTTGCTCTTTTATGATCCAAACGACCCAGGCATTGCTGTGCAATGAATGGCAGTGGCAGGATGAGCCACTGTCAATCAGTCACTACTACATTGCCAATCAAGTAATCCAGCTGGTGAGGTAGGCAGTGTTTGATAGCGGATCCTCCCATGGGCGTCCGTAGGTAGGGGTAAGGGGGGGGGAGTGACCCCCTCTGGAATCGGCAAGGGTCTGCCTTGGACATATCATGTAGCTGTGCTGGCTCTGTGTTTGTGCGAGTCGGCTCCACAGCTGTTGCAGATCAGTGTCATTACAGTGGCTTACAGAGCTCTATACTACCACCTCTGGCTGCTTCCTGTATGTGTGCCCTCGTGTTTGCTTTGCTGCCTGTAATGTATTTTCAAAGGGACATGTGGAAACAGGACCTGGGAGAAGGAAGACCACCATGACCTTACAAGTGGGGGCTGTGAGTACAAGTGAAGGGAGGAAGCTGTACGGGGGGGGGGGGGGGGGGGCAGAGCTGTGTCTGTGTGTGTGTGCTTACAGATTTGTATGTGGGGGTCTGACATATATATACAAATGAGGGGGGCAGCTGAGTGCATACAGGTATGATCAGTGAAGGGGGGTGCCAGATATAGGAAAAATCATATCATCAGTCCTGTCCTGTATACAGCTATATACACCCATTTTCATTCCTGTATTCCTCCATCATCACTTTAAACTTTTTATTTTAATATTTTACACAACACATTTCATCTTTTACATTTTAGCTTATTTTATAACATCACATCTGTCATATACATATTCTATGGCATGTATTGCTTGTATTTTACTTCCACTATTCCCTTTGGAGTTCCCTCTGTCCCTGTGAGACACAGAGAGAGAAAAAAAAAAAAAAAAAAAAACAACAACAAAAAGAAAGGGAGAAAAAGGGAAAAAAAAAAAATATATAAAAAAAATAAAAATAAAAAAACATTTATAAACAATCTCCCCTATTGCCCTTCCCCTCCCCCCCCCAGGCGTCACTCTGCTACGCCCCCCCCCCCCCCCCCCCCCCCCGCTCCTCCCCTATATGAAAAATAGGGTGCCCATGTCGCTTCATACTTCTCCTCCTGGTCTCTAATTGTCATTGTGAGGTTTTCCATTTGTTGGATTTCTCCCACTTTGGCCCACCATTGGGCCAACGTGGGGGGTACGTCTTTTTTCCATAGAGCAGGAATACAGGCTCTCGCCGCCGTGAGGAGATGTTTTAAAAATGATTTTTTGTATTTTTCAACCGACATTGGAACATCATTTAGTAAAAATGCAGCCGGGTTTTCTCCAAGAGACACCCCTGTAATTTCCCTTGCTGTTTCCTCCACCATCTTCCAGTATTCTCTGATTTTGTCACATTCCCAAAAAATATGCAGCATTGTTCCCTCTGATTTCCCACATCGCCAGCATGTATTTGGCGTCTGAGGGAATATGGCATGTAGCATGCTTGGGGTCCTGTACCAACGGGTGAGGATCTTGTACCCCCCCTCCTGATATCTACTTGCTATTGATGTTTTATGCACGGATCTCAGTATTTTTTCTTTTTGTTTTTGGGAAAACGTGACCTTCAGGTCTTCTTCCCAGGCGCATATGTAACTTAACTTTTCGGGGGCTTCGTGTCTTGTAATCATTTCATAGAAATATGACAGAGGGTGTCTCAAAGTCTCGCCGTCCAGGCACATCTGCTCAAACTCCAACAACCCCCGAATTTCAGGATATTTTTTACTTTTTGAGAGAATATAGGCTCCCAACTGCATTGCTCTAAAGTAATCTAGTTCTGGGGTGAGTTTGTTTTCTATCTCCCTTCTTGTCATTATTTTTCCCTCTTTTGAAAAATGTATAATCCTATTTATCCCCCTACTTCTCAAGTCGGAGAATTTCTGGTCCGATAGGCCTGGCTCAAAGTCGAATGTACCTAATATAGGTAGCATAGGACTTGGTTCACTTGATATCTTGTTTTTATTAAAAATCTTTTTACTTATATTTAGGGTTGCCCCGATCAGTGGGTGTTTTTTAACTGCCATTGGGATATCCTTTCCAGCCATCCATGCCAACCCCTCCAAGGGGGCTTTACTCAACGCTTGTTCCATAATTACCCATGGCTTCTTTTTTTTGGCGCACCATTCCTTTATTCTAACTAAATGTGAGGCTTCCTGATACTTACATGGGTCTGGGAATCCAATGCCACCTCTTTCTTTAGGGAGGGCCAGGATAGATCTTCGTAGTCTTGCGGGCTTTCCAGCCCATACAAAACTCAAGAGTCCTGACCGAAGTTCTTTCATAAAACTTTGAGGGATCTTTACTGGCATGGTTTGAAATAAGTATAGAAGCCTTGGTATTACATTCATTTTTATTATATTCGTCCTTCCGAACCACGTAAAGATTTCTTTGTCCCATCTTTTCAAATCTATCCTTATTTGTTTTAACATTGGGGCGTAGTTTAATTCAAACACCCTACTTAGGACTTTAGGTATTTTGGTCCCTAAATAATCAATATGTGAGTCTGTCCATCTGAATTTGAATTGGGTAGTTATCTGGTAGGTCAAGGACTCACTCATCTCTAATCCCATGGCTTCTGACTTATTGTAGTTCACTTTAAAGTTTGCTATGTCCCCAAATTTCTGTAGCTCCCCCAGGAGGGGAGGCAAGGATATGGCTGGAGAGGATATGAAAAAAATCAGGTCATCAGCAAAAGCAGCTAATTTATGTTCCTCAGTATCTGTCTTTATGCCTCTAATGTCTCGGTTTGAGCGTATTTTCCTTAGAAATGGTTCCATTGTGAGGACAAAAATGAGGGGTGATAGTGGGCAGCCCTGACGTGTTCCGTTTTGAATTCTAAAGGGTTCCGAAAGTCTATCATTTACCTTCACTCTAGCAGTCGGTACCGAGTAGAGGTTTTGGAACCATCTCAGCATTCCCTCCCCTAGGCCAATATGTTGGAATGTAGCCCTCAGATACAGCCAATCCACCCTATCGAAAGCTTTTTCTGCATCTGCTGAGATTATTGTTAAGGGTTTATGTTGGCTTTGAGACCAATATATTGCATTTATTACTCTCTGTGTATTCTCCCTGCCTTCCCTCCCTGGGGTGAACCCAACTTGGTCAGTATAGATAAGTACCGGGATGTATTCAACCAGTCTGTTAGCTAATATTTTGGAGAATATTTTTAGGTCCACATTTAGTAATGATATTGGCCGGTAACTGGAACACTGAGATGGATCCTTCCCCTCTTTTGGAATAACTGCAATGTGTGGTGTGTAGCGAATTCCGACAAAGTGCCACGCATGCTCAGATCACATTACAAGACCAAAGCTATTGGCTACTAGCCTCTACGTAGTCCCGTTGTAGGCAACAAACGTCACCACGTTCAGAATGATCGGATTTTCCAACAACTTTGTCCGACCGTGTGTATGCAACACCAGTGTCGGACTAAATCCGTCGGAAAAAATCCGATGGATTTTGTGGTCGGATTTTCCGACCGTGTGTACGGGGCATTACAGTCAATGGCTCCGAACCATTCCCGTGCCCCCGTACCTCTGGCCAAATGTGGTACTGCACACCCCATTAGCTTGAATTCTGCTCATTTGGCAAGACAACACTCGCAAACCGAGTCAGAATTGGAAAAAAAAAAGTTGCTCGTAAATCAAGGTTCCACTGTATATAGGTTTAAAAATGTATACATGTTATACAGAATCATGTGCTTTTCCAAAAATGGTATTTTGAATTGCTGACCCTTTATAAAGTCTTTTGTCTAAGTGGTTTCAGTTTAGTTTCCAACATAGCTACGATCTGCTAGGGGTTTGCATGCTTCTTCTATGTTTCTGCAAGTTTCCTTTGGTTGTCTAGTATCTTTTCATTGTCCAAAACATGAGCAGTGTACATTCCTCCATCAATGCTCTTTATTAACGTGTGTGGTTAACCTTAAAGTGGTTGTAAACCCTTCCATATACCCAGTGAAGTGACTGACCTCAGGTTTCAGAGATGAAACAAATCCTCCTACATACGTTGTATGAGTTCACTTTCAGCTCTCTCTTCTCCACAGCCTTCTAATGCACACATTTCCACAGAATTTCTGACCTGCAGTAGGCAGGGGGCAAGGCTCTGATGTCACACACTGCAGAGCAGGGAGCTAAGTGTAATCTGAGACTTGAGTGGAGACAGGGCCGTTTTTAAGGCAGGGCAAAAGGGGCAGCTGCCCTGGGCCCTGTCATTGTTGTGGGGCCCAAAGCAGCTGCCTCATACTTGCCAACTATCCTGGTTTAAGTTCCCTCGTCCCTTGAGGTTTTAGTCCTGTGCTGTGTCCCAATATCTCAGTGTGAAGTGTTGCTACTAATGCTGCTCAGCTCTGCCCTATTGCTGTGTACAGATGACTCACCTGCAGACCCTGTGTTTATATGTCAATTACTGGCATTCATATGGAAATAGCGGCGCCCAGCAGCATTGCAATATATATCATACCCCCCTAAGGTCGTATCCACAGTAATCTCTAGCAATGAATCAACAAGCAGAAATCATGTGCTGTAACCTCTAGCAACTAATCAGTGAGCCGTTATGTGTGCTGTAACCTCTAGCAACCAGTCAGTAAGCAGTAATGATACACTGTAACCTCTGGCAACCAATCACAATAGCTGCCTGATCTGATTCAGTAAACAGATTTTGAGTCTAGCTGCTATTTATTGTATGTCTCAGAGCAGATGGAGAGCAAAACTGCATGGGGGGGGGGGGGGGGCCAAGAAAAGTTTTGCCCAGGGTCCAATCAATATTAAAGACGGCCCTGAGTGGAGAGAAATGACACACACCCTTCTTTAACCACTTGCCAGTATAGCAATATGACGTCGGCAAAGTTGTTGCGATATCCTGACTGGACGTCATATGACGTCACCAGGCTATCAAGCTTCTGCGTGCACCCGGGGGTGCGCATCGCATCGATCGTTGTTGTGGTGTGTCAGTCTGACACACCGCAACTCGGATCTAGGTTAAGAGTCTCTGACAGAGACTCTTTACCACGTGATTAGCCATGTCCAATCACGGCTGCTCACAATGTAAACAGGAAGAGCCGCTAATCGGCTTTTCCTCACTCGCGTCTGACAGACACGAGTAGAGGAGAGCCGATCGGCTGCTAGTTTGGGTACATTGTAGCATGACCACGCAATTGTCATTTAAAAAGTGACAACGCTGAAAATTGACTTGGGCAGGAAGGTGCGAAAGTGCCCTGTATTGAAGTGATTAAAGTCTCATAGAGAAACATTCACAGCTGAGGCTGCCAAGCACCTTCTGTGTGCTGGGGGTGGGGGGGCAAGCCCATCCCCTGGAATTCTGTGGTTGCGGCATAGCCTGGCTCATGCAGGTAGGAACCACACTAGGTGCTTAGGATTCAGACTAGTGCACACAATAGAGCAGTGGCTCTTAACCCCTAATTGGTTTATATGTGGGGGAACTGTGACGATCGGCTTAAAAAAAGAACATTTATATTCACTATGCAGCTTCCCCCCTTTTGCCAAACCATTTTAAGAAATTAAAGACCATTAACCATTGGTTAATCTATCTTTGTATTGGACAACTTAAATAAAGAATAAAAATTTAAGAAAAAAATAAAATAAATTAAAGACAATGTACCCTGCCACTACGTATGAGGCAATCAATTTTTAATAAAATAAAGTAATAGGGAGCATGCTCCCTATTAGACCATATCTGCCTGGCCAGATCTTCTCCCCCAGTCGCTGTGGAAGACTGTGCCTGAGTGCGCTCGCTATACTCTGACTGTGCCTAATTTGGGTAAGGAAACCAACTTATATATTGAACCCCCTTTCCCATGCATCCCTGATGCTACTTTTGCATCATGATATACTGTAATGTATTATATCTGTGAATTTGTTTTTCAGATGTACATATGTTCTGAAGAAGCCACTTTGTTGCGAAACTAGTCAATGAAACATTGAAATCATCCATTATATGTATGGTTTTTAGTATATATGTTGTGTTCATATTTTGTTTTCATTCTTGTCTTTTTTGTAATAAATGGTTTAAAACTTTTATACCCGTTTCACATTGTGAGCTAAATATATACACCAAGTACCGCAATAGTCCACTAGCTCCCCTTTCTTTCTTGGCATTCTGGATTGGGAACCAGATCACCAAAAAATCTTAAAGTGGTAGTAAACTCTGTACTACCACTTGTACCTACAGGTAAGCCTATAATAAGGCTTGCCTCTAGGTACAGTGAATATCTCCAAAACTTGCACTGTTTAGGAGATATTCAGAGTGCACCATCTACCCATGCGCTCTAAAGGTCCGGCTTACAGTGTAGAGCTTGCTCCAAAAATGCATGCCTGGGAGTGACGTCATCGCGGCTCCGGCCAAACACATAGCCGGAACTCGTGAACCCAGAAGACGAACAGGGGGAAACATGTCAGCCCTCTCAGCAGTGACTTTACCGTGCTGGAGGGCTCCATTCCAAGGTGAGTATTTCATAATGTGCTAGTATGCAATGCATACTAGCACATTATGCCATTGCCTTGCACTTTTTTTTTTTTTTTATAATATCGGTGGTTTACAACTGCTTTAAGCTGACCATACATTTTACAATTTGAGTGTACAATCTCCTTTAAATCAACCAACAACTATGCAGTGTGAAGGCCTGAATGACTGGATACAGACGCTAAATAGTAATTGTTCAGGTAGATCCTTATGACGGACAGGAGTACTTTGGGTAATCTTAATGGAGGCTGTAAACAGTTTGTACAATCAGATTGTAAAGTGTGTGGCCAGCTTCCGTTTTGGACATTAGAATCCAGGCCAAAGGAGCATGGTTTAGGGACTATTTACATTGTTACATTGAAAGGTGCTAAAATGCATGTGTCCAAGTTGTCCATAATAAAAATGGCGTCTGTTCCCATCTCTGTGCTGCAGTGCTTTGTGTTTTGATAAATACGACAGGTCCATTTTTTTTCTGCATTTTAGTGAGATGGAAGTCAATGACAACACATCAAAATGCACATAACATTCATGTTGGGGCTTTGACAACTTGTATTAACACGCTTTGGTCAATGCCTGTATGCAGGGGCGTTGCTAGGTCTACAAAAGATCTGGGGCTAGAGCCCATAGCAGCGTAGTAAATAAAGTTATACGCTTGGGCGGGCATACACATGTATATTATATATGTACATACGTGTGTGTGCGTATATATATCCCCAGAGAGCCCCCCTTACATCAGGGTCCCCAGAGAGCCCCCCCCCCCCTTGGGGACCCCTGCAGAGACTCGGGGCTATGGGCCCCAGATTCGGGGCTATAGCCCCAAAAGCCACCCCCTAGCAACGCCACTGCCTGTATGTATTAGCTCTGTAATCCTAACATCAAAAGCACACTGGAAATTGGCACGCATCTACAACACATGTTAATGCACAAAGGAAATGCACAATGATGTAGGACAATGCACCTCCCTAAGCTAGTCGCTGGGCTGAAGAAGATAAATCGCTAATTTCCCCAATTCACGCTAAACAGTGTTTCTGCTGCCCTCTATTGTATTCAGACGGCGCACCATTAGCTGCCCGAATACCCGAACAGCGACTGCATCTGATAGAATGCAGTCACTCTTCAGCCAACAATTTTCCACCTCCTTCAATTTTAAAACCAATTCTTGTCCAGCCAGGTTGTGCTGACAGGACCACCCGTGTCTCACAGCTTGAATTGTTTTTTTTTAACATAAGCTGATCATAGATGGTTCGAAGCTCAGCTCATTAAAACATTTTTTGATCAAACCGCTGGCTGATCGAAAAAAAGTAACCATGGACAACCTTCGCAATAATCAGCCAAAATAGTAGTGGTGAGATGGAAGTCAATGACAACACATCTTATGCCGCGTACACACGGTCGGATATTCCGATGAAGAAAACTCCAATCGGATTATGTTGTCGGAAAATCCGATCGTGTGTGGGTGCTAGTGGGCTTTTTCCGTCAGAAAAAATTTGAGAGCAGGATCGGACTTTTTCTGATCGTGTGTAGAGAATTACGACGCACAAAGTGCCACACATGCTCACAAGACATTCGAAGACTAAAGCTATTGGCTACTGGCCTCTATGTAGTCCCGTCGTACGCGTTGTATGTCACCGCGTTCTGAACAATTGGATTTTCCGACAACTTTGTCCGACCATGTGTATGCAACACCAGTTTCGGACAAAATCCGTCTCAAAAAATCCGGTGGATTTTGTGGTCGGAATTTCTGACCGTGTGTACAGGGCATTAAAGAAAATATAAACCCAACATTGCATATTCCTGATATGTGCCTGATGTACCATGTACTTGTATGAAAATGGATCCTGTTCTTTGTATTGCTTCCTTTGTGTGAAATTCCTGGAATTCTTGCCGGTCCCTCTGCTTTCCTATTAAAAACTGACCACACTAGGAGAGCACAGCATGGTCATTTCTCTAGCTGTTCTAGGAACTGAGCCTGCTTTCCTCCAATGATCTGACACTCCCCTCCTGCATAGCCATTCATTGGGAAGACCAGTGTGATGCTGTTTCTTCTTTCCACCTCTTATGCAGCTGAGAACAGAGGGTATGTGATCACGTAGAAAAAAAGGGAAAAAGGGTATTTATAATGTTTTTTATATATACACACACAAATGTTTTGCCTTTTATTTCTATTTATAATGGAAATGGTTGTTTTACAAGATGAGGGTTTACATATACTTTAACGCTTTTATTATATGTAATCTCTGAGTAACAGGGCCCTCCTAACCCTCTTGAATTGCAATGTAAGCAAGGTACTGTCTTCCTTTATAATGTAAAGCACTGGGCAAACTGTTGGAGTTATTTAAATTCTGTATAAAAAATGAACCTCTATGCACACACATAGATCTAGTTAAAGGGTTTTTACTTAAAAGAGTTAAAGGAGTTTACTTTCTGGAACGTGTTACAGGTTCCACCCATATTTAGGCTTTAACATGTAACATGTTCCAGCTCCTGCGGCCTCTTCTCCAGATCAACAGCTCAGTGTGACAGCGAGAGGGGGATATTCTCCCCATACCCACTGTCACAATTCAAAAACAGCACAGCCGTGTAGGGCTCCATCCATGGGGCCACATCCTTCATTCACAGTATCCTGTGAATGAATGAACTACAAGTACTGTCATCCACCACAGCAGACAGCTTGTAGTTCTGAATAAACTGCAAGGGTGCTGATGAGCGCCCTTGTAGTTTATTCATAAGCCCTGCAGCAGTGTTAATTTTGGCAACAAATTTCAATTTAGTTTTAGTCTTATGCCCTGTCGGAAATTCAGACGGAAAAGATCTGATCTGATTATGTTATCGGAAAATCCGATCGTGTGTGGGCTCTATTCTGACAGAAAAAAATTGAGAGCAGGATCTAAAATTTTCCCACAAAAAAATCAGATTGGACTTTTTCCGATCGTTTGTAGAGGATTCCGATGGACAACGTGCCACGCATGCTCAGATCAAATTACGAGACCAAAGCTATTGGCTACTAACCTCTATGTAGTTCCGTCGTACACAACGAACGTCACCACGTTCCGAACGATCGGATTTTCCGACAACTTTGTCCGACCGTGTGTATGCAACACCAGTTTCGGACAAAATACGTTCGGACGGATTTTGTGGTCGGAATGTCCGACCGTGTGTACAGGGCATTATTCTAATGCCGTGTACACACGACCAGACTTTTCGACGGACTGAATTCCATCTGACTTTTCGACTGGCTTTCGACAGACGTCCGTAGAATCGGACTTGTCTACACACAATCACACCAAAGTCCGACGGATTCGACCGTGATGACGTACGACCGGACTAGAATAAGGAAGTTCATAGCCAGTAGCCAATAGCTGCCCTAGCGCCAGTTTTCGTCCGTCGGACTAGCATACAGACGAACTGATTTTTTGACCGGTCTCGAGTCTGTCAGAAAGATTTGAAAGATGTTCTAAATCTAAAGTCTGTCTGATTTTTCAACAGCAAAGGTCCGATGAAGCCCACACACGGTCAAATTGTCTGACGGATTTGTTCCGTCGGACCTTTGCTGTCCAAAAATCCATTAGGCATTAGGACTAAACTGGCATTTTAGTTTAAGTCCCATTTTAGTCTTCTGCAATTGTTTTAATTGTATTTAGTCTACTAAAATAAATTTATAAATTTATATAAACTAATAAACAAATTTTAGTCATCTAAAATCTAATGGGTGTAGTTAAATTGTAATGCATCATTTAAGCATTTCTCTACAATTTCCAAACTCATTATATACTGCTGGAGTGAAAAATCTAATATGTTATGGTATACATCAAATTTCAATTTAGTTTTAGGCTAATGCCCCATACACGCGGTCGAAAAATCCGACCACAAAATCCGTCGGATTTTTTCCGACAGATTTTGTCCGACACTGGTGTTGCATACACACGGTCGGACAAAGTTGTCGGAAAATCCGATCATTCTGAACGTGGTGACGTTGGTTGCGTACGACGGCACTATGTAGAGGCTAGTAGCCAATAGCTTTGGTCTTGTAATATGATCTGAGCATGCGTGGCACTTTGTCCGTCGGAATTCGCTACACACGATCGGAAAAAGTCAGATCGGACTTTGTTGTCGGAAAATTTTAAGAGCAGGAGATAAAACTTTGTCCGTCGGACAATCCGATGGAAAATGTCCGATGGTGCCCACACACGTTCGGAATTTCCGACAACATTGTCCGATAGGACAGAATCCATCGGAAAATCCGACTGTGTGTATGGGGCTTTAGTCTTTTTACTAAAATGCCATTTTAGTTGTCTCAATCATTTTAGTTTTAGTCGTGTTTTAGTTGACTAAAATGGTATTAAGTTAGTCGACTAAAATCTTTTAGTCGGTTTTAGTCGACAAAATTAACACTGCCCTGCAGCTTTCAAACTGACAGCCTTTACGGAGATACGAACTGAAAGCGTCAAGGCTTGTCTGCAGAAGCCTGACATTGCACCCCTGATCCACTGATTACGGGGTGCAATGCTTTCCAGGCTCCTGCAAGAAAAAATAATGAATGCAATTTTTCTTTCCTGCAAAAACATGTGCATTCATAATTTTTTTTCTAAAAAAGGCGAACTTATGTTTTAATATCCTTTGTAAAACACTGCAGAAGATTTATCAGTAATACTATATATAGATATATAGATCTATCTATATATAGATATATATATATATATATATATATATATATATATATAGATACACACACTGTGCAGGCATTATTGTCAGCAGAAGACATGCAAATGATCTGGGAATTGCACGTTGCACTGTTTGCATACTGATACAAGACAATTGGTAAATATTAACTTCATGTTATAGCTGGAGGTTGGCATTCTGCGATATTTATACCAGCAACGTGGCGACAGCAGGCACAGTGGGGCAATGCTCCCATCCTGTGTAAATGAAATGTAGCCTTTTGTAAACATTCAAAGAGTAGATAATAAATAAGACCAGCACAGAATCACGCAGGCACAGCTGAAAAGTACCAGACAAATAATTACATCTTTATTCTTTAGCAATGCAAACTGTGGCATCCAGATTTAGAGAAACAACACATTCCAGCACGGCTGTTGTGCAGGGTTTGCTGAGATTGGTAGCCCCTTAGCATTAGCAGTTGGTACACTGCTATATAATCCTACCCTTCACAGCGATCACCCAAACAATGATATTTACATATGAAAAAAAAATGTGTAACCAAGATAAGAGCACTTATACACACGATCAGATTTTCCAATAACAAATGTTGAATGTGAGCTTGTTGTCAGAAAGTCCGACCTTGTGTACGCTCCATCGAACATTTGCTGTCGGAATTTCCACCCACAAATGTTTGAGAGCAGGCTCTCAAATTTTCTGACAACAAAACTTGTTGTAGGAATTTCCAATCATGTGTACACAATTCTGATGCACAAAAGTTCACGCATGCTCGGAATCAAGCAGAAGGAGCCGCACTGGCTATTGAACTTCCTTTTTCTCGGCTCATCGTAATTGGGAATTTTGGGCCAACATTTGTGTGACCGTGTGTATGCAAGACAAGTTTGAGCCAACAACCTTGGAACAAAAATCCACGGTTTTGTTGTCGGAAAATCCGATTGTGTGTACGGGGCTTAAGACATGCAGCAGTTCACTTGTTAGGCCCCTTTCACACGGCCGATCCGTTCAGATCCGCCTGAAAAAGTCAGTTTTTCAGGCAGACCTGAATGGATGCTCCATAGAGGTCTATGGAGCGTCGGATGTCAGTGGTGACATGTCCGCTGACATCCGACCCGCTCCGACCCGCTCCGATACGAAAAAGTGTGGCGGAGGAAAAAGATATTTTTCCATCCATCATGGGATCGGATGACGACAGACTTTACAGCCCATAGGGGAGAGCGGCGCTCTCTTTCTGTTCAGCGGAGATCGCTCCGGCGATCCCCGCTGAGCAAGCGGATATCCACTGATCTGCCCCATGTGAAAGAGGCCTTAAGGCTGTGCTTAGATTCATGGTAATCTGAAATTTAGCCAGGGTGCTGCCTTTCTGTGAAATATTACCAGAAACAAATCAGTGTTCAGAGCTTCCAGATGCACCATTCAGCTATAAAATGAGAGATCTTAACCGCTTCCCGACCGGCTCATGTACATATAAGTGAGCAGAATGGCACGGGCAGGCAAAATCCTGTACCTGTACGGGATTTTTTTAAATGCCTGCCCGTGGGTTGCGTGCGCGCCGCCAGCGGCGCGCTCGCGACCCAGTCGGGAGCTCCGTGACCCCGGCCGCGGGACCAGCGGACCCGATCGCTGCTGGTGTCCCGCGATCGGTTCACGGAGCTGAAGAACAGGGAGAGGTATGTGTAAACAAACCTCTCCCCGCGCTTCCTACTGTGCCTGTCATTGATTGGCTGTTCCCAGTCATCGGGAAAGCCGATCAATGACATCAGACGTCAGCCCCGCCCCCTAATGTAAAAAAACACACGTCACAGCCCATAACCCCTCCCCTCCCCCTAGTGGTTAACCCCTTCACTACAACTGTCATTTATACAGGAATCAATGCATTTAAATAGCATTGATTGCTGTATAAATGACAATGGTCCCAAAAATGTGTCAAAAATGTCCGATGTGTCGGCCATAATGTCGCAGTCACAATAAAAATCGCTGATCGCCGCCATTACTAGTAAAAAAAAAATACTAATAAAAATGCTATAAAACTATCCCCTATTTTGTAAACGCTATAACTTTTGCGCAAACCAATCAATAATCGCTAATTGCGATTTTTTTTTTTTACCAAAAATATGTAGAAGAATACGTATCGGCCGAAACTGAGGAAAAAAAATGTTTTTTATATATTTTTTGGGGATATTTATTATAGCAAAAAGCAAAAAATATTGCATTTTTTTCAAAATTGTCGCTCTATTTTTGTTTATAGCGCAAAAAATAAAAACCGCAGGGGCGATCAAATACCACCAAAAGAAAGCTCTATTTGTGGGAAAAAAAGGACGCCAATTTTGTTTTGGAGCCACGTCGCACGACCGCGCAATTGTCAGTTAAAGCGACGCAGTGCCGAATCGAAAAAAGGGGCCTGGTCCTTTGGCTGCCAATTGGTCCGGGGCTGAAGTGGTTAATAATTGCCTGAAAAATGGTTGGTTTTCCACTGCAGATTATTCAGTAACGAATGAAAAAATAAAGCTGCTCTTGCATTGTTTCATTCTGCTAGAACCAAATTAAAACACAATAGCATTGTAGTTTAGGAAAACAGTATTTTTTTTCAACTAGCCTGGTAGTTTTGTTTTCCGCTCTCTCGCTCTATAGCTAGATAGATAGCTATAACACTTATTTAATTAAGCAAAAAAAAAAAAAGTCCCATAATTCAAAAAACGAATCAGATTTCACTTTTAGCAGAAGTCATAATAGTGAACAAAAAATTCTAATTAGTGTACTCTGTATATTTCATGTTCCTTATTATATAACAAACAAAGCTGCATATGGTAAAATGTTTGTGTTTTAGGCTTGGTTCACACCTACAGGTGCCACGAGCACACTCACACTACGTTTCTGCGCCTAGCATGTAGGGCAGCCCATTCATTTCAGTGAGCTGCCCTACACACGATATACACAGAAAAGAAGTCCCAGA
>CM053035.1:48845459-48924481 GCA_028564925.1 Lithobates sylvaticus | reverse complement strand
ATCCTGCTATTCTGCTGCAAAGGAGATAGATTGTGGAGGAACGCCGGCACAGGATTGACTTATTAAAAGGCTTTTATTGATCTTTGGTCTGATGAGTGCATCCCCATAGGGGAATCCATACCGCACGTGGTGAATACCTGGTGGAAATGTTCGGTGAAGCTGCTACTATTTCACAAAAGGGACTACTGCGTGGGGGCTATTTATCAGATCATAGTTATTCAACATTTTTTTGGTTCATGTTTTATTCACCGTATGGTCCTTGGTGACAATAAGGAAACAAGCGCTGCTGCAATAATATAAAGACTTGGTTTAAACAGGACTATTTTTATAGGATTGCCGTATTTCTTATATTTGTAGATCTCAAGCAGCTGCTATCACCAGGAGTGGTGCAATATATTTATATATTTATTTACATTTTATATTGATATACTTATTTATTGATTGTTATCCATTTTAAGAAGTACAGATCCAGATAGCGCGGAGGAGTGTACCTTAGGGGCGGGCATTTTATGGTCACACTCTATTTCTTTTACAGATCCTATTGGATGCCTAGCGCTTTGGTGCAACAGAGAGGAGACACGGGAGGAACGGACACCAGAGCCACTGCCTGCATGAGCAAAGGAGAGGACACCAAAGCCCTAGGCCTTAATCGGGTAGGTTCCGACATGCTGGCAGCACGAGGGGGGTGGGGAGTTGTTAGTAATGCGCTGCTGGCGGGGGGGTTGGTGTCTGTCAATCCAGTGCCGCGGGCGGAGGGGGGGGGGGTGTGGTGTGTATATACCCTGAGGCTAAGCTGTATACACTGAGGCTGAGCTGTATACCCTGATTTGTGATGTGGAGATGTATACCCTTATCTGTAATGCTGAGCTATATTCCCTGATCTGTGAGGCTAAGCTATATACCCTGATCTGTGATGCTGAGCTATATACCCTGATCTGTGATGCTGGGGCTGTATAATCTGTCCTATGATGCTGTGTATACTCCTGACACTATGGGTGGAAACAAGTGGAATACAGGGGGACGGAGTGGGTGGATTCTATAAGGGGTGGGGCTTATGAGAAGTGGGATGGGTCAAAAATGAAGGGCGGGGTCTGGCACCCCCCATCCTAAAACTTCACCAGCCGCCACTGCTCAGTGTACAGTATATCATTGTGTGTGGTTTTTATTTCTTTAAAGAGACCCCATCACCAATTATGCAGATAAAAACAAGTAATCAAAATGCATATTGCATTAGTTTTCCTTTCCATAAATTATTTTATTTACTATATGCAACGTACTTGTGAACTTTCTAGAAAAAAAAGGCAATACCATAGCACTGTCACCTGCCCAATAGGTGTAAAGTGCAGTAAACTAGAGGTGCCAGAATATACTGTACCTGGAACAATACTAACTGCTTCCACTATGCCTGAATGCCAGGCCATTTTTAAAAGGCAAACCTTCCTCCCTCTCTCACATTCCTATTGGCCATTAACTATGATGAGCCACTTTATTGACCAGTAGCAGTGTGAAGAAGGTGGGGAGACAGGTGCGCTCTGTCACTAGCAGGAAGTTGTTGAGCTTTGCCCAGTTAGTAAGGAAAGCCATTGGGTGCCCCAATTACACTGGCGGTACAAACCATTATGTTTTTTCTAATAAGTGAGCAAAGCGGAAGCTTTTTGCTTTCAGACAGTCTCTTTAAAATCTAACCCCCATATCCCCCCTATAGAAACAGAACATGTGAGGGTGTGTGTACATTTGAGCTTGAGCTATTGAGCACTGTAAACTAAAGGTAGAGCAATTGAAATACCCTTGTGAACATTATTCTAGAACTCCACCTGCTGGATTGAAATCTAAGGACCAGTTCACACCAGAATCCAGTGCAGGAAACCCACATTTCTTATGCGTTTCCTACAGCGTGTTTCAAAACACTTTAAAAAAACTTGCGATCTGCAGCAGGTGTCAGTGTTAACTTAACAACACCTCCAATGCATGTCATAAACGCAGTGCATTTGCTTGCACCAGATCACATGGTACAGTAGTACCATGCGATCCAGTTGCTGTGCATTTTCTAAAGTAGTGCATTCACTGCTTTTTATTGCGGTCCAGTGGGATTTTTGCCCATTCAAATGAATAGGCTGAAATCACACTGCACCCGGATTGCATGTGAATCGCACAGCAATGCAAAGTGTGTGTCCGTGTGATTAATAGTGTGAACTGCCCCATATGTACTGAATTTTAATCTATTAATATAAAGATATTACTATGCAATATTTTAAATTAACCAAGAAAAATTTGAAAATATTTTGTAAATTGCATTGTTGTAAGCCTTTAACATTAAAGAAAGGCATTATACTGTATATTTTATCTCAGGAACAATAAGTTACTAGTGTCTAAATTACTAAACATCTCTGTACAGCTAAATATGACAAACATAAAAGTTTTCTAAAAACAAGAAGAGAACCTGCAAGCATAAAAAAGTGAGGAATTTAAAAGAGGGGGTAAGGCAGATAGGAGATTTGATAGGTGTGTCTCATCCCAGCTCGTCAGTTTAAAGCGTAAGGCCCCTTTCACACGGGACGGATCCGTATTGATCCGCCCCATGAAGATCTGCTGCTCAGCGGGGATCGCTCAGCTGATCCCCGCTAAGACGGCTGATGACAGGGCGGTGTCAGATCTCCGCTCTCCCCTATGGAGGATCGGATGAACACGGTGCGTCTGTCCGTGTTCACCCGATCCGCTCTGCAGACGGATGGAAAAATAGTGTTTTCCTCCGTCTGCAGAATCGGACAATAGCGGAGGCGGACAATAGCGGGTGTCAGCGGATGCTCAGCCGCTGACACCCGCTATCCCATAGGGGTGCATGTATGTCCATTTTTCATCCAAAAACGGATGGATGAAAAACGGACATACCGTCCGCATGTGTGAAAGGGGCCTAAGGCCCCTTTCACATGGGCTTTCCAATCAGGTCCATCTGTCAGTTTTTCAGGTAGACCTGATCGGATGTTCCATTCAATTCTATGGAGTGGCGGAGTGACATGTCCGTTGACATTCGCTGCTATCCAATCTGATCCTGTCTGCCATGAAGAGTCATGATTAAAGCCTGATTGCCAAAACGTGTTGTTTTTTTTTTGACTGTTGTTCACATGCAATAATTAAACAATGTTTTAGCCTACTTCCATGGCTCCAGCCTTTCTCCCTTTTTTGCATGGAAGACCAGGTGAAGATGGAAGCCCCATCAGTGGTGTCAGTGCACCATTGAAGGGCTTTGTTTTAAGGTAATGCTCACATAATTTGCTAGTATATGATGCACACTAGCACATTATAACATTAACCTGCAGGGGGAGATGTCTTTTTTTTTTTTTTTACACTTTACTACTGCTTTAATTGCTGTGAAAAGAGTGGTCCTCAGACAGCTTTATTCACAAACACTGTGTAAAGAGCCCATCCAAGCAGCTTTGTACCATGTGATCACTGTGCTGACCAATGACTGTGATCACTAATAAAAAAAAAACATTGGTAAGAAAATAAACGGAGGAGGAACTAATGAATGATGAATGTTCGACAACAGCAGTTGTGGGTTTGTTTTAATTTTCATTCTCCCTATATATGTAATAGCCATGCTGTCTCTGCAGTAACCTGTATACTAACCCCTATATCTCCCTAATCCTGCACACCTGTACATTAACACCTTCATCTATCTTTCCACTGTATGTGACCTGTACATAAACCCCTCCACCTCCTCCCCCTCTGTGTATGACCTGTACAATGCATGTATCTAGTGCACCATTAACAAGCTAGGTGTTATAACCCCCTCAATACCAGCTTGTTTCTTAATTTTCCAAAAAATTGTGGCAAAAAATTGGATCACCTTGAGGTGTCTACTTTCCGAAAAGGGGTGACTTTGGGGATTTCGTACTGTCCCGGCATTCTTTTTTGCAATGATTTATAACAGGAGACGTAGAAGAAGAAATTTTTATTTTTTGCATTTATTATAACAAATTAAAAAACCCAGTGGATATTAAATTCCACTAAAAGAAAGCTCTATGTGTCTCAAAAAAATTATATAAAACTCATTTGGGTTCAGTGTTCATTGTCAGTCAAACTATCACAGCTCTGAAAAAAAAAAAAACAGGCTGGTAAAGTGGTTAACAGTGTAAATCACTTGTAACTATTTGTAAATCACTTGGTGTAGGATCCGCAGCACCTGTTGTACCTGGAGGCTATCCCCAGAGTGTGTGGCACTTGCTGTTATACATGCTCCAATGACTACTAACAAGGTATGTCAGAGGTCAGGAGGCCATCAGCAGCTGAGCTAGTGAAATCATAGCAGTCAGATACCAATGGCTCAAAACTGCCAACTATATACAATTATATGCATTTTAGAGGACTCAGGTCTGCTAGCACTGACAAGGGACTAAATTATGTTCTTTTACATATTCATACTTATTCATTTATTTTCAAAATGTTAAGCCCCGTACACATGATCAGAATATCATACAAAGAATACTGTCTTTGAACGATTGTGCGAAAATCTGATTGTTAGCACTCAGCTTTCGCCCAAAATTTTCAGAAGGGAAAAAAGACACGAATATGTTTCTCGTATGATGCCAGATCGTACGATTTTTGTTTAATCAGTACAGTTTTCGTCCGAAAACACAATACAAATACATTACATTACTTCAGAATTTTTTATTCTGTTGGAATTTTCGTACATTAGTAACTTTTTAATTTTCGATATGAAGACTAGCATGCAAAAAAAAACAAAAAAACGCACGACCATTCATCTGATAATCTCATCATGTGTGCTAGGTTTCAGTTTAAGGAGACGTAAACCCTAAGTGGATTACGTTTAGTTTACTGAAGCACTGTGTACTACAAACTGTTGCCATTTTTTTTTTTTTTTTTAGAATACTGATTTCGCCATTTTAATGGTGTCTCAGTGTCTGTGATTAAGCGTTTGGTCTGACCGATCCTGGAAGGAAGCCATCACTCCTACCCAATCAACTGCGCAAACCATACAAGTACAGAAAAGAGTGCCAGATCAAAACCAGATAAGAGTCCAGGATAATTTTAATTGTTGGAGAATAGTCATATTAAAACCACTTTCAGACCGGACCAATTTGCAGCCAAAGGACCAGGCCCCTTATTGCGATTCGGCACTGCGTCGCTTTAACTGAAAATTGTGTGGTCGTGCGACGTGGCTCCCAAACAAAATTGACGTCCTTTTTTTCCCACAAATAGAGCTTTCTTTTGGTGGTATTTGATCGCCCCTGCGGTTTTTATTTTTTGCGCTATAAACAAAAAAGAGCGACAATTTTGAAAAAAAAACGCATTATTTTAAATTTTTTGCTATAATAAATATCCCCCAAAAATATATAAAAAATATATAAAAAACATTTTTTTTCCTCAGTTTAGGCCGATACGTATTCTTCAACAAATTTTTGGTAAAAAAAATTGCAATAAGCGATTATTGATTGGTTTGCGCAGAAGTTATAGCGTTTACAAGATAGGGGATAGTTTTATAGCATTTTTATTAATAATTTTTTTTTATTAGTGTAGCGGGGTCGTACCCCTTTTAGGGGAAAAGACTACATTCCCCATAATTCCCCAGGCTCCCGGGCTGCTTGTTTCCGCCCGAGAGGCTGCTGGGGGAGGTGATAAAAAGGAGGAGGAGAGACCGCCACTTCCTCTTCTGATGCCTCTTCTGACTGGGCTTCCTCTTGGGACTGATGTTCCTCTGCTGACTGTGCTGGTGACGCGGAGACTTGTTCCTGAGGAGACACCTGTGCTGACCGGGCCTGCTGAAGGCCTGAAGCCTGGGCCTTGCAGCAGGACCGGAGCTGAGGACGGTACCCCAGGATTGGTGAGAGAGCTGAAAGGCTCATCCTGCATTGCTACACACATTTTCATGCCTATTGAACTGCCAGGGCACAATTTACCTCAGAGCAGCAAATGTTACTTTCTGTGGATTACAAATACACCATTTAAAGCTACATGTGCACCACCTCTACAGTTCTCTTGCCGGTGAAGAACACTGTACTTATACAAGGACTGAGCTCTATTGCTAGGGATCAGGCCTGGTCCGTTAGGCTGGTCCGTTAGGTAGGCGCAGATAGATTTATTGCACCTCAGGGGTGCATAGCAGACGGTCGCTACACTTGGCGCTCCGTTTCCCCATTGCTAGTTTGATACATATATGTGTACATGTTAAAGTGCATATTGCAGGGACCTGCTAAAGTATTGTAAGTTATATGTTTAAATTCATGTTACTATTTCTTTTCCTTACTGCCAAAGTAAAGCCAGTTATTCTTATCTCAGCAGTCTGCTTGTGAGTTCATACCCATTACACTTAGAGTATAAGTGATATTTATATGTGCATAGATACATACCCCTTTACTAACTGTGCCAGAGCGGGTAGAGCAAATTGCCGGGGGTTGGTGGAGCTGTACTCAGGGACCCAAAACAAACCAGCGGCCCTCTTAACTGGGGGTATCGCTACATTAGTAATGGCGGTGATCAGCGATTTTTATTGTGACTGCGACATTATGGCGGACACATCGGACATTTTTGGGACCATTGTCATTTATACAGCAATCAATGCTATTTAAATGCATTGATTCCTGTATAAATGACACTGGCAGTGAAGGGTTAACCACAAGGGGGCAGTGTAGGGGTTAAGTATGCCTAGGGGTGTGTTTCTTACTGTGGGGGGGGGGGGGGCGTGTCTGTCAGCTTGTGAATGCTGATCTCTGCTCCAATCACAGGGAGCAGAGATCGGCGTCACTAGTTGCTAGGCAGAACGGGGAGATGCTGTTTATCTCGGCATCTCCCCGTTCAGCCTTCCCGTGAGACGATCCCGGGTGTCCCCACAGTGATCGAGTCCGCGGGACCCGCGACCGGCCTCACGGGGGTCCCGACCGGCGCGGGAGCGCGCTGCTCCCGGCGCGCTCCCGATGGCACGACAGGCATTAAGGAGGGACTTATATATACGCCCTCCTGCCTGTATGTGCCATTCTGCCGACGTATATCTGTGTGCGCCGGTTGGGAACCGGTTAAAACAGCCAAAGCATTTTGGCGGAACACCCCTTCATCAGGGTTCAACACAGGATAAGCTTGGGTGAACTCAAGGAAAACCGCTTACCGTATATACTCGAGTATAAGCCGACCCGAATATAAGCCGAGGCACCTAATTTTACCATAAAAAACTGGGAAAACTCATTGACTCGAGTATAAGCCTAGGGTGAGAAATGCGCAGCTACTGTAAGTGTAAAAGAGGGTCAACAATGCATGCCTCACTGTGCCCATTTGCAGCCATTGGTCCCCAAAACTTGGTAGTTAAGGGTTCCTAGATGCCCCTAGCTGCAGCCAAAATTTGGGGTATCTGGACCCAAATGGTCCCGAAATGACATTGCTGCAGATGGACACAGTTGACCGACTTTGGGGCCCATCTTTGGATATGTTGTAGTGATAGTTCCACTGGGTTTGCACACCAAATGTGGGGTTCTCCTCCATTGCTTCTCAGCAACTGCTGTGAAATTATTACTGTAAGTGGATAGTTCAACACTAGTTCTAATATAGATCTGTAAAGTCATTGTTTTCTCAGAGTGCATCCAAGTTTTATTCTGTGTTTACCCTGATGAAGGGGGGAGGGGTGTTGCCAGAGCCGATCCGCCCTATACGCGGACTACGCAAGCTGCGTAGGGCCCCGCGGCGGATCGGCTCTGCTCGGGGGCCCCTGGGGCCGCTGCCGCCACTGCGAGGGCAGCGGCGTCTGAAAAAAGATGGCCGCGGGGCCGACATGCAACTGCGCATGCGCCCGCCTTTCCGAAAATTGCCGAGCAGCGGCAACATCGCTGGCGCATGCGCAGTTGCCCGATATGCAACTGCGCATGCGCCAGCGCTGTTGCCGCTGCTCGGCAATTTTCGGAAAGGCGGGCGCATGCGCAGTTGCATGTCGGCCCCGCGGCCATCTTTTTTTCAGGCGTCGCTGCCCTCACAGCGGCAGCGGCACCAGTGACACGATGGCGCCGAGTGGCGCCATTTTTAAAAAATAAAACGTCCCCTCCGCAGCCTCTTACCTTCTGGGCCCCCTCCCCCCTCGCAGCCTCTGACCTCCTGTCCCCCCCCACCCCTGTCCCCCCTCCCCCTCAAAGCCTCTGACCTCCTGCCCCCCCCCCCCACCCCCACAGCCTCTGACCTCCTGCCCCCCCCCCTGCAGCCTTTGACCTCCTGTCCCCCCCCTTCGCAGCCTCGGACCTCCTGCCCCCCCCTCGCAGCCTCGGACCTCCTTTCCCCCCCCTTCGCAGCCTCGGACCTCCTGCCCCCCCCTCGCAGCCTCAGACCTCCTGTCCCCCCCCTCGCAGCCTCAGACCTCCTGTCCCCCCCCCTTCGCAGCCTCAGACCTCCTGTCCCCCCCCCTTGCAGCCTCAGACCTCCTGTCCCCCCCCTCGCAGCCTCGGACCTCCTGTCCCCCCCCTCGCAGCCTCAGACCTCCTGTCCCCCCCCCCCTTTGCAGCCTCAGACCTCCTGTCGCCCCCCCCCCCCCCCTCGCAGCCTCAGACCTCCTGTCCCCCCCCCTTCGCAGCCTCGGACCTCCTGTCCCCCCCCCCCCTTCGCAGCCTCGGACCTCCTGCCCCCCCCCTCGCAGCCTCTGACCTCCTGTCCCCCCCCCTGCAGCCTCTGACCTCCTGTCCCCCCCCTTGCAGCCTCGGACCTCCTGCCCCCCCCTCGCAGCCTCGGACCTCCTTTCCCACCCCCTTCGCAGCCTCGGACCTCCTGCCCCCCCTCGCAGCCTCGGACCTCCTTCCCCCCCCCCCTTGCAGCCTCAGACCTCCTGTCCCCCCCCCTCGCAGCCTCGGACCTCCTGTCCCCCCCCTTCGCAGCCTCGGACCTCCTGTCCCCCCCTTCGCAGCCTCGGACCTCCTGTCCCCCCCCTTCGCAGCCTCTGACCTCCTGCCCCCCCCCCCTTCGCAGCCTCTGACCTCCTGCCCCCCCCTTTGCAGCCTCGGACCTCCTGCCCCCCTCGCAGAATCTGACCTCCTGCCCCCCCCCCACGCAGCCTCTGACCTCTCCTGTTGCCTTCCCCCACAGCCTCTGACCTCTCCTGTTGTCCCATCCGCAGCCTCTGACCTCCCCTGTCCCATCCGCAGCCTCTGACCTCCCCTGTCCCATCCACAGCCTCTGACCTCCCCTGTCCCATCCGCAGCCTCTGACCTCCCCTGAGTCAAGAGAGGGAGCGCAGCCAGGATGGGGGTCATGGGAGAAGTCAGACATGTATGGACTGTGGAGAGGAAACTATGGGATAAAACCAGAGCCACCAAGCTGGAGCCGACTGACTGAGCCCTGCATGATGCACCTGAGAGGAGGTCAGTGACAGCACCGCCAGGCCAGTCTAGGGGGGGTCAATACAATATTGTAAGGGGGCACTGATATAAAGGTTTCCCCCTTGTCAGTAAACCCCCTTATCTTAGTGGTTTCTTTCTCTGGTCACCCGAGTCCTCCCCACAGTCCCAGAGTTCCCCTTTACATCATAGTATGCAGGATTCCACCTTACAGTGCAAGGGGGAACTCTGATGTAAAGGGCAATGCTGCAGACCCTGATGTAAGTAGGGAGGCTCTCTGAGGACACTGATGTATGGGGGGCTCTCTGGGGACCCCGATGTAAGGAGGGGCTTTATAGGGATGCTCTCTGGGGATCCTGATGTAAGGGGTGTCTCTCTGGGGACCCTGGTGTAAGGAGGGGCTCTCTGGGGACCCCGATGTAAGGAGGGGCTTTATAGGGATGCTCTCTGGGGACCCTGATGTAAGGGGGGTGCTCTCTGGGGACCCTAATGTAAGGGGGCGCTCTCTGGGGACCCTGATGTAAGTGGGGGATCCACACTCAGATATGTAAAGATAAATATATAATGTCTGTTCTATATTGTTGTACTTATTCTTTGACTGTTTTGTTTAAAGGAGGGAGGATTGTATTGGGAGCGCTGAAGTGTCAGGTGTGACTTTGTGGCAATGGCAAATGGTTTACATAGCTCACGGCATCACGGGTCAGGTAGAGGGCCCCTCAGCAGAATTTTGCTTAGGGCCCCAGGGAGGTCAGGATCGGCACTGGGTGTTGCCCCCAAAACAGGTTGGATTTTTTAATATGACTCTTTTTTTTTACCAATAATTAGGTTTTACTTTTTAATCCAGTTTTTGTCTAGCACTCCCTTCTTTATTTCCATGGTTTGAGTCACTGTCAGGTGCCCATTGAGGAAAGTCTTGCTGTGAGGGAGCCACCTCGCCAAAGCTATAGAGCTTATTTGAAGTTTTCCTTCATCTGACTATGCATGCAACTCAAAAAGTTCCCAGCCCCTCTTTAGGTATGTTGTTCTGGAGCCCAATCAACTGCAACCAGGGTATTCCCTGCCTCCACACAAAAGGGGTGGGGACTGTGACATCATTGACCTAATATGGTCACATGATTTGAACCAAACCCAAGTTCATCCCTACTTTTGATCTCCTCCAGCTTCATTCAGCCATGTCCTGTCAACATATTTGTACCAGTGTCAGCTGCACATCATTGCTCTGGACTGGATTCCTGATAGTGACAACAGTGGACTATGGACTTGTTCATACATGCAGTTAAACTACTGTGCCTCTGAAATACAATCTACGATGCATTGCTTTTCATATGGCATTTGACAGGCAGTGAGGAGGTCTGTGCAATGTGTGTTAGCAAACCCCTGTGTAGTCAAGATGACAATGCAGGAACTCAATTGAAAGGCATCTGTGGGGCATACTCAAATGGAAGGTGGAGGAGCGCCAGGTCTCTAACATCCACCAGCTCTGTGATGCCATGGAGGAGTGGAAGAGGACTCCGGTGGCAACCTGTGAAGCTCTGGTGAATTCCATGCCCAAGAGGGTTAAGGCAGTGCTGGAAAATAAAGTGGCCACACAAAATATTAACACTTTGGGCCCATTTGGACATTTTCACTTTGGGATGTACTCACTTTTGTTGCCAGAGGTTTAGACATTAATGGCTGTGTGTTGAGTTATTTTGAGGGGACAGCACATTTACACTGTTATACAAGCTGTACACTCACTACTTTACATTGTAGAAAAGTGTAATTTCAGTGTTGTCACATGAACAGATATAATAAAATATTTACAAAAATGTGAGGGGTGTACTCACTTTTGTGAGATAATGTGTGTGTGTGTATGTATGTATGTATGTATGTATGTATATATATATATATATATATATATATATATAAACCTTTTTTCAAATTATTTATGTTTTTTTTTTTTTTGTGTGGTTCCTAACTGTACTTAGTATAAAGCAGTTTCTGTGAGTGTGCCCTAGGGCTCCAAAACATTGGCATAAACAGATTCTGAAAATACATTAAGCTAATAAGCACCTTAGTTCTCCCTCCTATCCCTAGGGGAAGCAAGAAATAGGCATAATAGAGGAGCAAGGGGTTTCCTGAAATATTACAATCATGCCAAGATACAGTATAATATGTAATTATAGGAGGATTGCCCAGAGTTCCTGGGAAGTCTATCTTATTAGGAATAATTAGTGTATCTAAACCCAAGAACAAACATGTAATATATTGCAGCTTATTAAAGTGGAACTTCATCCAAAAAGGGAAGTTCCGCTTTTTCTCCTCCTCCCCCCTCCTCTACCATATTTGGATTTTTTTTTTGGAGGTGGGGGACAGCGGGTACCTAGCTTTGGCAGGTACCCGATCCAAGTGATAATTCACAGGGTGCAGCATGGCTTGTGCATGCACAGTGGGAAGCCGGCTGTGAAGTCGCAAGAAGTCACATTCTGCTTCCCGCAGTTATCAATGACGGAGCTGTGGACCCGCAGATCGTGAAGAACCGGCCCAGGTGAGGATGGTGCTGGATCCCTGGGCAGGTGAGTGTCTATTTATCAAAACATAAAAAAAAATTGGGAACTTGGTGGAAGCTCCGCTTTATTCCTTAGATTTGGTGGCTGCATCCATTTCCTTTTTTCAGATTTTCTTGTCGTTTATTTTTTAGGTGGTCATGTATAATATTCCCAACACATTTGGTGAGTACATCAGAGGTAAAGTGAAACTTTTTCGCGCTGTGTAGAATGCCTTTGTCAGGCTCAGGCATGTGATAAGTGGTTGTTGTTGATGTACATAGGTACCTATGTACCTACATATATATAGAAAGCAATCAGCGCAAACCCAAAAAAAAAAAATTGCAAAAATAAAATACGTGCAAGCTGAACACAAAAAAGGGGAAATCACCAATCCTTCAAAATACAATATAAATAGTGGAACAAGTGCAGCGCATCAAAATAAAAAAAGGTTGTGTAAAAAATAAATAAATATAGTGACAAAAAAGTTCATATCCTGAAGATACGAGAAGACGTGAGTGGATGAATTATTGTAGATAAGCACCCAGGTGACTGTAGATCATAATTCAAATGAATCTTTAAAGTGAAATCCTCCACCATAGCAGATAAGATACTCTTACCAGAAGTGCCGAGCACATTCGCATGGACCCAATCAGGGATGATATGTGAGATTCCAAACCAGGCTGGATACAATCTGAGTGATGACCAGGCAGCAGGAGAAATCTTTTACAAATTGCAATGGCATGCACACACTGCTGAATGCAATAACAAACGAGTGCTGTATAATATAGAGCGGGGGGAGAAGCCTACGAGTCACCCGCTTTTCACCATCACCTACAGCGGCACTAGCCGCGATTTTTGCATTGCTGTATTGCTATTTCTATATTATACAGCACTCGTTTGTTATTGCATTCAGCAGTGTGTGCATGCCCCAATCAGGGTTGCCAACCTCCAGCAGCATTTTTTTACTGACAAAACATGGAAGGTTTACTGGCAGAGCACCTTTTTTTACTGACGACCTGAGAAATTACAGAACTCCTATTGAAAACTAACACAGTCCCTTGGAAGAAACACCAAGTGACTATTTAAACACTATAAACCTGATATGGAAACACTGACAATACCTATAACAAAGTCATTTGCTTGATTTACACTTAAAAAGTCAACACAACATGACATTATCAGCCCCCGATATTTACTGGCAGTTGTAAAAAAAGATTTTTACAAACTGTCAGTAAATTTACTGGCGGTTGGCAACCCTGGTCCCAATACCAGAGAAGGTTCTGTTGTGCTTTTCTTTGCTGGACTTTGAAAACTATGACCGTCTTGGTAATTCATATCTGACCTACTGCCTATACAAACAATTTTTTGCTTTATCATTTTGCGATTGTTTTTTTTAAATAATTTTTTAATAAATAGTATTATACAGTCTACACTTAGAGTGTCCCCCTTTCATTTCTTATTTTTGGGGAATTCTTTGTCTGGATCAAGGGTGCCTGCTAATGGTCGCTCAGCTGCAATTTGTAAAAGATTTCTCCTGCTGCCTGGTCATCACCCAGATTGTATCCAGCCTAGTTTGGAATCTCACATATCATCCCTGATTGGGTCCATGCGAATGTGCTCGGCACTTCTGGTAAGAGTATCTTATCTGCTATGGTGGAGGATTTCACTTTAGATTCTGATTATGATCTACAGTCACCTGGGTGCTTATCTACAATAATTCATCCACGTCTTCTCGTATCTTCAGGATATGAACTTTTTTGTCACTATATTTATTTATTTTTTCTTTTTTTATTTTTATGTAAAAAAAAGGAAAATTTATTATCAAATACTTACCGTAATTTTCCTTTCACTGATGGACTCCATGGCAGCCTACGTGTGGGTTAACCCCGCCTCCTCTCCAATGCTATAGGACCCCCTACCCTATAAGATTGAGCTCACCTGTACAGACTGTGTTCCGTAACTAGCCTACTCAATAACTGAAGGGTGGGAACTCCGTCTGCCATGGAGTCCATCAGGAAAGGAAAATTACGGTAAGTATTTGATAATAAATTTTCCTTTTTCCTGACAGACTCCATGGCAGCCTACGTGTGGGAAATAACTAGCCAATCCACACGGGTGGGCATGCTGAACAGAGATAATTTCAATTTGACCCGTCAACCGACAGGATTTATCAACCAAAGTTCACAGAAGACAGTAAAGCAATCTCAATACAGTAATGTGACATTAAAGTTCAATTAGAGGACCATGAGGCCGCTTTGCAGACCACTTTTGGAGCCATGTGACGGGCTGCTGGCTATGAACCGCTATACCCCTGGTGAAACGTGCCGGCACTGCCTCCGGAGGAGCCAGACCCTAGTCCTAAAAAGGTTGATGGATGAACTGTGCGATCCAGGCCGTAGTCGTTCTGGCTGCAGCTTGATTCCGTTTGCTATTGTCAAAGTGCAGGACCATCAGGTAGAGAGTGTCTTAACAGCGAGGAAGTAGCCTGCAGGCAAACCTTCAGAGTTTCGCCCCCAACCAGAGGATGAACTTCAGTGGATCCCTGGGTCCTAAATGTAGGTATGGCGACTTCCTAGTTCTCATGGAACCTAGGAGGTAATTCATGAATTGAGCTGAGCATAGAAATAAGGACCATCCGGTCCGGAAAGAAGAACAGACGAGATTCTTCGTAACTTAGGGACGTAACCTTTAAGACCCTCTTAGCCAAGGTAATAGCCACCAGAAAAGTGATTTTTGCCAGAAGGTTTCCAAATAGGAAGCGGGAAGGACCCCGTATTACTGAGTTCAGACAGTAAGTCGATGACAAGGGAAAGATCCCAATTGGGAAACTTGGTCCCTTTTGAGGGCTGAGTATTAACTGCCCACTGAACAACTGCTGAACTCAAGGATGAACAGCCCATGAAGTTCCAGAGCACGCCAACAAGGCTAAGACTTGGACTCTGATGGAGCCGATGAATAGAGACAAATCTAGACGGGAAGAAAAAAGAAAGCTTAGGATATCGTAAGCTTTTGGATTTCTTCATGATCTGTCTGAAGGTTGAGAACTCTACAGATTTGGCCCATATTCTCCTATTGACCTAATTCGTGCTCGTCCCTGTAGAGCTCATGAGAGTGTAAATCACCCTTAAGCGCACCTGAGCCGGACAAGGGTGCCGATCTGCCCCTTGAAAACGGAAGGTCCAACCCGAGAAGAAGAAGCACTGGATCCCGGAGGCTGAGCTGACTCAGGAGGAGAAATCAAGGCTCGATCGACTGGTAAGGAGCTACTGCCACCACTTTGACCGCTTCCGCATGAGATCTTCATAATAACCTGAGAATTAATGGGGAGTGGTGGAAAGCGTATGCCCTCTTGAAACTCAATCGATCTGTCAGGGCATCCATTCCAGAGGTCTAGCTGCAACAGCCCCGAGCTGTAACACCTCATCAGCTTGAAGTTGCCTGGGAAGAGAATAGATCCACCTCGGGCATGACTCCCAGGAACAGCCACTTGAATGTCTGCACACTAAGAGACCCCTCGTTAGTGTCTAACCGAATACGCAACAGGAAATCCACTCAGACAATCTGGACTCTGGGGATATAGGCAGTTGAAACGCCGGTCAAGCTCTTCTGGGCCCAAGACGTGATGGGCTCGCCCTCACGGAATAGTGTGCAGCTTCGAGTGCCACTATGACTCTTCGCAAAAGGAGATCATCATTGTGTCGTCCAGTCTTAATAATACTGACTCTCCCTTCCGGAAGATGGGAGAAGGACTGAAGGGCACACAAGGCTGCCCGAAGATCCATAACATTCTAGCCCGGGTTGAGAAGACGCATACCCAACCTTCCTGAGCAAGATCCAAACTGCCGAGGGCTCTCCAATCGGTCGTGACCTTGACCCATGAGATGGGGCAACGAAGTGACAACTGATCAGACTTTGCGCTGAAGTCACCAGAAGAGACTGCTCCTCACCGTTTGATGATACATTAATAGGTTGACTGTAGCCCCTTAATTTCCAATGCTGCAGAAATCCTGACTGGAAAGGGTACACCCTCTGCAGGGACCACTTGGCCATAGGGGTCGCGGAGACCATTGAGCCGATTAGTTTTCTTCTTTTTTTTTTTTTTTTTTTTTTTTTTTTTAAATTAGGAACCACCTGAAGCCGGTCGAGGTGGAGATTACCTGTTCCCTGTGAACCAACAGCTGGTCTTAATCCTAGGATAGCCACAGGAGGTCGTCGAAATAGTGATAAGACGATAAGGGCCCCTATGGCCAGAGGAATTCTTAAGACTCGGGTGAGGCTGTCAGCCCGAAAAGGAGGTAGAAGAAGAACAGTAGATGGTCTTACCCAACTGTAACCGGAGGAAAACATATTTTAAGTCGATTGAGATTAGCCCATCGCCCGGCCGTACAGAAGGTCGACAAAGCCTTCCTTTGAATCTTTCAAATTCTATATATTATATACTTGTATAGGTAAATTACACCTACACTAGTCACCATAAACTGTTTCTTTAGTGTTAAGAAGAGGGTTAGGTATACCTCCTGGAATTTCTCGACCCTCGGGATGTGTACAGTAACGCCTGCTTCAGCTCCATAACGGCTGAACTTCTGGAGAGATAAGAATATGAATACCACTCTGAGTCTGGATGCAAAGTGATGTCCACCCTGATTCGGTACAGCTGGTGCAGGCTCTGATCACAACAGAGAGGAAAAAAGGGAAGTCTGGATGGCCGCACTTCAGCAAAAACTTCTTTATTAGGCAAAAGATAAAATCCAAACACCTCATGCGATACCGCAAAACAGCAACAGTAGCTTACGCGTTTCACGCCTCAAAGGCGCTTAGTCATAGCTGAACTTCTGGAGAACTGTTCCGAAGCTCACCTGGGTACGAAGACTATCTTCTTTATCCAGGCTTCCATAGCCTTAGACATAGCTACTAGAGCCAGGGCAGGGTTACAAACCATACCAGCAAACCCATAAGTTTCCTTGAGGTCTTGGTCAATCTCTCTCAAGCTTGTCTTGCATGGCACAGCATCTTCTAAAGGTAGAGTAACCTGCTTTCCCAAACACAACACAGCTGCATCTATGAGGGGGGTGTTTCCCAGACCCCCCGCTTCTTCTGCCTTGAAGGCATACAATCTGGGGGTATTGTTTGACATCAAAATTTTCTTGTCCACTCCTCATCCGTAAGGAGCCAAAGAGAGGAAAGCGATCTTTCCCCAGGTGCCTAAAGAACTATTTTACTTATCCTGGGGGGTGGGGGTGGTAGGGCTTCCTTAATCTCTTTGCCCCATGGAGGAACCAGACATATTCTGATACATTCATCACCTTCCAACTTGCTGACCAAAGAATCCAGAGAAGCAGCGTAGGGCTGGAAAGGACCCAAAACCTTTGGACTACGCCAGCCAAGACCCCGGGTGGAATGGACAACTGGCACCATGTGTGGGATGCATCCCATTTCCTTAGAGACTGCTACCTCACACATTTCACAAGAGACTCTATATTCTTGTTTTCCACCTCTTTTATCCCCATCCGCCCAGGCATAACAGTGGTCAATAAAGACTTGTCCTCCAGGACTCGTGTCCACATCTCCAGTAGGCTCTGCCATCCAGGCGGCTGATAGGGCGATGCAATGACTGGAGGAGGAATGGCAACATCTCCTCTGGATAGAGGAGGAATGGCAACATCTCCTCTGGATGGAGGAGGAATGGCAACATCTCCTCTGGATGGAGGAGGAATGGCAACATCTCCTCTAGGTGCAGGAGGAATGGCAACATCTCCTCTAGGTGCAGGAGGAATGGCAACATCTCCTCTAGGTGCAGGAGGAATGGCAACATCTCCTCTAGGTGCAGGAGGAATGGCAACATCTCCTCTAGGTGCAGGAGGAATGGCAACATCTCCTCTAGGTGCAGGAGGAATGGCAACATCTCCCCTAGGTGCAGGAGGAATGGCAACATCTCCCCTAGGTGCAGGAGGAATGGCAACATCTCCCCTAGGTGCAGGAGGAGTGGCAACATCTCCCCTAGGTGCAGGAGGAGTGGCAACATCTCCCCTAGGTGCAGGAGGAATGGCAACATCTCCCGTAGGTGCAGGAGGAGTGGCAACATCTCCTCTAGGTGCAGGAGGAATGGCAACATGTCCTCTAGGTGCAGGAGGAATGGCAACATTTCCTCTAGGTGCAGGAGGAATGGCAACATCTCCCGTAGGTGCAGGAGGAATGGCAACAACTCCCGTAGGTGCAGGAGGAATGGCAACATCTCCCGTAGGTGCAGGAGGAATGGGAACATCTCCTTCGTAAATGTTGTGGCGTGGCAAGGTCTCTGTCGTTCTGGACCACGACTAGCGGGTCCGATCTGAAAAAGAAAAGATCGGGGGGGGGGGGGGGGGGGGACACCAACGCAATCTCATCCTTTGAGACTGCAACCTCTGCCCCTCCCCTCACCTGCACATACCTTGTGCGTGAGGGTTGGCCGTATGAAGGCAGTGACCTGTCCATAACCACTGGACACAACGTCATCATGACACGCACGGTCTGCAGATAACCCGGAATGCTACACATACCGAGCCAATCAGTGAGATTAAAATATTCATTATTTATATTTATTTATTTATTTTTTTTTTTTTTACTCACATCAAAACAATAAAACATAGATGCATAAAAACAAAGTACAAGTGTCTATACGTATCATGTCTTTTTACATTTTCTCTCTTTTTTTTTTTTTTTTTTTTTTAAATATATATATAAAATTTTATATACCTGAATATTTTTATTTATTTATTTATTACTTTCCCCATTAAGGGAAGAAAATTTAGCCAGATAAATGCAGACCAGGCTGGGGGAAGCTGCCGCTCACTGCCTGTGGGAATCCCATCATGACAGGAGATGGCAGACAATCAAATCCCCCGCCTGAAATGACGTCACTGCCCTCCCCAACATCGCGCCTGCATTGAGGGAAAACAGCCGGACAGCGCATGCGCGGCCGCCGGACATTCCGCCGCTCCGCGCATGCGCGAACCAAGCCTCGCTTCCATGAAGGCCCCGCGCATGCGCAGAACGACGGCGGCGGCTGCGACCCGGAAGCACCGCTGCGGCCTGGAACGCAGAAGCGTTCCAATCGCCATGAGGGACACTGAGGTGCCGGCGATACAGGGAAATACCGAGAGGGACACACACACAAAATATCAACAAATACATGACTGCCATGGAGCAAAGGAAGGAGATGAAATGCAGACCTTGCCAGCCGTTGATGAGACCTGTCCGTCCGTCCGATGAGCATACAGAGGCAATCACCCAGTAATGGGGAACCATCCAGCCTCAAAGCTACTCGCCCGCCCATGGCTGAGCACTGAGCTTGCACCACACAGGTATGCCAGAAGAGAGATCCGAAATCCAACCAGACACGAACAGCATGTGAAGGTCCAATGGAGGAGGACAAAAAAGGAACACAGTCTGTACAGGTGAGCTCAATCTTATAGGGTAGGGGGTCCTATAGCATTGGAGAGGAGGCGGGGTTAACCCACACGTAGGCTGCCATGGAGTCTGTCAGGAAAATAGTGATTCTCATTTTGGCCAGAATGGTGCAGCTCTAGCACAAACCAATCAATAACGCTTTTTGCAATTTTTTTTTTTTTTTTACCAAAAATATGTAAAAATACGTATTGGCCTAAACCGAGGAAAAAAATTTTTTTTATATATTTTTGGGGATATTTATTATAGCAAAAATAAATATTGTTTTTTTCAAAATTGTCCCTTTTTATTTGTTTATAGCGCAAAAAACAAAAACCGCAGAGGTGATCAAATACCACCAAAAGAAACCTCTATTTGTGGTAAAAAAAGGACGTCAGTTTTTGTTTGGGAGCCACGTCGCACGACTGCGCAATTGTCAGTTAAAGCGACGCAGGAAGGGGGTAAATCCTTCCAGGGCTGAAGTGGTTAAAGCGAGAGTCACGAAAATTAAATTTTTTTAAGAGTCAGCAGCTACAAATGCTGCAGCTGCTGACTTTGAAAAAAAAAGGAGACTCACCTGTCCCAGGGTCCAGCGATGTCAGCACCCGAGGCCGAACCGTCCCTCGGTCCTCGGATGCCGCCGCCGCCATCTTCGTTAAGGGAATCAGGAAATGAAGCCTTGCGGCTTCACTTCCCGGTTCCCTACTGCGCATGCACGAGTCGGGCAGCGCAATCTGAATGGTCCCTGCTGTCTCTGGGACCCGTGTGTGTCCCAGCAGACAGTACGGGATGACGGGAAGAGGCGCAGACTCCCGTGGGAGTCTATGCCCGGAAGTGGGTGCAAATACCTGTCTTAGAGGTTCCGAAAAGCGGAGGTTCAATTTTTTGTGTGACCCTCCGCTTTAATTCAGAAGGATGTAAAGAAAAAACGTGTGCCTGTCCCTTTTTAAATGTTGCAAATTAATTTCTTAACAGAAATACATACAACTGTGTATCATGCAAACATAAATCATTGGCTTAATCACATATAATTTATCATAAGTGAATAATAAAAGTTCATAGACAAGTAGCAGGGAGCTGGCTATCTTACCTGCGGTATCAGAAGACACTCTGCAACATTGTTGCAGTGAGACTGTTTCCCACTAGTGCCAGCTAAGACTCTGTGTCATCACATCCTGTCAGCAGAGTGATTACTACCAGGGAGCAAAGCATAAAGGGAATTGTAGTCCCAGGTCTCAAGTTTCACATTCAGATTGAAATGTATTGAACTACAAGAGCCAGCATGCTCTGGAGAAAAGGAACCAAAGACTCCATATTGTTTGCCTGAGGTAATTCAGTTACCACGAGGCAGAAGAGACTAGCCTCAGGGGAGAGGTGTTGCCTCCTGGGTCGGTCTATAGTTTGTTTACAAGCTCCACAGCTGGTCAGACACATCCAGCCTGAGAAAGGGGGATCCCACGTGCATCTCCAGGCGCATCTGCATCGATGGTGTGAAGAGTTCCAGTGTGAGGTGACCAGTCGGGTCACCAGAAGAGCCTGCCCATTTCCAGGAGGTTTGTTTGGGCCTGACCGCAGGATTTGGTGAGGGGGCACTTACCCATTTGCAGTAAATAAAGACGCTGCACACAGAGTTGTTTTACTTTGCCCATCCGGCTTTATGAACACTGTATACAGACATCATTGCTCTTGGTCACCTTGCTGACACCTGTAGTGTCACAGGATACAAGGCCATTAAGGTACAGAGACACTGTATACAGACACCATTGTCCTTTCAACTTGCTGTCGAAGATCCTGCATTCTTTATTTGATAATTCGGGTCAGTTGTGCTGTTTGGCCCTGCTATTCAATAGTTTAAGTGCACCAAGATGTTATTACCAGTCTTTCTTTGGTATAATAAAAGGTGATTAAAAGTTTAACAAGCCACAATGATGTGAAGACAAAATAAAAAAGAACAAAGATGATCGGTAAAAGCTGATTTAGGTCCTCTTTGAGAGTTAAGCTGACGTGGCAAAAAAAAAAAAAAAAAGTGCACCAACAAAAGTGGCTAGCCGAAGATCCAAGGCCTCATCTTTCTTCCAAGGGACTGAAGTTACTTGTGCCATACAGGCATGCACACACATACTCGGGGCTCAGTATTTGTAGTGTATGTGTGGGATAGGTTTCTCAGGTTTGGAATCCCCTGAAAGCAGCCTGAATACAGTATTGAGCTATATTGCTCTTGATCTCAGTTGTTGCTCTTCAGTTGCATTGGTAAAAGCAGATAATGCAACGCTCAACAAGGACATTTGGAGTTGCCGGCTCTATTCTTTGTATTTATGTCTTCAGTTGCATTACTTGAATATATACTACTATTATCGGTTACCCTTTTCCACATATATACTGCAGTAAAGATAATTTCTGTGTTTTGTCATAACGTGTGTGGTTTTATTGATCCTTGCACTAACACTATTGCCAGGTGTGCCAGAGGGGCTGTAGCTATTCTTGGGGTTGAGAGGCAGAGAACGGGACTGAAAATACTTAAGCGGCTCCTGCGAGGGTAGCGCTACAGACAAATATAGAATAAGAGTCCAGCTTTATTCCAATAAAAAGATTCACACCGGCACAATACCTACTCGATTACACACAAATTCCCAGAAAACACCATGTCAGTAGCTACAGTATGCATATGATTAACGCTGCTAGGCTTTGTGTACCGGTTCATTGGAGGTCTATCTCCCCTCCTTCAATAAAGGAGTGGATCTTTTGTATAAACCCCACAGCAGTGATAGCAGTCTATACCACACTTGAAAAAATATCTGAATACTCCATATGGGCAGCTTGGAATACATATCGAGAATCTCAGTCATACCAAAATCGAATACAGCATAGCAAGTTTGATGTCTCATGGGAATGGGACTCCGTTGAAACTGAACTTCTTGTACCTCTTTCACTTGCCACAAGTTAAGTACTTATATGATATGGACGGAGAGGGTAGTTGGTGGTTGTCCCACCCTCTCTCCTTTCTTTATCTTTTGGAGTCTTCCTCCCCACACCCCCCCCCCTCCTCCCCATCCTTTTTTTTTCTCCTTTTTTCCCTTCTCCTACCCTTGATAGCATAGCAGTAGTGGAAGGGGACAGTGGGATTCAAGGGGAAATGTGTTAACTGGTTTCTACTCCCACACCATTCCAAATATATCAAGTGACCTAATCAATTGTGCTCCTATTTATCCTGTTCTTATTAGCTAGGTATTTCATGGTTATTTTCTACAAAAAATTCACATTGGTAGAATATAATTGAGAATAGCTAATCACGTGTTTCATGTGCAGGGTGACTCTTTCTATTCTTAATAACAATATAGGCTTAAGGTGGAGTTGTTACTGTGTACTTTTTGTTTTGTATTTGTATGTATCCGCTTACATGCAGTGATGTTTGTGGAGTAATTTACTGTAATTTTGTGTGAAAACCTTTAATAAAATCTTTATGTAACAAAAAAAAAAAGTCTAGCTTTATAGAAATTCCAATTGCCTTGTAGTACTTAGTGATGAATAAAAACAAAACAGTGCTCCAACGTGCAACAGTGCTTTCCTCATGACAAAGAGATCAGACTCACTTTATCAGTAAACAGAACCTATGCTCCCTTAATCCATGCTCCCAAACAGATCTACGTCCCCACCAGGAAGATGCTCTAGACCAGGGATGTCCAACCTGCGACCCAAGATGGCTATGAATGCAAACCAACACAAAATCGTAAACTTACTTTTTTTTTTTTACTGGGGTATTTCTTATAATTTGCATTTTCACTTAGCGAACACATGCGTGCGAAGAAATATTTGACAGTCTGTTTACTGGACTTTTAGAAGTTTTATCTCCCACTCTTCACAAACGCGCCTTATTCATGGCATCAGTTTTCAGCAGCACCCATATTTGTGAGCAACTATTTTCAAGGATGAAGCACATTAATGGCAAAATTAGAAGCAAAATATCTGATGAGCTTTAGTTTTGAAGTTTTATTGCTCAGATATGTGCACTTTTGTACTAGGACTTTTTCTGCTTATCAGCTATCCTTATTGTTAGTGTATTTTATGTGCAACCCAAGACAATTCCTCTTCTTTCAATGTCGCCCATGAAAGTCAAAAGTTTGGACACTCCTGCTCTAGACCAAATATCCTTTAAGACCAAGAAAAGGGAGAAGCCTCAGTGCAGTATTAATATTTTTTTTATTTTAATGAATGGCATTTGCACTTACAATATACAAAGTGTAATGAGCGATGTATATATCCACATAGCACGGCCGTGGGACCCACCAGTGCGCCAGTGCGTGATGACATCACAGAATACAATACAGGACCGATTTACACATAATAGACACAGTGGCTTCTTGACACCGGAAAGTAAGAAAAAATTGAATTATTTTTTGTTTGGACATTGAGTGAAAGAAATATGAGGGTTGATATTGCTAAACTTTGCTGGAAACCTACCTTTTGGGCATTCGTCCCTGGGTGCATATTACCCTAAATGTTAGTATCACTCAGTACACCATCCAGCCCTGTCCATCCGCAGAACTTTTTTAGTCTGTCAATAGACATTTACAAGTTGGCAGCAGCGAGGCTGGCTGGTGCACCTGTGCCTTCCACCTGCACTGCAGGAATCTCATGCACAGGGGCTAAATGACCAGTGCACATGACCCCATTGTAATCTCAATGTTTAAACCCCAGTAGGGGGCCAAATGTGTCAAAGGGGAAGATTAGGTTAGAGTATCTCTATCACTTGATCAAGAGAGCTTTTGAATACAGATAAGAAAACTGTATGCAACATTACCTTATTATGTTTGCAGCAAGTGGAAGGTAGTGATGCCCAAAGTCTGGCCAACACCTGTGGCTGGAATGTGTGGCCATTGGGAGTGTTTAGCAGTGTCATGGAGCTGAAGAATTACATTTAAAAATGTTTTTGAAAAATGTTTGGTTGGTTTTCTAATATCTCCAAACTGTGGCCTGGGGGCTGGATGTGGCCCTTTACTTGCTTTAATCCGGCTCTTTGGACACTATTTCATCCACTGACACCAACAATTGGTTATATGTCCTCCCACTGACACCAAAGAAAGGGCCCAATTCCTCCAAATGACACCAACAATGGGGCAGAATTCCTCCTAATGACACAAACTGGGGCATAGTCCCTCCCATTGACACCAACAATGGGGCACAATTCTTCCCAATGATGTCCCTCACAGTCTGAAGGACATGACTAGGTGATTTGTCTCCATTCTGCTCTGACCATCACTCCCTTCATCCCTTATAAATAACCGCATGACCACAAGCTGGAGTTAAATGGCCCTAGCAGCCTTTTATTAAGAAACTGTATACATAACAGGTAAATAACATGTTAAACCCAGTTTTACTGGAGCCTCAAGGTCCTGGTAGGCATCAAAGAAGAAAGTATCTGCGTTCAACTTAATTAGGCCTCCAGCCACGACAGCACTGACTCAGAGACAACCAGTGTCAGATACCAACATACCAACTACTGGGAGCTGTACTTCAGATGGGTGCCTACCAAGTATATGTTTTCCCCATACTAACCTACCAGGACCTTGTACCCCACTTGCTGCCATGACAAAGAACCACATCAAAAACAAGAGAGCCTCTTTAAAAAAGGAGATGGGGATCCCAAAACCAAAATCCAGAAACGAGAAAGGGGAGGGAGGGTGGGAAATGTTCCCCAATGCAGCTTCCTTCTGACTGAAGACCTCCTAAAGACCCCTAGCTGGGCTACTCCCTGTAGCTCCACCTGTTCCTTGCCTAGACACCAATCAAGTAAGTCCCACCACTTATATTTCCCATCAGACTAGGCTGAAACCCCTCCTTGACCCAAACACCTTTAACCCCTGTCATGCCGGCCCTCCATCCTTGTCTTTTCTCTCCTTTTACTCCAGGCCTCCTCTTCTAATGGTTAATGATGTCAAAATGATGTTTGTTTTTGACCGTAGTGATGAGAAATTTTGGAGGATTGAAAATTTCTAACAGTAAATGTGTTTTTTGTTCGGTAAAGTCCATTTACTCTAACATCAAATGTCAAAAGCAAACCTTTTTTGAAGAACTTTCAAACAACATTCATCAAGTCATCAAATGTATTAATGAAAATTTTCATATGAATACCAATGTTCAAAAATCTGCTAGTGTATAGCCAGCTTAAATATTTCCAGAGGAAGGAGAGGTCAGTAATGCACACAACCTTCAAGGTCAAGTCTAATTGGTTTGCATTTTATAGACTGTCCAGGAATGTATGGACTTTTGGGAATCCTGAGGGACTGGAAGAGCAGGGAATTGTAACAAACCCAGAGCTATTGCATAGTGGAAAGGTACATCTCCTGATTTCATGGCCTCAAGTGTAATCAATTCAGATTTTGACCAAACTAAAGAAGGCCTCTTTAGGCTTCTCTAGATAAAAGGGTGTCATGTTCTTCTTCAGTTCCGTGTAATGCTGTCTGTGCTGTCATATCTTGCCATCAATACATTATTAGTTATGGTCGTAAGTGCCTATGGCCTGTCTATTTTTAGTGTACTTGTGAGATATGTTTATACACCTCGGGCATAATGTGGGTTAGAAGTGCATCAACACCCTCTTCTCCTGTTCCACTCTTTCTACGAGATGTTATCAAGCATTCCTTCTCATCTACTATTGCGCTGAGATCGCAGGGACAGGCATTCGGCAGAGTCTTGCCCCTGGTGCTAATAATACAGATCATAGTAATAGTTGAAGAATGTTCTGAATTTCGGCAGGCCTCAGCTTGCCTGCGTTGTAGTGGGGCACACAAAACATGCATACCGATACTGATCACTCACAGGCAAGCCTATCTGGTTCAGAGAGATGAGTGGGAGATACAGAAAACTTGTCGGTCAAGTGCATATAATTCAATCAGGAAATAACCGCCTTTAACTCCCATATTCAAATGGCACCTTTCAGCCATTTAAAAAAAATTGCCTGCATTTTATCATGGAAAAGGTCACCTGTTTAAAAGGATTGTTATCGTTTTTCTTGAGAAGTTCACTTTACTAGGACTAATATTTAAAGCTGAACTCCAGGCTAACCGCTAAATGAAAAGGTAATCAGATTTTTTTTTTTTAACACTTACAGGTCTCTTGCTTACCTTGTAACTAGACAGGAGGGAGGAGCAGTAGGCTAAAAAGCTTATCTCTTTGTTACTCTGCTCTCTCCTCCTATCTGCATGTTCACCGCGCTGCAGCACAATGGATTAGCTTGTAGACAGGTAGCCTACTGTGTATTTAGTTAGCACCCGGCTGTCCAGTTCAGGGGGGAAAGGGTTCATATTTTGCCGCCTTTCCCTAGTGTGCTCGCAGGCTTTCTCTGGGGTCCAGCCACCCTCCCGTGTTCTATAAAAGGAAAGAGGTTCAGATTCTAAGGGGTTTTGGGAGAACACTTAGAGAAACGCATGGGCAATGCATGCAACCACAGAGACACTTGCTGGGACCTGTGGTCCGCTCTGGAATGCGGATTCACCGGAAGAACCCAAGAACATAGACTTCTCTGTTTGAGCATTGCCAAGTGTAGCGGCCATAACCCTCCGAGGGGCGGCCTTGACTTTTGGGCTTACCGGTTACCTCCGCTTGGCTTGTCGGTGAATGTCCAGGGGTTCCCAGGGTTTGTACCCAACAACTTTGGATGCTGACACAATAAAAGTCCTTTTGAAGGTTTTTAATTCAGATGGGAATAGAGGGCAAGGGTGAAAGAAACCCAGGCACCTTGAACTGCTGACACAATAGAATGTCTCTATTCAAACCCAGAGAGTAGCCACTCGCAGCTGGGTGCTTCAATGCTGGACAAACCTCTAGCCAGAGGTATGGCAGCCAACGATGTGATCCGGAAACTTGCAAAAAGTCTCTGACACAGAATAAACTTGCAACCGAAGGTGAATAGGAACCTTTCTCACAGTACCTGGAACTTCCTCGATCTCCTTGGCAGTACTGTGGAAGTGCAGATTCTTTAGTGTCCATACAACTCAGCTTCCAGGCTCTTACTGAGATGCCAGCTTAATGGCCCTCCTCCGAAGAGTCCTCCCCTGGTCCCTTGTATGAGCTGTGGTGCCCCTCCAATACTGAGAGCACACCGGGACGCCTTGAATCCTCGTTAAGTTACTGAGCCTCGGGCTAACCGACTCCGAGACTCGGGAACAGATGGATCCCCGCCCCAGACCAAGCGGGTCTATGGGGCTAGTCAAACTGACCATGTTTGCGGAACGGCAAGTGCTCCCAGGCCCGGGACCCAGAACCAGGAAAAAGGACTGCGGCCGAACCCCGAACACGTGACTTCAGCACCTTAAGTACCCTTCCCCAGACTACACAGCAGGGCCAGGCGCACCCACTGATTGGCTCCGGGGAAGATTGATACCTAAGACGTCCAACCAGGCCTGGTTCTAGGCCTGTCATGGGTACCTCACTGCACCCATGACCAGGCAGAACCCAAGTACAGCCCAGCCAAACTGATGCCAAAGTTAACCTGTACAATTAACCCTCAGAACCCCATTACTGTTCTGACAGAAAAAACAAAATTTCCACGTATAGCGCACACTTGTTAAAGTGTGCCCGCTACACAAGGATGGACTTTTCTCAAAGAGATTTCACCTTTGCAGGTAACCTGGGGCAGCCACAGTTAGCTTTAGTTAGGAAAAGGACGTTATTGCATGTTATACATGTTGTGCCAAGCCTACAGTAAAAATGTATTCAACTGCTCAGAGCCTTGTCTGAAGTTATTCAAAGAGGTGCATGTGAGGTATGTTCTTGGCATATTACCATCCAAATGTATTACCATACATTACCATCACCATAACCACAATATGGGGTATGTGCAACATCACAAGGTTTCAATAATAAAAAAAAAAGTGCATAGAAAAAAACAGAGGTACGCTGACTGGTGGAGTTGGCAGAGGCTGCTCCTCCTGTCCTTCTGAATGCAACACATATATCCGTAATAAGTGTCTAGGACATGGAACAAAGCAGCTCGTTTATACCCTGTTTGTGTACTCACTTGCCTACCAGGCACGAAACACCCCCCCCCCCCCCCCCACCTTCCTGCCCAAGCCATTTTTACAGCTTTCAGCGCTGTCGCATTTTGAATGACAAATTGCGCAGTCATGCAACACTGTACCCAAATCAAATTTTTATAATTTATTTCCCCACAAATAGAGCTTTCTTTTGGTGGTATTTGATCACTCTCTGCATGTTTTTAATGATGCATTTTTAACCAGGATTGTTTTTATAACAAACAAAAGAATAGGGACAAGTTTGAAAAAAACACAATCATTTTTTCTTTTTTGTTTCTTTTTACTATAATAAAATATTTTTTCCTTTTTAATTTTTTTTTTTTTTTTTTACACATTTTTTCCTCAGTTTAGGCCGATACGTATTCTTCTACATATTTTTGGTAAAAAAAACCCGCAATAAGCGTATATTGATTGGTTTGCGTAAGTTATATTGTCTATAAAATAGGGGATAGATTTATAGCATTTTTATTATTTTTTTTTTTTACTAGTAATGGCGGCGATCTGTGATTTTTATCATGACTGTGATATTGCGGCGGACATATGGGACACTTTTGACACATTTTTGGGACCATTCACATTTATACAGCGATCCGTGCAATAAAAATGCATTGATTACTGTATAAATGTGACTGGCAGAGAAGGGGTTAACACTAGGGGTGCTCAAGGGGTTAATATGTTCCCTGGGAGTGATTCCAAATGTGGGGGGAGGGGACTGACTGGGCGAGGTGACCGATCGGTGTCCCTATGTACAAAGGACACATCATCGGTCTCCTCTCCTCTGACAGCACGTGTATCTGTGTGTTTACACACACAGATCCACGTCCTGCTCAGTTACTGGGCAATCGCGGGTGCCCGGCGGACATCGCCGCCGCCAGGCACGCGCATTGGGTCCCCAGCGATGTGGCGCGCGTGTGCGCCCCCTAGTTGCCGCAAAGGAAATGCCGTCATATGACGGCGGCCCGGAACAACTGATGCTTCTTGCCGCCATCATATGACAGTGGGCAGGTGGGAAGAGGGAGGAACTCCATACATTGGGTACTTCGCATGTGGCTCATCTCAGTTGGCAAACCGCCTTAATGTTTGACTGTACGCATGACCACAGCTCCTGCATGGTTCTGGGCATTGATGAGCACGCCTTTGGGTGAACTTTTACCCCACATAGTCTACCCCACAAGAGTAGTGACCCCATTCAACGCCTGGCATATTTGGCAGCCAGCGAGGAGGGGAACATGGAAGTACCACCTGCCTACCCTACAAGCTCCTTGTGCTGCTTTTCGCTCTCCACTCTGAGCTGTTGTACATGGATGACAAACGGCTAATACTAAGTCAAATTAAAGTACATGTACAGCTTGAATTTAAAAAAATACAGTTAAAGTGATTGTAAATGTTATATTTTTTTTAAATAAACGGGTTTATACTTACCTGCAATGTGCAATGGAATTGCACAGAGTGGCCCCCAACCTCCTCTTCTCAAATCCCCCACTGGCACTCCTGGTTCCTCCCTCATCGGCAAGTGCCCCCATAGAAAGCCTCATGCAGGCTCGCTCCTGAGCCTTGCTGTCTGCATCTGTAGACACAGACAGTGGGGCTCAGCCTCGCCACCAGTCGTCACTTTCTTTGACAGCAGCGGGAGCCAATGGCTCTGGCTGCCTCATCTAACCCAACAAGACCAGGAAGTGATGGGATATAAGAGCAGCATACATGCACAGTGATGGATCGAATGAGGGCTCAGGTAAGTATAAGGGGGGCGAGGGGCATGCTACTACCTAAACATTTTTTAGGTAAACCACTTTCAAGAGGTTCATTGTATTTTTATGTACAGAGTTGCATTACTTTGTGTCTGGCACACACAGAATCTGGTGCAGCTGTGCATAGTGACTAATTAATTTTTAACTTCATTATAAGTTAGCCCCAATCTTAAAATCAAACTTACAAGGTACCATCATCCAAAACAGTAAATGTGCATAGAAACAAAGGAGAGGAATGGGGACAGTTGCTTAGGCTGTCAACCATAACCTCCTGAAGACAATGGACTATCTTGGCACCGACCACAAAGTTAGATTTATCATAAAATGTATTTATTACATACAAATATTAATCACAACATAGATTATAAGCACAATGGGAAGATCCATACAGCAATATGATACTTCTAGAATTCCAGGCTTGATGACTGGTTAAAGAGTATATTCACAGATTTATACAGTCCTCAACTGTTTCGCGATCATAGGACCCCTTCTTCAGGAGTATAAATCTATAAAATAGATGTTATAGATAAATAATCATAAAAAATCTGAATGTAATACATCAAACAGTATAACCCCCCAAGCAGTATAACCTCCCCAACCCCCTCTACTCCCCCTGTTGCCTTCTTTCAAACCCTCTTTTTCTTTTCCTTTACCTTTTTTTCCCTGTTTCTTTTCCCTTTTTATCAACCCCCCCTCCTCCCTTTTCCCCCTCCCACTCCTCCCCTTCCCCTATAGTTTCTATATATGTAGATAGATAGATACATACATACATACATACAGGGGGTCCCCGAGTTACGAACTTGTTAGGGACTGCACGCCTGTACGGAAGTCGGAAATGTTCGTAAGTCGGCCGCGCATGGGCAGACCGACAAATACGGACATTTCCGGACATTTCCGATGTTCCGTCTAATGCCGTTCTGCGCATGCGCGGCAAATTACGGACATTTCCGGCATTTTCCGAGGCTCCGTATGGCCGCGCATGCGCAGAACGACCGGAACACGGCGAAAAACGACGAAAAATGGCGGAGGGTCCACGCAGCGCCCCGTTCGTAAGTAGGGGTTGTTCGTAGGTCGGGCGTTCGTAAGTCGGGGACCCCCTGTATATTGTTATGTACTTATACACATATACATACATAGACATCTGCACATAATCATCCTTGTTCGCAGAGGGGGAACCTGTGGTGGCTGAAACCACTGCTTGGTTATATAGTCACTGGTAAGCATTTATGCTCGTTATCGTTTTCTTGCTGTGTTGTTATATATATGGTTTATACTGTTTGATGTATTACAGTTTTTTTATGATTGTTTATCTATAACATCTATTTTATAGATTTATCCTCCTGAAGACACGGTCCTATGATCGCGAAACTGTTGAGGACTGTATAAATCTGTGAATATACTCTTTAACCAGTCATCAAGCCTGGAAGTATATAAGTATCATATTGCTGTATGGATATTCCCATTGTGCTTATAATCTATGTTGTGATTAATGTTTATGTAATAAATACATTTTATGATAAATCTAACTTTGTGGTCGTTGCCGAGATAGTCCATTTTCTTCAGGAGGTTTTGGTTGACAGCCTAAGCCACTGCTTCCATTCCTCTCCTTTGTTTCTATGCACATTTACTGTTTTGGATGATGGTACCTTGTAAATTAAATGTTATGATTGGGGCTAACTTATTCCTAGCCTCATTATACCATACTTAATACTACAAAAAATCCCCTATTTTTCTTCCTTTTCTTTTTTAAACAAATATTTCTGGATTGATTTTCTGGTCCACCTGATTATTTGTCGGCACTATGGATGTTCTCGGCACTGATTGGACAGGATTTATGACCAGTATTCAGATCTCATGTCTGACTGGTCATGAGACTGATGAAGATGTTAAGCTGTTTTTCAATAAGATGTTTAACCTTTTGAAATGAAAGTCTCACTTGCACTGGCACATTAAATATTTTTAGTTATACATCACTGAGAGCACCTGCCCTATGGGCCTAAAGCCCCGTACACACGGTCGGAAAATCCGACCACAAAATCCATCAGATTTTTTCCGACACTGGTGTCGCATACACACGGTCGGACAAAGTTGTCGGAAAATCCGATCATTCTGAACGTGGTGACGTTTGTTGCGTACGACGGGACTACGTAGAGGCTAGTAGCCAATAGCTTTGGTCTTGTAATGTGATCTGAGCATGCGTGGCACTTTGTCCGTTGGAATTCGCTACACAGGATCGGAAAAAGTCCGATAGGACTTTGTTGTCGGAAAATTTGAGAGCAGGAGATAAAACTTTGTCCGTCGGAAAATCCGACGGAAAAAGTCCAATGGAGCCTACACACGGTTGGAATTTCCGACAACATTGTCCAATTTCCGTCAGAAAATCCGACCGTGTGTACGGGGCATAAGAGTTCAGGTATTCCCCACGATGAAGGATCTTTCCCCTGATTTAAAAAAATCTTGGGAACAAACACTCACTACATGTAGTATAAATCTAATGCGTGCACTCATCACTCAGTACACCAATGATATGGTGTTATTGGATGGTGAAATCGATTGCCTGAACACACAATATGAACACCTCAAAGGTACCACAACTTTTTCCACTAAATGGAAGGAGATCAAAGACAGATTAGAACTGATGAACAAAGAAATAGATACGAGAAAACAAAGTAACTTTACTAAGGATAAGATGTCGTTTGTAGACGGTTATGCATATAAGTGGACCAATAGAAATCCCACTAGAAGAGGCCCTTCAGGAAATAATCATGCACATAATCCCACCACCTGATTCTTCTCTGTCATCCTCCCTCTCTCAAAAAACTGGTTCACGCATTACAGACACTGTTACCTTAAACTCATCACGTAAAAGATTACGTTATAGTGGCAATACTCCACCTATGGCCGCTAATAAAAGTAAAAAATCCACTAAACCACCTAAAGGGTCACGAACACAGCCAACACTGCGGGGACTCAAGCCGCAGGTGGTAGTAATGCTCTTTCTACTTCCTTATCCACTTTACACGGCACTATTCCCAAAATTTTAGGCTCTCCACTTTTGACTTCTAAGACTAATACGGTAAATCTCATGATGATATTTTTTTAGATCCCAAGAAGCAACAAAGCAATCTGGACACTTTTGTCCTCAAACCCCCTCAATCTTCACCCAACACTCCCATAGCGACACCAAGTTAAACATTATCAACTTGACTCCCCTCTAATTTTCTGAGGATGAGCTTTCGGTTTTACAGTTGGGCCTGGGCTTTTGCCCATTAGACCCCATTAATGTTAGTGAAACAATTAAGGATTTTTATCTTTTTGCTAGGAACCTCACATTCAAATTTTATTTTTGACAAGGAGCGCAAACGAGTGAACCTTGAACGTGAACTTGTCGAGGGAACCAAACATTTTTCTATCGAAGAATTTCGGGCCTTACGTGACCTAATGTTACTTTATGATGAGGGTCCCATTGATGACAATGTGCCGTCATCCCTCCCTCGCAGTGAATCTCAAACAGGGACTCAGGCGCAACCTCCCACCCAGCATACCAACAGATTTTAACCGAAGTCTCTACAGTTTCCAGATCTTATGACTTGCCTTGCCACCTGTGCCTTTTTGCATCAATCTATTACTGACCTTAAAAAAGAAACTTGGCAAAAAAATTCCTCCCAATCTTAACCACTTCAGCACCGGGCCATTTTACACCCTTCCTTACCAGAGCACTTTTTGCGATTCGGCACTGCGTCGCTTTAACTAACAATTGCGCAGTCGTGCGACGTTACACCCAAACAAAATTGACGTCCTTTTTTCCCACAAATAGAGCTTTCTTTTGGTGGTATTTGATCGCCCCTGCGGTTTTTATTTTTTGCGCTATAAACAAAAGAAGAGCGACAATTTTGAAAAAAAAACACAATATTTTTTACTTTTTGCTATAATAAATATCCCATTTTTTAAAAAAAAAACGATTTTTTTACTCAGTTTAGGCCGATACATATTCTTCTACATATTTTTGGTAAAAAAAAATCGCAATAAGCGTATATTGATCGGTTTGCGCAAAAGTTATAGCGTCTACAAAATAGGGGATAGATTTTTTTTTTTTACTAGTAATGGCGGCGATCTGCGATTTTTTTTTTCGTTACTGTAACATTGCGGCGGACACTTCGGACACTTTTGACACATTTTTGGAACCATTCACATTTACACAGCGATCGTTTCTATAAAATTGCATTGATTACTGTGTAAATGTGACTGGCAGGGAAGGGGTTAACACTAGGGGGCGCTGCAGGGGTTAATGTGTTCCCTATAGGAGTGATTCTAACTGTGGGGGGAGGGGACTCAAGGGGAGGAGACCGATCATGTGTTCCTCCGTACTGGGATCACATGATCGGTCTCCTCTCCGCTGACAGGACGTGGAGCTGTGTGTTTACACACACAGCTCCACGGTCCCGTTGTTTTAAACGGGCAATCGCGGGTGCCCGGCGGACATCGCGGCCGCCGGGCACTCGCACCGGGTCACGAGCGACGCTGCGGGCGCGTGTGCGCGCGCCCCCCAGGCGGCCGGGAATGGGAGGACGTCATATGACGCCCACCCAGGATGGGAGATCCACCTACCTGTAGGGAAGTGGTTAATAAGGGACAAATATCAGCACTTAAATCACTTCAAAAACGCACTGATATGGTTGTCAAACCATCGGACAAAGGGGGCAACATCGTCATAATGACCCATGTTCATTACCAGACAATGTGCCACACTATCTTTGACAACCACAATTGGTATAGGACTATTTCCCCCACATCTGTCCAAACCTTTGCTGGAGAGCTAAGGGATCTTTGTACTGAAGCCTATTTACAAGGCTTGATTGATCGAGAGACCTTATATTTTCTGTTTCCTCAAATTCCACATACTCCCACTCTTTATGCCTTGCCCAAGATCCACAAGAATATCCATGCACCCCCCTAGGAGATCGATAGTCTCTGGGATTGGGTCATTGACCGATAATGACAGCAAAGTAGTCAATGCTTTTTTTAACACCACATGTTTGTGGATTGCCCTCATACATACAAGATGTTACATATCTCTTGAAACACATCAAGGGGATCCAGATCCCTCCAGACGCCCTGTTCGTGGCTATCAATATTGAAGCTCTGTATTTGAGTATTCCCCACAAGCGGGGTGTCCGGACGGCTGGATCCTTCTTGATGGAACAAGAACAAACAACTTGGCCCTTAAATCAATTTATTTTGGAATTGTTGCTCTTCATACTTACCAAAAAACTACTTTAACTTTAATGATCAATACTATCTACAGATTCAAGGAGTCGTAATGGGGACGTCATGTGCCCCTTCATATGCTAATTTCTATCTTGGTGGCTGGGAACGAACTATAACCTCTGAAGAGCAACTATCCTTTTTCTTTGATCATAGCTTACTCTGGTACAGATATATTAACGATTTGTTTATTGTATGGACGGGCACTAGGAGCACGCTCCTTGAATTTACTGAACATTAAGGAATTAAATTAGAGTTTCACCTTTAGCTTTTTACAATAAGCAGATCCCTTTTTTGGATCTTACTATCGTCAAACATACCGATGGCAACATGCCCACCGTTGCATGCTTCTAGTGCCCATCCCCAATCATTGATACAGAATATATCGTATGCGCAATTGCGTAGGAATTGTACACTAGAATCAGATTTTAAAATACAAGCTAACTGTAATAGACCATCTCTTGGTAAGGGGATATTCTCGTACGAATCTGAAGGTCTTTAATCGAGCCGCAGCATGTACTAGAAACTCATTGCTTTATCATACTTCCAAACCTCAACAAGCTGACACTGTTAAATTTATAACAAGATTCTCCGCTCACCACAATCGGTTAAGGGAGATCATGGGTAAACATTGGCACCTTCTTGCCAACCATCATGTGCTAAATAGACATGTAAGATCTAGCCCCGAACTGGTGTTTTGGAGGGCCTCTTCACTTAAAAATTGTCTCACGAGCAGCCACTATAGGACCCCTCAACCATCCGCTATTGGACCACAAGGCACCTCCCAATGTAGTCAGTGTCCTCGTTGTCCTTGGATTCTTGAGGGGAATAAATACCTGCTACCCAATGGTGAAACGCTAGCCCCCCCATACCTCTTTACATTGTGGCACTATGGGGGCGAATTCTTTGATGACCTGCAAATGCAACGCGTTCTATGTGGGCAAAACTATTCATGAACTTCGCCAAAGAATAGGAGACCATTTATACTACTCTGGCAATGGTAAATTAACCACCGTAGGTCACCATATTGGTCTGTACCATAAGTTTGACTTGATGGCAGTGAGATTTTTTGTCCTTGAAGTTGTCCATCTGAGCCCAAGAGGGGGTGTTTAGGATAAATCCATATTACAAAGAGAAACAATATGGATTGAATGGCTTAATGTCACTATCCCCCCAGGTTTGAACTAAATTAACTCATATAAGCCCTTTTTATGAAGGTCCTCTTTTTTTCTCCCTCCCTTTCTTTCCTTCCCTGCCCCCCCCCCTGCCCTCATCAAACCACCCAATACCCCCCAAACCCCCCTTACGGGGGCTAGCATTTCTACCATGTCCCTTGATTGGTGCAGTTGAGGCCCTTCTGGCCTCCTGTCCCATTATGCCATGTTGCTACCATTTATCCGACGATTATCAGGTGGTTGACTTTTATTCCAGAATTATCATTTCCTTTTTCTTTTTTTCAGTTTTTTTAAACACACCTCTATCAGTGTTATCTGGTAGGACCATTCCTATATTGTATGTATAAAATTACTGTGGAGAACCTATGTACTAATCAGCTGTATGCTTTCTACTTTGCCTGACATCGGCCACTGTTTTGCTATTCCCCACATTGGCAGACATGTGACTTCCCTGGCAGGAGGGGTCTGTCTATGACAGGTCTCCCCCTGCTTGCACCGTCGTGGTTTTGGGCTCCCTGCCCATTTGCCCGGTGTCTTCCGAGTTGGGGAGCTCATAAGCGGGCTCCCTGCCCGCTTGTGAGCAGTGTAGATGCCTCTGCCCAGGGGAGAAGTTTGCTGACTAACACACTAAGGTATTTGCTCAGCCCTTGTCTTGCCATGTATCGATCCTCTGTTCAGAATCTTTTTCACTGATATGCAAAAAAAAATTTTTTGCATTACAGAGTATCAGGCTGTAACACTGCCCTTGCTGGATGGATACAGTGAATACCAGTTCATATGCTGACTAAAGTGTTTGTAAAGTAATGTTATCCAGATGAGTTGCCTTTAGTTTCTGGCTTTCTGTTTCTCCTTTTAAACCCCCACCCTCAGGCACAATCTAACACATTCTTTTGTGACAAGACCGGTATGTATTTTTACATCTGACTGAAATTTTTCATTACCCTTCCCTCTTCCCCCGCTCTTCTCCCTTCCTCCCCCTCCCCCCTTTTCTTTCCCTTTCCCCCCCTCCCCCCTTTTCTTTCCCTTTCCCTTATTTTTCCCTGTTTCTTTTCCCTTTTTATCAACCCCCTCCTCCTTTCCCCCCCTCCCACTCCTCCCTTTCCTCCCCCTCCCACTCCTCCCTTTCCTCCCCTCCCCCCTTCCTGCCCTCCCCTTCCTCCCCTCCCCTTCTTCCCCTCCCACTCCACCCCTCCCCCTATAGTCTCTATATATGTGTGTGTGTGTGTGTGTGTGTGTGTGTGTGTGTGTGTGTGTGTGTGTGTGTGTGTGTGTGTGTGTGTGTGTGTGTGTGTGTGTGTGTGTGTGTGTGTGTGTGTGTGTATATATATATATATATATATATATATATATATATATATATATATATATATATATATATATATATATATATATATATATATATATATATATATATATATATATATATATACACAGTGGGAAGAACAAGTATTTGATACACTGACAATTTTGCAGGCTTTCCTACTTACAAAGCATGTAGAGATCTTTAATTTTTATCATAGGTACTCTTCAACTGTGAGAGACGGAATCTAAAAATCCAGAAAATCGCATTGTATGATTTTTAAGTGATTCATTTGCATTTTATTGCATGACATAAGTATGTGATACATCAAAAAAGAAGAACTTAATATTTGGTACAGAAACCTTTGTTTGCAATTACAGAGACATGACATGACTACAGACATGTAGTTCTTGACCAGGTTTGCACACACTGCAGCAGAGATTTTGGGCCACTCCTCCATACAGACCTTCTCCAGGTCCCTCAGGTTTCGGGGCTGTCGCTGGGCAATACTGTCTTTCAGCTCCCTCTAAAGATTTTCTATTGGGTTCAGGTCTGGAGACTGGCTAGGCCACTCCAGGACCTTGAGATGCTTCTTACGGAGCCACTCCTTAGTTGCCCTGGCTGTGTGTTTCGGGTCGTTGTCATGCTGGAAGACCCAGCAAAAGCTCTATTTTTGTCTCATCAGACCACATGACCTTCTCCCATTCCTCCTCTGGATCATCCAGATGGTCATTGGCAAGCTTCAGACAGGCCTGGACATGCGCTGGCTTGAGCAGGGGGACCTTGCATGCGCTGCAGGATTTTAATCCATGATGGTGTAGTGTGTTACTAATGGTTTTCTTTGAGATTGTGGTTCCAGCTCCCTTCAGGTCATTGACCAGGTCCTGCCATGTAGTTTTGGGCTGATCCCTCACCTTCCTCATGATCATTGATGCCCCAGAATGTGAGATCTTGCATGGAGCCCCAGACGGAGGGGGAGATTGACCGTCATCTTGAACTTCTTCCATTTTCTAATAATTGCGCCAACAGTTGTTACCTTCTCACCAAGCTGCTTACCTATTGTCCTGTAGCCCATTCCAGCCTTGTGCAGGTCTACAATTCCTGATGTCATTACACAGCTCTCTGGTCTTGGCCATTGTGGAGAGGTTGGAGTCCGTTTCCAACAGTTGCAGTTCATACAGGTAATGTGTGGAGAACAGGAGGGCTTGTTGGAAGGCAACATGGTCAAATGTCATATTTCTGGATTTTCTATCCAGTTTCCTATTATCTGTTTCCTATTGCCAAAGATCAGCCAGGCTGCTATGGTTTTAAAGGGTAAGGATATTCTCACTCTCTGTAGGACTGACATATGGCCCCCAAGTTGGAATGTATCCAATTAGGCCTAACTCTGCATGACAATACTGACTCCGATCTGTCTATGAGAATTCCTGATTAACTACTCTGCAAGCAAGAAGAAGCTGGATCCGCCAACCAGGGACAGAGCCACAATGCCCAACTGGCGGTGACCTCTGACAACATCACCCGGGCCACTAGGCGAATAACATCAATAGAGACCTCCCCTAGAAAGGCGAAAGCCAGCCTGATTTCCTGAATAGGAGGAACATGACACCATGTCAATCGGCCATACTTGATCGTAGGAAAGAAACGTCTTCAGGTAGGAGAACCAAACATATGGTCTTACGGTGGAGGACAAAAAAGGAACATGGCTAGGAGCCCAGAACTGAAATTTATAGGGAGGGGTCCTATTGGGTGGTTATGGAGGCGGGGTCAACCCACACGTATGCTGCCATGGAGCCTGTCAGGAAAGGCATTTTTTTCACATAATTTACGGTCTTTTTTTATTCATAGCACGAAAAATAAAAAACCCACTAGTGAATAAATACCACCAAAAGAAAGCTCTATTTGTGTGAAAAAAAGGACGCAAGTTTCATATGGGTACAGTGTTGCATTAATGAGTAATTGTCATTCAAACTGTGAGAGCACTGAAAGCTGAAAATTGGTCTGGGCAGGAAGGGGGTGTAAGTGCACTGTATTGAGGTGGTTAAAAAAAAAATAACAGGTCTGTGAGAGCCGGAATTCTTACTGGTTGGTAGGTGATCAAATACTTATGTCATGCAATAAAATGCAAATTAATTATTTAAAAATCATACAATGTGATCTTCTGGATTTTTGTTTTAGATTCCGTCTATCACAGTTGAAGAGTACCTATGATAAAATTACGACCTCTACATGCTTTGTAAGTAGGAAAAGCTGCAAAATCGGCAGTGTATGAAATACTTGTTCTCCCAACTGTATGTATATATATATATATATATATATATATATATAATATATATATATATATATATATATATATATATATATATATATATATATATATATATATATATATATATATATATATATATATATATATGTGTGTATATATATATATATATATATATATATATATATATATATATATTATATATATATATATATATATATAGATATAATGTTATGTACTTATACAAATATAGTTATACATACATAGATATTGTCCAGATCCACTTCATCTGCACATAATCCCACTTGTTCGCCATGGGAGGAACCTGTGGTGGCTGAAACCACTGCTGGGTTATCGACTCACTGGTAAGCATTTATGCTCTTTATCCTTTTCTTGCTGTGTTGTTATCTATATGGTTTATACTGTTTGATGTATTACAGTCAGATTTTTTATGGTTGTATCTATAACATCTATTTTATAGATTTATCCTCCTGAAGAAGTGGTCCTATGATCGCAAATCCTCGCTGTTGAGGACTGTATAAATCTGTGAATATACTCTTTAACCAGTCATTAAGCCTGGAAGTCTATAAGCATTAGACATGTGCACACTGAAATATTTAGTTTCGGAATTTAGTTTTCATTCGAAAAATAAATTTATTTAGTTACTCCCGAAATTTGTTTTTATTTATTTTGTTTTTCGTTAAAAATTGCATTCGTCCGAAAATCCAAATTAATTAAGGTTGAATCTGTCATTGAAGGCTTATGGTGTCTGTCAAACGTTCAAAGAAGATTTGACGGCGCAGCTAAACTGTATGACTCCGTATAGTTTAGCTGCTCCGTCGAATCTTCTTAGAACTTTCGACAGACACCATAAGCCTAAAGCCCCATACACACGGTCGGAAAATCCGACCACCAAATCCATCGGATTTGGTCCGACGGATTTAGTCCGACACTGGTGTTGCATACACACGGTCGGACAAAGTTGTCGGAAAATCCGATCATTCTGAACGTGGTGACGTTTATTGCCTACGACGGGACTACATGGAGGCTAGTAGCCAATAGCTTTGGTCTTGTAATGTGATCTGAGCATGCGTGGCACTTTGTCCGTCGGAATTCGCTACACACGATCGGAATTGGTGTGATCGGACTTTGTCCGTCGGACAATCCGATGGAAAATGTCCTACACACGGTCGTAATTTCCGACAACATTGTCCGATAGGACAGAATCCATCGGAAAATCCGACCGTGTGTATGGGGCTTAAGATTCGACGTTTGTATGTTTTTCGATGCTTTGTCGAATCTTTGTCGTTCATGTTGAATGTTTATAGTTCAAACAGAAAATGGACTGGTGATAGTGATCACTGATCAGACAGGTAACAAGATAGGGTATATAGAATCTATATAGAATCTCAATCTATAATATAGAATATATAATAATAAATCCCCCCCCCCCCCCCCCCCCCCCCCCCCCAAAAACACGGGCAGCCTCTGAGGCTATCACAACACTAGCAACACTAGTATCACTATCAAGTTCACAACACTAACACAATAGCAGCAGATTATTATGAAAAATTTAGGTTGAACTGTAGCTTGCTTCACTATTGTTCTGCTGCTTTGCTTTTGCTAAATAATTCAGGTTCTCTGACAAATGGACCAGCTAAGATTGACTATCTTCTGAAATGATTCTGTGTGTGTCTCTCTCTGCTAGCAATTGTAAGTGAAAGGAAGTTGGCTGTGCGTGTGCACTTAGTTCTAGCTATTTTACTGCTCCTCCTCTTTGGTTACAATCAGCCAATAACATTCATCATCATCATTATTTTTATTTTACTTTCCCCACCCAATTCCAGCAGCGATATTTTCTCTCTACGTCATATCTTTTCTCTCTACGTCAATTTTTTTCCCTCTGTGTCAAATCTTTTCTCTCTAAGTCGAATCTTTTCTCTCTACGTCGAATCTTCTCTCTGGGTATAGTATGTATCTCTGCGCTAGCCTTATGTGTAGTGCTAGGTTTATTACTGCGGCAAACACTGAAAGGAGTTTTCGGGTCCAATAAAGAGGTATGTAAAGGGAGGTAGTGCTGCGCTGTATACTAAAAATTCAAATATATAGGTGCAATAGAATAAGTATAAGGTGCTTAAGAAGTCAACATTCACTTATGAAAAAGTGACTATAAGTGCATCGTGTATGAAATAATAATTTAGTTTAAAATCAAAAGGCACATGTGACAATAACTAAGTAAAATTACTTGTTAAAATAAAACATATATAGTATACTACTGTTAGAGGATCTTCAAATGTATGGTTCATAAAAGTTCATAGTATGCTGATTACTTCAGATAAAATCGCATAAAATCGCACAAAAAGGCATAATATCACATACAATCGCATGGAGTTGCATAAAAACGCATAATAAATAATCGTTGGTATAAGTGCAGATCCTAGTATGTAGTAAATCTACAAAACAAGTGGTAAATAAAATTGGTAAGTAAACGGTGATGTAGGTCCGTGAGATAAGTCCTGTCTCAAATAGACCTAACGTGTAGCTCATTGTGACATGGGAAAACACATTTCAGGTGAATCAGAAGGTGATGTAGGTAGTGCGTTAGAGATGTGTTCTCCAAAAGGTGGTGTGCTTAGTGGTTCGGTGGTTTCTGTTCTTCTCTTGGCTAAAGTATAGGTGTCCCCTTACCTTACCGCTGTAAGGTAACAGCGTTTAAAGATGTATAGGCTCCGGAGGGGCCTCTGCTTTTCCTGGGTGGCGTCCCCCCACAATATGGCTCTCTTTGGGTCCTGGTGGCTGTGTCTCCTAGCAGGCGTCCCCACTGTACCTGGTGCTGGTATATGTGCCTCACAGGATAGGTGGGAAGAAATGCTCGATAGTGTAGTATTTTTTGTTACCAATAATTTATTTAAAAAACCATAATAACACTCACATTTAGTAAAGGTAAAAATGCATGTAACAACGAGCGGCAAGCTCGTACCTCACTTCCGGTATCTCAGCAACGTCCCGACGCGTGTTCGTCACGGTCACGTGACTTCATCAGGGGATCTCAGGGGATCTCTACGTCAAATCTTTTCTCTCTACGTCAAATCTTATCTCTCTACGTCGAATCTTCTCTCTACGTCAAATCTTTTCTCTCTACGTCAAATCTTTTCTCTCTACGTGGAGTCTTTTCTCTCTATGTAGAATAATCTTGGACTAATAGAGTTAAGGTTAGGCACATTCGACCACAGGTTCGATGGACACAGATTGTTATTTTCAGCGTTGAATCTCTTATCTATATCGAACTGTTGTCACAACGAAAATAAAGCATTTGTTTATGTCGGATCTTTCGTTTTTCGGATTCTGCACTTTTGTTATCGTTTGTTAAAACGATAACGGAGATACCTGAAATTCGGACGAAAATTCATTTGGACGAAAAACCAATGCACATGTCTAATAAGTATCATATTGCTGTTTGGATCTTACCATTGTGCTAATAATTTATGTTGTGATTAAAAATTTTATGTAATGAATACATTTTATGATAAATCTAACTTTGTGGTCGGTGCCGAGATCAGTGGAGTCCATTGTCTTCAAGAGGTTATGGTTGACAGCCTAAGCAACTGTGCCCATTCCTCTCCTTTGTTTCTATGCAACTTTTAACTTCAGCTTGTTCAATTAAACTTTGACGTAAAAACCTGGAAGCTGATTGGTTACTATGCACAGATGCACCAGATTCTGTGTGCATGAATTTTAGTAAGTCTCGTCCATGGTTTAAAAAGTCTATTTACACATTAATATGGTAATTTGCTGGGATTATTTTTTTAAATGGTTGTAATTTACTATTAAAAAACAATGCTTGATCTCCAGTTCGCCTACCTTTCCTAGGCTGACAGATAGGATGATAATGTTATCAGTTTGCTGCAGGCCAGAAGAAAGCATTTACTTAGTCTCCCCTCTACACTGATTAATCTAACTGTATCACTGTAATTCTATAGTAAATCACAAGGTGAGAGGCACGTAGGAACACAGCATTTCTAAGCCAAGTCATCCACCAATCCCCCAATGCCTATAAACACGCACATTAGAGAAATTTTTAGAGTTTAAACTGGCAGATTTAAAGTCTGTATCATTGCAAGACCATAAAAAATATCAAGCCAAGGTTTTTTTTTTCCATTATGAATAATGCAGGGATGGATTAAAATTTCTGTTCGCTTTTCCCCATCTGCTTGGCCCATTTCTCATCTGGTGCTTTCAGCAGGGGATTCATGAACACATCCCCTGCCTTATCTGAACCGAACAAGATGTATGTCACTTTAACCACTTGACCTCCTAAAGGTTTACCCCCCCTTCATGACCAGGCCATTTTTTTCGATACGGCACTGCGTTACTTTAAATGACAATTGCACAGTCGTGCGACGCTGTACCCAAATAAAATTGTCCTTTTTCTCACACAAATAGAGCTTTTTTTTGGTGGTATTTGATCACCTCTGCGGGGTTTTTTTTTGTGCTATAAACAAAAAAAGACTGACAATTTTGAAAAAAAAATTTTTACTTTCTGCTATAAAACACATCCACTAAACAAAAAAAAAAAAATGTAAAAAAAATGTATATGTATTCTGCTACCTTTTTTGGTAAAACAATCCCAGTAAGCGTATGTTGATTGGTTTGCGCAAAAGTTATTGCGTCTACAAACTATGGGATATTTTTATGGAAGTTTTTTTTTTTTACTAGTAATGGCGGCGATCAGCGACTTATAGCGAGACTGCAACATTGCGGCGGACACATTGGACACAAAGTGACACTTTTGATACTTTTTAGGGGACCAGTGACACCAATACAGTGATCAGGGCTAAAAAAATATGCACTGTCACTGTACTAATGACACTAGCAGGGAAGGGGTTAACATCAGTTGTGATCAAAGGGTTAAATGTGTTCCCTGGGAGTGCTTGCTAACTGTGTGTGGGATGCTTTAACTGTGGGTAGACAGAGATCCGTGTTCCTGCTTAGCAGAAACACAGGATTTCTGTCTTCCCTACTAACAGAACGGCAATATGCCTTGTTTACCTAGGCCGACCGCCATTCTGTCTCTGACGGAACGATCAACGGGTCCTGGCAGACATCGGGTCTGCCAGACCCGCTTTGTCCAATCAGGGCAGAATGACGTACCTGTACATCATTCTGCCAGAGGAGCCGCCACCCCGCGGTAGATGTATGTGGGGCGGTCGGCAAGCGGTTAATGACATCTGTGTGTGTTCAGTTTTTTATATAAGGATACTTACCTGTCCAGGGATCCAGCTCTGTCCTCAATGGGCTTCGGGTCTAGGTGCCGGCATCTTAACTAAGGGAAACCAACAGTAAAGCCTTGTGCATGCATGAGCCGTGCTGCGATTCTGTCACCTGTGATGTGTCCCAGAAGGCTGCGGGTAAATGGAGGGAGGCCAAACTCCCGCTCAGCTCACCATGACGATCTGGCCGGAAGTGGGAGCAGGTACCTGTCAACGCGAGGTACCCACTCCTTCCCTGTGCCAATAGTTAAATACGAGGGGGGGGGGGGAGAAAACAAGTGGGAATTTCCCTTTTGGGTGACATACCGTTTTAGGATTTATTTAAAAAATGTAGCTTTCTGGACCCATATTAAATATGGGGAGGCTGGATGCAAACTGACTTTCATCCATTTACATCAGGCTACCTCAGAGATGTCACATGTAGGTCCAGAAAAAGACGCAGACCTTTTCAACCTTTTTCCTGGACGGACATGGGAGTAAATGAATGTGAAACGTCCATTTACATTTGCCTGCCAATAGACAACTTGTCCCTGTCACTTGTCACTTGTCCTCATTGGAAGTTCTCCACTTTATTGCTGTTCTGGTGACAAATCAAAATGTTATGCCACGTACACACGGTCGGACATTCCGGCAGAAAAAGTCAGATGGGAGCTTTTCATCGGATATTCCGACCGTGTGTATGCCCCATCTGACTTTTTCTGTCGGCATTTCCGATGGACTTAGATATAGAGCCTGTTTAAAAATTTTCCAGCGGAAATGCAGACGGAGTTTTGCCTGATGCAAAGTCCGGCCGTGTGTACACGGCATAAGACTTTTCCTCACTTTTGGGCCCGATGACAACAGTCACCAGAACAAGAAGACAGAGTGAATTTCCCAAACAGGGACACAGACAGGGGTTTTGAACCACTACCCACTTTATCCAAAATTAAATGAAAGTTTAGCCTTTAGATACACTTTAAACAGCATTCAGATTGGCTGGTAGGTTAGTTTGTGATAGTGTGAAAGCTCCATACTAGTTTCTTTATAATTCATATTATGAATGATATATGATGAATAATAGGGATGAACTCAGGTGTGTTTGGATCCTACTCTGAACCCACCTGAGCTTTCCCGACAGGAAGCTGTCTCTGCGCACTGGAAGCCATAGATTGCTGAGGCATTCCCTGCCCTACAGCCACACATACAGTGGTGTGAAAAAGTGTTTGCCCCTTCCTCATTTCCTGTTCCTTTGCATGTTTGTCACACTTAAGTGTTTCGGAACATCAAACCAATTTAAACAATAGTCAAGGACAACACAAGTAAACACAAAATGCAATTTGTAAATGAAGGTGTTTATTATTAAAGGTGAAAAAAAATCCAAACCATCATGGCCCTGTGTGAAAAAGTGATTGCCCCCCTTGTTAAAACATACTATAACTGTGGTTGTCCACACCTGAGTTCAATTTCTCTAGCCACACCCAGGCCTGATTATTGCCACACCTGTTCACAATCAAGGCATCACTTAAATAGGAGCTGCTTGACACAGTAAGGTCCACCAGAAGATCCTTAAAAGCTACACATCATGCCGAGACCCAAAGAAATTCAGGAACAATTGAGAAAGAAAGTAATTGAGATCTATCAGTCTGGAAAGGGTTATAAAGCCATTTCCAAAGCTTTGGGAATCCAGCGAACCACAGTGAGAGCCATTATCCACAAATGGCGAAGACATGGAACAGTGGTGAACCTTCCCAGGAGTGGCCGGCCGCCCAAAATTACCCCAAGAGCGCAGCGACGACTCATCCAAGAGGTCACAAAAGACCCCACAACAACGTCCAAGGAACTGCAGGCCTCACTTGCCTCAGTTAAGGTCAGCGTTCATGCCTCCACCATCAGGAAAAGACTGGGCAAAAATGGCCTGCATGGCAGAGTTCCAAGGAGAAAACCACTGCTGAGCAAAAAGAACATCAAAGCTCGTCTCAATTTCTCTTACCATTGTGCTAATAATTTATGTTGTGATTAAAAATTTTATGTAATGAATACATTTTATGATAAATCTAACTTTGTGGTCGGTGCCGAAATCAGTGGAGTCCATTGTCTTCAAGAGGTTATGGTTGACAGCCTAAGCAACTGTGCCCATTCCTCTCCTTTGTTTCTATGCAACTTTTAACTTCAGCTTGTTCAATTAAACTTTGACGTAAAAACCTGGAAGCTGATTGGTTACTATGCACAGATGCACCAGATTCTGTGTGCATGAATTTTAGTAAGTCTCGTCCATGGTTTAAAAAGTCTATTTACACATTAATATGGTAATTTGCTGGGATTATTTTTTTAAATGGTTGTAATTTACTATTAAAAAACAATGCTTGATCTCCAGTTCGCCTACCTTTCCTAGGCTGACAGATAGGATGATAATGTTATCAGTTTGCTGCAGGCCAGAAGAAAGCATTTACTTAGTCTCCCCTCTACACTGATTAATCTAACTGTATCACTGTAATTCTATAGTAAATCACAAGGTGAGAGGCACGTAGGAACACAGCATTTCTAAGCCAAGTCATCCACCAATCCCCCAATGCCTATAAACACGCACATTAGAGAAATTTTTAGAGTTTAAACTGGCAGATTTAAAGTCTGTATCATTGCAAGACCATAAAAAATATCAAGCCAAGGTTTTTTTTTTCCATTATGAATAATGCAGGGATGGATTAAAATTTCTGTTCGCTTTTCCCCATCTGCTTGGCCCATTTCTCATCTGGTGCTTTCAGCAGGGGATTCATGAACACATCCCCTGCCTTATCGGAACCGAACAAGATGTATGTCACTTTAACCACTTGACCTCCTAAAGGTTTACCCCCCCTTCATGACCAGGCCATTTTTTTCGATACGGCACTGCGTTACTTTAAATGACAATTGCACAGTCGTGCGACGCTGTACCCAAATAAAATTGTCCTTTTTCTCACACAAATAGAGCTTTTTTTTGGTGGTATTTGATCACCTCTGCTGGGTTTTTTTTTTGTGCTATAAACAAAAAAAGACTGACAATTTTGAAAAAAAAATTTTTACTTTCTGCTATAAAACACATCCACTAAACAAAAAAAAAATGTAAAAAAAAATGTATATGTATTCTGCTACCTTTTTTGGTAAAACAATCCCAGTAAGCGTATGTTGATTGGTTTGCGCAAAAGTTATTGCGTCTACAAACTATGGGATATTTTTATGGAAGTTTTTTTTTTTTACTAGTAATGGCGGCGATCAGCGACTTATAGCGAGACTGCAACATTGCGGCGGACACATTGGACACAAAGTGACACTTTTGATACTTTTTAGGGGACCAGTGACACCAATACAGTGATCAGGGCTAAAAAAATATGCACTGTCACTGTACTAATGACACTAGCAGGGAAGGGGTTAACATCAGTTGTGATCAAAGGGTTAAATGTGTTCCCTGGGAGTGCTTGCTAACTGTGTGTGGGATGCTTTAACTGTGGGTAGACAGAGATCCGTGTTCCTGCTTAGCAGAAACACAGGATTTCTGTCTTCCCTACTAACAGAACGGCAATATGCCTTGTTTACCTAGGCCGACCGCCATTCTGTCTCTGACGGAACGATCAACGGGTCCCGGCAGACATCGGGTCTGCCAGACCCGCTTTGTCCAATCAGGGCAGAATGACGTACCTGTACATCATTCTGCCAGAGGAGCCGCCACCCCGCGGTAGATGTATGTGGGGCGGTCGGCAAGCGGTTAATGACATCTGTGTGTGTTCAGTTTTTTATATAAGGATACTTACCTGTCCAGGGATCCAGCTCTGTCCTCAATGGGCTTCGGGTCTAGGTGCCGGCATCTTAACTAAGGGAAACCGACAGTAAAGCCTTGTGCATGCATGAGCCGTGCTGCGATTCTGTCACCTGTGATGTGTCCCAGAAGGCTGCGGGTAAATGGAGGGAGGCCAAACTCCCGCTCAGCTCACCATGACGATCTGGCCGGAAGTGGGAGCAGGTACCTGTCAACGCGAGGTACCCACTCCTTCCCTGTGCCAATAGTTAAATACGAGGGGGGGGGGGGAGAAAACAAGTGGGAATTTCCCTTTTGGGTGACATACCGTTTTAGGATTTATTTAAAAAATGTAGCTTTCTGGACCCATATTAAATATGGGGAGGCTGGATGCAAACTGACTTTCATCCATTTACATCAGGCTACCTCAGAGATGTCACATGTAGGTCCAGAAAAAGACGCAGACCTTTTCAACCTTTTTCCTGGACGGACATGGGAGTAAATGAATGTGAAACGTCCATTTACATTTGCCTGCCAATAGACAACTTGTCCCTGTCACTTGTCCTCATTGGAAGTTCTCCACTTTATTGCTGTTCTGGTGACAAATCAAAATGTTATGCCACGTACACACGGTCGGACATTCCGGCAGAAAAAGTCAGATGGGAGCTTTTCATCGGATATTCCGACCGTGTGTATGCCCCATCTGACTTTTTCTGTCGGCATTTCCGATGGACTTAGATATAGAGCCTGTTTAAAAATTTTCCAGCGGAAATGCAGACGGAGTTTTGCCTGATGCAAAGTCCGGCCGTGTGTACACGGCATAAGACTTTTCCTCACTTTTGGGCCCGATGACAACAGTCACCAGAACAAGAAGACAGAGTGAATTTCCCAAACAGGGGTTTTGAACCACTACCCACTTTATCCAAAATTAAATGAAAGTTTAGCCTTTAGATACACTTTAAACAGCATTCAGATTGGCTGGTAGGTTAGTTTGTGATAGTGTGAAAGCTCCATACTAGTTTCTTTATAATTCATATTATGAATGATATATGATGAATAATAGGGATGAACTCAGGTGTGTTTGGATCCTACTCTGAACCCACCTGAGCTTTCCCGACAGGAAACTGTCTCTGCGCACTGGAAGCCATAGATTGCTGAGGCATTCCCTGCCCTACAGCCACACATACAGTGGTGTGAAAAAGTGTTTGCCCCTTCCTCATTTCCTGTTCCTTTGCATGTTTGTCACACTTAAGTGTTTCGGAACATCAAACCAATTTAAACAATAGTCAAGGACAACACAAGTAAACACAAAATGCAATTTGTAAATGAAGGTGTTTATTATTAAAGGTGAAAAAAAATCCAAACCATCATGGCCCTGTGTGAAAAAGTGATTGCCCCCCTTGTTAAAACATACTATAACTGTGGTTGTCCACACCTGAGTTCAATTTCTCTAGCCACACCCAGGCCTGATTATTGCCACACCTGTTCACAATCAAGGCATCACTTAAATAGGAGCTGCTTGACACAGTAAGGTCCACCAGAAGATCCTTAAAAGCTACACATCATGCCGAGACCCAAAGAAATTCAGGAACAATTGAGAAAGAAAGTAATTGAGATCTATCAGTCTGGAAAGGGTTATAAAGCCATTTCCAAAGCTTTGGGAATCCAGCGAACCACAGTGAGAGCCATTATCCACAAATGGCGAAGACATGGAACAGTGGTGAACCTTCCCAGGAGTGGCCGGCCGCCCAAAATTACCCCAAGAGCGCAGCGACGACTCATCCAAGAGGTCACAAAAGACCCCACAACAACGTCCAAGGAACTGCAGGCCTCACTTGCCTCAGTTAAGGTCAGCGTTCATGCCTCCACCATCAGGAAAAGACTGGGCAAAAATGGCCTGCATGGCAGAGTTCCAAGGAGAAAACCACTGCTGAGCAAAAAGAACATCAAAGCTCGTCTCAATTTCTCCACAACACATCTTGATGATCCCCAAGATTTTTGGGACAACATTCTGTGGACCGATGAGACAAAAGTGGAACTCTTTGGAAGGTGTGTGTCCAAGTATATCTGGCGTAGAAGGAACACTGCATTTCAGAAAAAGAACATTATACCAACAGTAAAATATGGTGGTGGTAGTGTGATGGTCTGGGGCTGTTTTGCTGCTTCAGGACCTGGAAGACTTGCCGTGATAAAAGGAACTATGAATTCTGCTGTCTACCAAGAGATCCTGAAGGAGAATGTCCGACCATCTGTTCGTGTACTCAAGCTGAAACGAACTTGGGTTCTGCAGCAGGACAATGATCCTAAACACACCAGCAAGTCCACCACCGAATGGCTGAAGAAAAACAAAATGAAGACTTTGGAGTGGCCTAGCCAAAGTCCAGACCTGAATCCTATTGAGATGTTGTGGTATGACCTTAAAAAGGCCGTTCATGCTCGAAAACCCTCTAATGTAACTGAATTAGGACAATTCTGCAAAGATGAGTGGGCCAAAATTCCTCCAGGACGCTGTAAAAGCCTCATTGCACGTTATCGCAAACGCTTGGTTGCAGTTGTTGCTGCTAAGGGTGGCCCAACCAGTTATTAGGTTTAGGGGGCAATCACTTTTTCACACAGGGCCATGATGGTTTGGATTTTTTTTCACCTTTAATAATAAACACCTTTATTTACAAATTGCATTTTGTGTTTACTTGTGTTGTCCTTGACTATTGTTTAAATTGGTTTGATGTTCCGAAACACTTAAGTGTGACAGACATGCAAAGGAACAGGAAGAGAGGAAGGGGGCAAACAATTTTTCACACCACTGTATACACATTAGGGGCATCTAGACGAGCGCTAGCAACTGGCGGTTGCAGGGTTTAATGCCTCGGCTGCTTATGATTGGTGGTGCGCAGTGACAGCTTCCTGGTGGGATAACTCAGGTGGTTTCAGACTAGGAACTGAACATACCTGAACTCTTCACTGATCAGCAAACATGATTTCCTAAATCTATCCAATTTTGCTATGCTCACTAAGATTAAAATGCTCAGTTAATCAACACTTTTTTTTAACTATACTCACTTACAGCAAGTCGCATCCACTGCAGGACCTGTGAACTTACCTTACTTACACAGGTGGCTCCAGGTTAAAGGATAAGTTCACCTTTCATAACATCCAAATTCATACACGTTCCCCCGCTGTAACAGGAAATCTTCCCCACCCCGTTAGCTGCCAAAATTTTAACCTGGCCACGTCACTCATTCACAGAAGTCTGTAAAAGGGAAAACGACAAGGTCTGGCAGCCTTTGTGGCTGTTGGCTTGTAGTTTTCCATAAACTACCACAGCCCTGTGGTTGTTCATTCATTCTTCCTGTCAGTATGTATCAGGTTCTTCGTACGAGGTATGCAGGACATCGCTGGTGCCCCCTGCATCACACTGCTGCCTTACGCAGACTCATCGTTGGATTTCACCCTCTTATCCAGCCATGTGCTCACGCTCCATGCTCCCTCCCACAATCTGTAATCAGCGCTGCCATTGGAAATCCCCTCCTTCTTCACCCCCCCTTGCTCTCTGCACTACTCCCAGTGCCTCCCTCTGAGTTCACAGGAGCAGTAACTACAGAGAAGGCATCAGGTATCAATGTGTGCTGACAGTATTGACTGTCAGCGCGCATTGAGAACAACACTGGAAACAACAACATTGGGCGGTATACTGTACATCTGCCACAATGTTGATTTGCGGCAGAACCCCTGGGGACCACCAACATTTTCTTGTGAACTATCTTTGGTCCACGGACCACTGGTTGGCAACCGCTGATCTATGTGACCTATTGAGGGATGATATGTGTATTGTTATGGTTCTAGATACATTTCCAATGTGTTGGAGTAGAAATGCGGTGGGAGACTCTGTCGTTGGTTGGGGTGCCTTATTTCTTTGTCACTCTTGATCCAAGAAGGTGCACATACTGTATGTGTGATTATGTGCATGTTACATTTTTTTGTTGTTGTTGTAGTTACATTAATACAAAACGCAAAAATTAAAACCTTAACAATTTCTGTGATTGGCATTACTAGGATAAAGCACCTAGGTTTTACCTGAGTGTTCAGAGTATTCAAGAAGGCGATCAGCCTCTGGATCAGAGGCCACCTCCATAGCTATGGTCAACTTCCAAGGCTTGCTTTAACGATGCAGACACTTGCGTTGTCATCCCCATCCTGCCTTTTATATCAAGTGAATCAGTGACCTGGAACAAGGAGGCAGGGCAAGAGTTCAGATTTTAAAAAAAATCTCTGGGTGCTTGGTTGTTTTAGGACAGTGACTTTACAGGTAGTGAAGCACAGATCAGAACTTTAGCTCTACAACCTAAACCTCTTAAAGTGATTTGCGCCAGTCTGGGCTCACTTTATTCTGGGCTCATCTTCAATCCAGATAACCTGTTTACAGGGCCAAGGCAGGAGTTCCTGACTGCCTGAGGGTGTCTCTCTCTGGAGCAGTTATCATATTTAATATCCCAGCTTGTCACCTGTATTGCAGTATATTTAATGCATTGGGTGACAGGACCTCTCATCAGTTGTATGGTCTACCATGGCTGTAGTTTTGCTCATGGCATTGTTAGCATGTCAGTTAAGTTTGTCAGTCAGTTGGGGCCTTAACAATAACCTTGTTAACATGTTATGCAGGTTCTGCTGATTATTTAATAGTATTTCCTGATAAATAATTGACATCAGTTGTGTAACCTGTTTCTTGAGCAACATCCTGGTACTATGTCTTTATGAATTCCTAGAAATTATTATCACTACATTTTTAGATCTTTGTCAAATCATTTCCTCTTCATTATTTTAGATGTTCCTACTAACATATTTGTGAGTGTGCATGCTACCTCTTCCATTAAACATACAATAGAAAGTCCTTCATTTAACCTAGGGGCGCCTTCACATTACAGCTTGGTTCACATTGGTGCAATGCGGGAAACCCTTCAAATCCACTGAGGGTTCCGCATCGCATCTGACTCGCAGGCAGTTCAAACTGACATTATGAGAACCACTGGGAGTGTCAATACAAAGTTAATGGCACCTCTAGATTGGTTCGCATATCGCAGTGTAAACTGTCAATTTGGACAGGAATCGGATCGCATGGGTGTGAACTGATTCTGGTGCGGACCAAAATACGGGTCCTGCACAACTTTGGTCCAAATGAGATGCAAATTCAGCCATACAATCTGTATGGCTGAATTTGCATCGCACAGACATCGCATTTGATTTGCACAGCAGTGCCGTGTGAACCACATGCGTTGTCTGACATCACATCGATGTGAACCCAGCCTTAAAGTGTTTGTAAAGTCAATGTTTTTTTTTCTAGTTTTGAATAGAGTAGGGAGTGTGCCATCAAGGTGATTTTCCTTCACTTTCTGTTCCAAAGATTGCATGGTCAGATTGTAATGTGAGGGGCATACTGGCCTGCTGGAGTGCCAATGGCTTCTCCGGTGAACCCCAAGCATGTAGGGTGCCGGCAGGGTGCTGTACATAGCTTCCTGAAATGTTACAGCACCCTGTACTCTTCTCAAGAGCCCTCATGCTTGAGGCCAGCAGTAGGCTTGGTTTTATAAGGAGTTTTGCAAATATCAAAATGCTTAATGTTATATGCTGACTGCAGTGGTTCCTCTTCTCCCAATTAGATTAGTGGTTCATTTTCCAGGAAGGGAATTCCCTCTGTTCACAGAGGCCCTGTCCTGGGTGGGGACACTGCCATCTTTATTATCAAACCCACTCTCCTACTTAGCGAAGGTTTTGGCTCTCTTATTTACCTATCTGTTTGCGGAGGGTTATTTCTCATAATGTAATGAAGGCGGCAGCTGTCCTCAGAGAGAGCCAACTCTGTATATCAAAGAGAAAGGGGAACACAGGAAGCGCCACCTAAGTGCAGTATTAAAATCAGGGTTTAATGGCAAGGTACATAAAATCACTCACAAGATGAAGATAAAACATGGGCTCATCTGTAATCTGGTAGACCAGGTAGCTCCTTGTATCCGGATGGGGCTCCCATGCGTGGCTGTTATGATAGAGGATCCACAGCGCGTCCTGTGGCCACCAGGATGGCAACCAGAACCAGCATGGAACGCAAGAAAATGACGTCACGGACAGCGGGGATACATCCGGGAGAGCTGTTACTGAAGACAGGCAGGCTACACACTCGGAGTATCAGCTCCTTTTACAGGTCACTTGTGAGTGATTTTATGTACCTTGCCATTAAACCCTGATTTTAATACTGCACTTTGGTGGCGCTTCCTGTGTTCCCCTTTCCCAGTCTACTTTTTCCACTGCAGGTGGCATTCTTGGGCAGCGGCACTGCAGTTGAGTAGGAAGTCAGGAGGAACATAGTTCCTCTATGGTTTCCTGGGTCACTAGGGAACAGTGTTGGTCATCTTACTTTAAAAAGGTAATTAGTTAAGTTACAAATTACTTCTCCCAAAAAGTAATTGCGTTAGTAACTCAGTTACTACATTGGAAAAGTAATTAGTTACACAGCAAAGTAACTGACTTTTTTTTTTAATATTCTATGCGGGTCTAGTATTACTGTAACCAAGGGGTGCATTTATTATTATTGTTATATATCGTGTAACCAAGGGGCTGCTCTATTATTACTCTAACCAAGGGGTAGATCTGTTGTTATAGCGTGTAAGCAAGGGGCGGGTCTATTATTATTATATTGTGTAATGGACGGATGGCTACAGAAGAGGGCGAATGTTAAATTAATGGGCAGAGCTCGATATATAACAATAATAAAAAATGCGCCCCTTGGTTACAGTAATACTAGACCCGCCCCTTAGTTACATGATAGACGCCCCTTGCAGAGTAGCACAAGCATCAGGAGCGTGCGGCATCGCCTCGTACAATTACATGTTAACTGAGCCTGCGCGGTTTAGGTTCAGCAATTTTCAGAAGCTCCGTAGTCCTTCGCACTGCGCAAGCGCTGCGCCTGCGCAGAACAGGGGGTCCTTATCCGGCGGGGGAACTTTTTCGTCAGGACACCGGAATTACACTACTGCCATCTAGTGGCAGTAGATGTAATTGGGGTAACTAAGCCAAAGTAATGGGAACTGAGTTACCATGAGGGGAAAAGTAATCAGTTAGATTACTAGTTACCCTCTAAAGTAACTGCGTTAAGTAACTCAGTTTATTTTAACTCAGTTACTTACATCACTGCTAGGGAATGAGGTTTGGCACGCAATTGCGAGTTGTTAGAGTAGGGACACGTACCCCGCCTGGTAGAAACAGTACTAGTGCCAGGGAAAGGTTCCTAAAGAGTAGGGAAAGTATAGGGCTCACAACTTCTCTGGCCACTTGCCTGTTGGACACAAGACAGCCAGACGCTGACAGTTCGACTGCGTACTGCTCTCTCTTTTTTTTTTTTTTATATAATCTTTATTTATTTTCTTCATTATCATACAGAATACATTCTCAATATACGTAAATTAAATTTAAATAAAAACTATTTCTCACAGTTTACTAGAGACACCCTTCACCCTACAGCACGTACTGCTCTATACATGCTGTTGGAACTGTAAGTGTCCTTGATTACAACAAAAATAAATATTCTGCGCTAAGTGTATCCAAAACCCAGTAGAAAAATTCTTCAATGTGTAAAAATCACAATTAAAAATACAGCTGCACTCACTGTATCTCACATAACAATACAAAAACAAATATCAGAAAAGGTGCGTGTTGTGTTATCCACTAAAATGCGCAAACAATTTATAAGCTAAAAAAAATTATAATAATTGATTAGTGAATTAATACAATTATAGGTAAAAATATAAAAAAAAAAATTGTATAAATCAATAGTCCCATAATTCATAAAACTCAAGGAAAAATGTGTCTCAATGAAAGTGATGAGAAAAATAAAGTGCTCCACTCGTGTGCCAAAAACGTCAAAAAGATCCTGTGCTTCGGGAGATCACCAAGATGTGTTCCACCAAGAGGAATTATTAACGCCTCTTATGCCACGTACACACGACCGGACTTTCCGGCAGACTAGGTCCGACGGTCTCCCTGACGGACTTTCGGCGGAGTTCCAATGGACTTTCTGAATGAACGGACTTGGCCACACAAGAATGGACTAAGTCCAATCGAAAGTCCGTTCGTTTTGAACGTGATGACGTAAACGGGACTAAAAAAAGAAGGTCAATAGCCAGTAGCCAATAGCTTCCCTTGCGTCGTATTTGGTCCATCAGACCAGCATACAGACGAGCGGTTTTCCTGATAGCAATTAAATCCGTCGGACAGATTTGAAACATGTTCTATTTCTAGGTCTGTCTGATTTTTTTTACGAAAAACGATCGGATTAGCCCATACACGATCGGATTGTCCGACGGACCTAGTCTGCCGCAAAGTCTGGTCGTGTGTACGCAGCATTAGACCTTAGACCTCTATAAAAGGTCTGAATGCGTGAGAAAAGTGAGAAAAGCCCTCAATTGTATGGATGGATAAAATGCAGCTGGGCTCCAACGCAGGATCAGTAAGTACCCGACAGACACACACATTCCCATTAGGTGCTTCTAAAACCACCATCACACATTGAGAGAAAGACAATATACTCACAGCCGTGGATCAATTCAACCAATCACCTTCATTCACTAAACCTGTACTTCCTTTTTTGTATACCCGCACTTAAACCACCGGAAAAGCTGGCTGATGTCATTGACCAAATATCATCACCTGGGATGCATGCCATGCAAGACATTGGGAGGCCAGAAGCCTTCATTCAGCGGTGATAGTAATGTTGAACTAAACTAAAGACATCTGGCTGAAGTATCTTGGTTAGGCCAGCCAAGATTCGAACCATGTGGCCAGGCTGAATTGATCGATCAACTTGGGTACAACCAGCCTGGGACAGCTTCTTCTTTGATCTTAAAAACTACGGGATAATGGTGTTGTGGTAACTTGCCCAAAAAAAATAAAAAATAAATAAAAAGCAGAATAATATTATTCTTGATATCGCTAGAAAAAAAAAAGAGCCTTTGAAAATTTGTTTCCAATAACTCCATCAGTATCACCAGCAAACTTCATTATTATCCCATTATAGAAGAAGAGAATTGTGCGCTGCATTTCGAGATTGGATAATTTGCCACGTCACAAATGTTAATTCTCCATTATGAGCGATAGTTTACAAGACCGACCGCTTCTAGCTCGTCCTTGCTTCCGAGCATGCATGTTTGTACTTTGGATTTTTGTCCGACAGACTTGTGTACACATTCTTGGAAAATCCGACAACAGACATTTGTCCGTGGAAAATTTTAAAACCTGCCATCCAACATTTGTCCGTGGAAAATCCGACAATAATTGTCCAATGGAGCGTACAAACGGTCGGATTTTCCGCCAACAGCCTGTCATCACACATTTCCCGTCGGAAAGTCCGATCGTGTGTACGAGGCTTAAGTGTGTTATTCCACCACACCACGCTGCACCCCACTTTTACGCTCAGCAGGGGATTAACAGACGGATCCCCAGCTGAGCAAAAACGGATACGGCCCATATGAAAGGGGCCTTAGTGTAAGTTGCCCTTAATTAACATTTGATCATTTTTTGGATTTGTAAGTTTCACTAAATAGCAAATTCTGACAATTCTTGTATATCATATAATTCTATTAAGTATTTCAGAATAACGTTCATATTTGACATAAACACAGATTCTGATGGAATTTCTATGGAATCCACTGTTGGGAGGAGGTGGAGGACAGTAGAGTTATTAATCATAATCTGATTAGTTCAGCACCACCCCTGGACACATCTCCATCATATATCTTCTCCCTGCGGGTGCCGTCTTACAGTAGCCTCTTCATTACTCCTCTCTCAATCCCTGCAGGCCTCTGGAAGGCTGTTCCTTTTCCACTTGGCTCTTGATTGCCTTTTAAATTTATGAGTGCAGTTTTTGCTCAGATCACATTATAGTGCATCAGAGTGTAAAGTTCCTTCATGATTTTGTATAATTAACGACACGTAACACAATAAAAAAGCCAATCTGCAGTATCTGAAAAATGCTGAATTGAGAATGTTACCATCTAGTTTCTTCCACAGATCTATCCTGAGGCGGAAATCTGAGTCACTTTCATACCTAAAATACGATTATCATATTCCTGAGAATACGCTCCAGGTTTTATCTCAGTTTAAAATATGAAATCTTAAGTGGTGGATTAACCCATTAGGCTTCATAGTCATCCAAAATTTACGGTTGCCTTTATGACAACCCATTTATGTACAATGACTAAGCTCCAGTTAAATGCCACATTGAATATGCCCTTGGTAGTAAAGTCAGAGACAAGATGACCCATAAATACCACCATGGACATTCCTTAGTAAATATGAACTAAGGCATTAGGCTTCATAGCCATACAAATTTACAATTGCCTTTATGATAACACCCCAAACATGCTCGTGCTACATGACTAAATGCCACATTGAATATGCCACAGAGAACATGCCCTATTAATATAATTATTAATAGTTCTTAATAGATAATATTGATTAGTATTATATTCCTTAGTAAATACGAAGTTAGGTACAGTATTAAGTTTTATAGTCATACAAAATTGACCATTGCCTATACAACACCTATTCATGCACAATGTCTAAGCTAGTTAAATGCCACATTGAATATGCCCCTTGGTAGTAATGTCACAGAAAACAGGCCCTTTAAATATGATCATAAATATTCCTTTATAAATATTGACTAATATGATATTCCTTAGTAAATATGGACTAAGACATTCATAGTCATACACAATTTACAATTTTCTTTATGACAACACACATACATGCACAGAGACTAAGCCCCAGCAAAATACCACACTAAATATGCCTCCAGTTGATATGTCTGCAAAAACACATGTCCCATAAATAATATCAGGAATATGTCTTAGTAAATATTTACTTGAAGGCAGGTGCCGTTTATCCTCGCCTCTGTAGGTAGTGCTGTTTAGCTGAGCGCTGTACAACATGGAGGTTGAGAGGAGCTTTGTTCCTCTGAAGCCTCCATAGGTGTTATCAGGGGAGCAGCTGTCCGATTGGACACTGCAAAACTGGTTGACTCCTGCAGCCATGTTTAGTGAGGGCAAAGCTAATAAATCGCACTACCCTGCTGCAGTTGGGGCCCATTTGGGAAGTAGCGACAGGACCCACGTTGGTTAGGGACAGCGCATTTAGCACTAGGGAGAGTTTCCTGTCGAGGAGGGACAGAGCAGGGATGCTACTTCTGACTCTAGAGAGTTGTTTGGGACTGTTGAGCAAGCACCTTTCCATGGTCTTCCATGTGTTATTTGTTACTTCCAATTTACCAAATAATAACGTGCCACTTTCCTTGGTCTCTGTGTGCCTTATGCCTCGTACACACGTAGGGACTTTTGCCGGCGGACCTAGTCCAGCGGACAATCCCGCGGGACTTTCCGGCTAGGTCCGCTGGACTTTCCGAGGGTGTGGACTTGCCCACACACGCACGGACTTCTCCAGCGGATAATCCGCCGGCCAAAAGTCCGCGGGACTTTTGAAAATGAACGGACTTGCCCACACACGGAGCAGTCCGTTCATTTCGAACGTAACTTCAGGTTACGTAGCTAGCGTAGGCAGTAAATGCCGCCGCGCTAGCTCCGCAAGCTGGCATGGATTTAAAGGGACTCCCCACGCCGAAAAAACGGCGTGGGGGTTCCCCCCAAATCCATGTCAGACCCTCATCCGAGCACGCAGCCTGGCAGGCCAGGAAAGGGGTGGGGACGAACGAGCGCCCCCCCCCTCCTGAGCCGTACCAGGCCGCGTGCCCTCAACATGGGGGGTGCCCTGGGGAAAGGGGGGCCGTGCGGCCCCCCCACCCCAAAGCACCTTGTCCCCATGTTGATGAGGACAAGGGCCTCTTCCCGACAACCCTGGCCGTTGGTTGTCGGGGTCTGCGGGCGGGGGCTTATCGGAATCTGGGAGCCCCCTTTAATAAGGGGGCCCCCAGATACCGGCCCCCCACCCTATGTGAATGAGTATGGGGTACGATGTACCCCTACCCATTCACCTAAGGTGTAAAATGTAAAGTAAAAAAAAAAACACCCACACTTTTGAAAAAATAGTTTATTGCACTGCTCCGGGGGTCTTCTTCCGTCTTGGGGGTCTTCTCGCCGGACTCCCCCGCCATTTACCAAGCTCTTTTACCGAGCGAGGGGAGTCCGGCTACCTTCTTCGTCGCCGCCGTCGTCTGGGGGTCTCGATCCGCCTTCGGGGGTCTTCTTCCGTCTTGGGGGTCTTCTCGCCGGACTCCCCCGCCATTTACCAAGCTCTTTTACCGAGCGAGGGGAGTCCGGCTACCTTCTTCGTCATCGCCGCCGTCGTCTGGGGGTCTCGATCCGCCTTCGGGGGTCTTCCGGGGGTCTCTTCTGTTCTTGCGGCGGTCGTCGTCTTCCGCGCCGCCGGCGCCTTGTCCTTCTTCTTGTCCTTCTTGTTCTTCTTCTTCCGATGTTGACCCGTCGCTGTCTCTGCCCGGAATGCCTGTGCCGATCTGCGCTCGGACTTATATAGGGACATGGGGGACAGGGTCACATGCACATGTCACATGGTGACCCCGCCCCCTTGTGTTGTCACAGTCCCGGAGGATGCTGGGACTGTGACATCGCAAGGGGGCGGGGTCACCATGTGACATGAACATGTGACCCTGTCCCCCATGTCCCTATATAAGTCCGAGCGCAGATCGGCACAGGCATTCCGGGCAGAGACAGCGACGGGTCAACATCGGAAGAAGAAGAACAAGAAGGACAAGAAGAAGGACAAGGCGCCGGTGGCGCGGAAGACGACGACCGCCGCAAGAACAGAAGAGACCCCCGGAAGACCCCCGAAGGCGGATCGAGACCCCCAGACGACGGCGGCGACGACGAAGAAGGTAGCCGGACTCCCCTCGCTCGGTAAAAGAGCTTGGTAAATGGCGGGGGAGTCCGGCGAGAAGACCCCCAAGACGGAAGAAGACCCCCGGAGCAGTGCAATAAACTATTTTTTCAAAAGTGTGGGTTTTTTTTGTTTTTTTTTACTTTACATTTTACACCTTAGGTGAATGGGTAGGGGTACATCGTACCCCATACTCATTCACATAGGGTGGGGGGCCGGTATCTGGGGGCCCCCTTATTAAAGGGGGCTCCCAGATTCCGATAAGCCCCCGCCCGCAGACCCCGACAACCAACGGCCAGGGTTGTCGGGAAGAGGCCCTTGTCCTCATCAACATGGGGACAAGGTGCTTTGGGGGGGGGGGGCGCTCGTTCGTCCCCACCCCTTTCCTGGCCTGCCAGGCTGCGTGCTCGGATGAGGGTCTGACATGGATTTGGGGGGAACCCCCACGCCGTTTTTTCGGCGTGGGGAGTCCCTTTAAATCCATGCCAGGTCACGGAGCTAGCGCGGCGGCATTTACTGCCTACGCTAGCTACGTAACCTGAAGTCACGTGCTAAATGAACGGACTTGCCGATGAGCGGCAAGTCCGTTCATTTCAAAAGTCCCGCGGACTTGCCCACTAACGGCGGGATTATCCGCTGGACTGCCAAGTCCAGCGGATAATTTGAAAACAAAACTTCAAACTTTAGTCCGCCGTACTTTGGCGCCAAAAAGTCCGCCGGCGCCCACACACGAGGGGATTATCCGCTGGACTTCAGTCCAGCGGATAATCCCGCGGGATTGTCCCTTCGTGTGTACGCGGCATTACTCCAACTTGGGTACCAATCGGCTGGCCCTGTCCACAGTTGACTACCATATTCCTTAGTAAATATAGACTGGTGAATTTGGTTTCCTAGTCAAATATGGTTTGAGATTGCCATTATGACTTGCCAAAAGCAATGCCACGGTGAATAAGTCCCAGTACATTGCCACATTGAATATGCCCCAGTAGATAAGTCATGAAGGACGTGCTCAGTAATTGCCATTATAATTATTTTTATTGTTCAATCAATCGTATTATTTTATTGAAATTAGAATATACAAATACTATGCGGTACAGGATTTGATGCAGCACATGGCCAATGGGAGAAACAAAGGTAATTGTCATGGAATGTGATATTGGTATTCTTTACAAATCCAGGAGGCGGCGGTCAAAGCCTCGTGGCAGGTAGTAGGAAATGGTTCCAAAACATGAAATTTAGACATATTGCCATGAAGTCTGGCTGTCAGTTTCTCGTTGACCAATGCATTCAAGATTTAACCTTGGATAGATGATCAGACATCCAAACTTTTGCTATTGTCTGTTTTGTGGCAGTGAGGACAAGGATAAATTGGTATTTGGATATCCCCTCAGGTTTTCGATGAAGTTTTGAGTGGCTTCGTAAGAAATTTCTTCTGCAAAGGGATATTCAGGATATGATATACTGTGTTTACCATCATAGGTTTTGAGCTACTGAGCAAGTTCACCAGACATGAAGATGTAGATCTAGTTTCCATTTGCTAACATATTCTAGGGGTTCTGGGGTTAGTTTGGATATTAGAGTACTATATAGGAGAGAGAACAGTCCTATAATTATTTTTTTGCATATATGAACTAGTGCAGAATTCCTTTTTAAATAAAATCTAGTGCAATAGGGTTCATTTTCAGATACAATTTGACACCATGATCATGCCTATTGCCAACAAATACTGCAGATAATGATCCCTAAAAGTTGCCATACTAAATATGCTCCAGTAGATATATCACAGAAGTCATGCCTTTTCAACTACTTCAGCCCTGGAAGATTTTACCCCCTTCCTGACCAGAGCACTTTTTACAATTTGGCACTGGGTTGATTTAACCGCTTCCCGACCGCCTCACGCAGATATACTGCGGCAGAATGGCACGGGCAGGCAAAATCACGTACTTGTACGTGGCCCTTTAATCGCCTGCCCGTGGGTCGTGCGCGCCGCCAGCGGCGCGCTCGCGACCCGGTCGGGAGCTCCGTGACCCCAGCCGCGGGACCAGCGGACACGATCGCCGCTGGTGTCCCGCGATCGGGTCACGGAGCTGAAGAACGGGGAGAGGTCTGTGTAAACAAACCTCTCCCCGCGCTTCCTACACTGCCTGTCATTGATCGGCTGTTCCCGGTCATCGGGAAAGCCGATCAATGACGTCAGACGTCAGCCCCGCCCCCTAATGTAAAAAAACACACACGTCACAGCCCATAACCCCTCCCCCTAGTGGTTAACTCTTTCACTACCACTGTCATTTATACAGGAATCAATGCATTTAAATAGCATTGATTGCTGTATAAATGACAATGGTCCCAAAAATGTGTCAAAAATGTCCGATGTGTCCGCCATAATGTCGCAGTCACAATAAAAATCGCTGATCGCCGCCATTACTAGTAAAAAAAAAAAATATTAATAAAAATGCTATAAAACTATCCCCTATTTTGTAAACGCTATAACTTTTGCGCAAACCAATCAATAATCGCTAATTGCGATTTTTTTTACCAAAAATATGTAGAAGAATACGTATCGGCCTAAACTGAGGAAAAAATATGTTTTTTTATATATTTTTTGGGGATATTTATTATAGCAAAAAGCAAAAAATATTGCATTTTTTTCAGAATTGTCGCTCTATTTTTGTTTATAGCGCAAAAAATAAAAACCGCAGGGGCGATCAAATACCACCAAAAGAAAGCTCTATTTGTGGGAAAAAAGGACACCAATTTTGTTTGGGAGCCACGTCGCACGACCGCGCAATTGTCAGTTAAAGCGACGCAGTGCCGAATCGCAAAAAGGGGCCTGGTCCTTTGGCTGGCAATTGGTCCGGGGCTGAAGTGGTTAACTGACAATTGCGTGGTCATGCAATGCTGTACCCAAACAAAATTTGCGTCCTTTTTCCCCCACAAATAGAGCTTTCTTTTGGTGTTATTTGATCAGCTCTACAGTTTTTATTTTTTGTGTTATAAACAAAAAGAGTGACAATTTTGAAAAAAAAAAAAAAAAAAAAACGATTTTTAAATTTTTGCTTTATTAAATACCCCCCAAATAAAAAAAATAAATACATTTCTTCATCAGTTTAGGCCAATATGTATTCTTCTACATATTTTTGGTAAAAAAAAAATGCATAAGCGTATATTGATTGGTTTGCACAAAAGATATAGCGTCTACAAAACTATGGGAAAGATTTATGGCATTTTTATTAATATTATTTTTTTTTTACTAGTAATGGCGGTGGTTCCTCTGGGTCAACTGTGGGTATAGGATTGTGTATATGTGTAGACAGGTGCCAAAATTTAATTTGTATGCTGTTCTAACCACATGCCGACCGGGCCATAGCCTACGGCTACAGCGTGGTCGGCTTATTCTGGGAGGGCGTCCATGGACGTCCTCCCAGAATCTTGCTCGCGTGCGCCCCCTGGGGCGCGCACCCGGGCACATCCGTGACCGGAGAGATCACTTGTAAACAAACCGGCGTCACGTCATGACGCCGGTTCCTCCCTCCCCTCTCTGTACTGATCGGTACAGTGCGAGGGGATAGGGGTAGAGATTGCAGCAGCGCTGTGGGCTGGATGTGTAGTGCCCACAGCGCTGCTCTGTGACAACAATCGGCAATACTCTGCCAATTCTCTGCAACAATGTACAATACCCTGCCAATACTCTGCAACACTGCAATACTCTGCCAATACTCGCCAATACTCGCCGATACTCTGCCAATACTCGCCAATACTCTGCAATAGATTTTAACAGACACAAATTATTTATTTTTATTTTTTTACCGAATTTTCAGTCTTTTTTGATTTATAGCGCAAAAAATTTAAAACCCAGCGGTGATTAAATACCACCAAAAGAAAGCTCTATTTGTGTGAAAAAATGGACAAAAATGTCCTATGGGTACAGTGTTGCATGAGTAAATGTCATTCAAAATGTGAGAGCGTCGAAAGCTGAAAATTGGTCTGGTTAGGAAGGGGGTTTAAGTGCCCAGTGGTCAAGTGGTTAAAGAGTTACTGTTTTGATGACCTAAGGGTTAATACACTGTGGTGTGTCTGCCATTTGGCCTGTGGTGCTTCCTGTAGCAAAGGGCATATAAGCAGGACGGGGTTGGGTCAGAATTTGTTGCTGATCATGGGAGTCTGTAGTGGGGTTGTTAGTGAGCCATGTGACCATTAGTTGGGAACTTTTACAAGCTAAAGGTATGAGCACCACAGCGTTTCCCAGGGCCAGCCTAATAGTTAATGGGGGAACTCTGTCCTGTTATTAATCTGTTACTATGCCATGTCTTTAAAGTAGAACTCTAGGCAAAACTTTTTTCATTTTGGATAGAGTGAGTTATAACCTCTGTCAATTATTTTTGTGTTTTTGCCATCTGTGTCCCATTGGGGAGATTTCCCTTCACTTCCTATCCCATAGCCAAACAGGAATTGAGGACATCTCTGCAAATTAAGGGAATTCCTTGGGGACCCCCAGGTCACCAGAACTAGTGTCCCCATTGGAAGGTTTCCCCTCTATTACTTTTCTGGGGACAATCCAAAATTTGTGATTTTCTTTTACTTTCACTTTCAATGATAATGGTAAACAGGACAAATGGAGAGGGTGAATCTCCTTAATGAAGGCACAGACAGCAATAAACACTGACAGGTGTTCTAATCCTTCTCCACTCTATCCAAAAGTTTTGCCTTTTAGTTGTATTTTAACCACTTCAGCCCCGGAAGATTTTACCCCCTTCCTGACCAGAGCCCTTTTTGTCCCGCGCCATTGTCATTCAAAATGCAAAAGTGCTGAAAGCTGAAAAATGGTCTGGACAGGGAGGGGGTGAAAGTGCCCTGTAGACAAGTGGTTAACAAGCAACTTCTTTTACTGAATAAAATGGCAAAACATACAATTTCTCTGTATCTCCATATTACAGTTCTTCCATTAACCGATTGCCGACCAGTGCATGACTAAATACGTTGGCACAATGGCACGGATGTGCAAATGGGCGTACAGGTACGTCCCCTTTAAGAAGCTGCATCGTTGGACAGGTGTCACTGGCAGGTGAAAAGATGCTATTCTTCCAATGTGGGGCCAGGTATAGTAGTTTGGCCTCTGGCCTGAGAGGGGTACCAAATCGCACCTGAAAGCAGTTCCATTATGCTAACACTTAGAAAAAGTAATCAGTTTAAACGGACAGCCTGTGATTCCCCGTGTTGTCAGCATATGGAGGTTTTCTATTTCTTTATTTTTTTCTATTGGTTAAACTAGATAGACTTGTGTATTTTTTCAAGCTATGTAACTATTGAGTAATTAATCTTGAGCTCCATCTAGGCTTGGCCTAATGAGCAATTAAACATTTTTCATGGTTGTTACAGGTTTTTGTTTGTGTTTTTCATCTCTCACTTGCGTGCGTAGATATATAATACACATTGCTCGGAGCTCTGCCCATAGAAAACATTGGGTTTTGCAGTTTATCCAGTTCATGATGACCTGCACATCAAGTTTTGATGGGGTGGGGAAGGGGTGAAGCAAGCAAATACTTTATAAGAGTACAAAGAAAAACATTCTTCCCCAGAGCGTGTAGCGGCCTGCAAGACAAGACAAGCCCATGTGTGTGAGAGGGACAGGACTTTATTGCTGGCCTCTCAGCCTTTCTTTTTCTATGTCAAAATCAAACACAAATTTGCATTGTCAGTGGATAGTAACAAGAACAAGTGATCTTGTTTTAAATAATAAGGGTAGATGAAAACACAGGTGTGGCTAAATACCTTATGACCCCAAAGCAGGATAAGAGCTGGGTAGGGATGGTCTGGATGTTCCAGTCGAATGTAAGTTTGATTGGCACATCCGCTGTTTGTTCGCAGAACAAACGAACATATGGGGCGTTCGCTGCAAATTTGACGGCTGCTGATTGGCCAAAGCATACACCTGACCTGCATGCTTTGGCCATTTTCAGCGCGATCTGCTGTCAGAGCCATGATTGGCCATAGGCAGGGTGCCTTTGGCCAATCATGGCTCAGGGGGATAAGTCCACGCCCCACACTATATAAGGCTGCTTACACGGCGGCCGTATGTAGTGTGATAACGTGGAGATTGAGAGAACTTGAGCTAGATTAGGCAGCTTAGTTAGAGGCATGCAGGTGTAAGTAGGGAAGACCCTCACCATACCAACATCCAAAATATATATTCAAGCATTGACCAATCAAAAAATTAACGGACTTTGCGGGCACATAATGAGAGAGAGAATCAGTAAAAGTGTATAAATTTTATTACAACATAGTTAAAAAAACATATAAACAGCATACAAACAAAACCCTGTATGGACACAGTTAAAAGAAGCGTTACACAATGTGTAACATGTAGGGCAACCAAGCAAAAGCTATTCACGATAACACTGTTTCCATATGGTTCATAACATATGTTTAACAATAACCTCTAGGTGTTAAAGAGGAAGTAAAGCCTCTTAAAAAAAAAAAAAAAAAGACACCCTGCAAGGCAAAGGCATAATGAGCTAGTATGCATAGCATACTAGCTCATTATGAATGACTTACCTGAAAACTAAGCCCCCGAAGCACATTCTCCAATGCAAAAATCGTATATTGTATCAATTGCTCTCAAGGCATAAAGGGTTACAAATAGCTACTGTACAGTTGCGAGCATCTCATGCTCTTCCTCAGGCTTCTAGCAACAATCCATTATAAACCACATACTTTTATATTCAACACTACAGGGTGAAGCCTCACAGGTGTATCGTACTCAATCAATTACCGCTAATTAATCAGAAGCAGTTTAACCTGCTAACCTACCACAAACAGCCTCTAGAAAAAACATCCTCAATGTATACATATCATACATCTAGCACTTAAATTGTCCAAAATAGAGGTCAAATTCAGTTCATGTATCAATTAACAAATAAATCGGCATATAAAAGATCAAAAAATAGAAAAAAATCGCATAAATGCACACAAATAATCGCAAAAATTTCCTGTATTTAAATAAGGCTGTTGTGTCAGCTAAAGTGCTGTTCAGGGTGTATTCCATCTTTCTTATCCTGTATATATCCATTAAAGTGGAAGTAAACCCTTCCATATGACTTTGGCCTACAGGTAAGCCTAGATTAAGGCTTACCTGTAGGTCCAATAGATATCTCCTAAACCTACATGGTTTAGGAGATATTTAGCGATGAAAAGGCATCGCTGTCTACGGCGCATGCGCCGTAGACAGCGGCGCGCAGGCGCAATGAGGGCGCACTGAATATTCCGAGATCACGGCTATATGCCGATCTCGTGCGCATGCGCAGGAGTGACGTCTCGCCGCTCCAGCGAATGATAGCGCTGGAGCGGCGAGACCCGGAAGTTTTTTTTACATCTGTCTCTGTTCTGTCTCAAGGACATTCAGCTAAACCATTCTTATCCCATAAACATGATACCATATTTCTTCGATCGCAGTTTATTGGAACAAGCTAGGTGAAACTACAAATAACAAGAATAAACCTTGATAAGTACAATATCCCATAAATTTAGCATACATTTCAAAGACAAATATACACAGTACAATATGAGACAGTAAAACTTACTTTTTTAAGTTCAATAAGGGATTGATGGTAAGAGATTGAAACAAGACCTCTTGCAGTCTGAAAAGCATGATGAATGTGTCTCTTCCTGTGAGACTTTACCCAGAATACTTTGCTTTCCAAGTACTTCCTAGGTTATAAACTTTATTAATAAACTATACACACAGAAGCAATACCAAAAAAGGACGCTAGATGGCGCCTAAGCTCTGCAAATGATTCCTATAAAAGGTAACAACATTAAATGTCATTTACAACAACACAAATGCAGATAATCAGAATATATCCATCTGATGGACAGAACACTCCCCGCCTGACGTCAAGTGACGTCACTAACAGAGTCCTCCGTAGAAAGTAACAGAACAAGTTCAGTCACTGGTCTCAAGAACACTTTGGCCTCATTCTGTTGAAAGGTCTTGACCTCGACCTTACGGACAAGATTATCTTTGCTTGGCAGTACTTTGGTGACTAGACCTAAAGGCCACATGTTCCTTAGTGTCTGGCAATCTCTCATGAGCACAACATCACCAAGTTTAAGGTTAGGTTTTTCTGAGTGCCACTTCCTCCTTAGTTGAAGAGTAGATGTGTATTGCTCCCTCCACCGACTCCAGAAGGTATTGGCAAGAGTTTGAACTTGTCTCCATTGACGTTTGTAAAGGTCCTTCTCACAAAACTCTCCAGCTGGAGTACCTACAGGACCAGTCTTTTGCGTGAGCAACATGGTAGGTGTGAGAACCATTGGATCTTCAGAGTCACTTGAAATTGAAGTTAAGGGTCTGGCGTTAATGATGGCTGTAACCTCCGCCATAAATGTCACTAAACACTCGTGAGTAAGCCTTGCAGTTCCTACTTGTAGGAAGATAGAGTCAAGAATTCTGCGGGCTATGCCTATCATCCTCTCCCACACACCTCCCATGTGAGAAGAGTGAGGTGGATTGAAGATCCACGTGCTGTCTTGCTTACTCAAATACCTTTTTACACTGGGGATGTCCAAGTTGGAAGGAATTTGCAGTTCTTTTACTGCTCCTACAAAGTTAGATCCTCTGTCAGAGCGAATGAGTTTCACTGGGCCTCGGATTGCAATGAAACGTCTAAGAGCATTAATGAAACTTGAAGTGTCCAGCCTGGGTATGGTGTGTTCAGGCAGTGGTGCAAGTTTTGCTTTTCCCATTACAAACCCTATGTGGCTTTGTCCTTTAGTGTCTATGGTTTTCAGGTAAGCTACAGCAGCAATTGCTTTAACAGAAGCATCCGCAAACACACAAAGTCTTTGCATCTGAACATCTGCAGATGACAGAGGTGCATATGGGCGTGGAATTTTAAGATTAGATAGCGCTGTTAGTGAGTTCTTCCACTCTAGCCATAGGTTCTTCCTGTCGGTGGGGAGAGGGTGGTCCCAATCTAGCGACTCACAGGTTAAGTCTCTGAGTAGTGCCTTACCCTGGATGGTGACAGGGGCTGCAAAGCCTAAAGGATCGTATAGGCTGTTTATGGTAGACAGGACACCTCTACGGGTAAAGGGTTTTTCTTCTGTGTTTACTTGGAAAGTGAAGGTGTCAGATCTTAAGTCCCAAAGCAAACCAAGGCTGCGTTGCATGGGAAGTGAGTCTGTGCCTAGATCTAAGTCCTTTAACTCGTTGGAATGGTCTTGGACAGGAAAGGCTTCTAAAACTTCTCTACTGTTGGAAGCAATCTTGTGGAGCCTTAAGTTGGAACACGCAAGCATTGCCTGAGTTCTTTTGAGGAGACTGATTGCGGCTTCATTTGTGGGTAGTGATTTCAAGCAATCGTCTACATAGAAATCCTTGTCCACAAATTGTCTGACGTCTGACCCATACTCTGACGCTCCCACTCTAGCAGAGTGTCTGAGGCCATATATAGCAACTGCAGGGGAAGGGCTGTTGCCAAATATGTGCACCTTCATGCGATATTCTGTGATGTCTCCAGAGGGGTTGTTGTCCCTGAACCAGAGAAACCTCAGAAAGTTTCGGTGCTCTTCCTTAACAAGAAAGCAATAGAACATTTGTTGTATGTCTGCCATGAATGCGACTGAATCCTTGCGGAAGCGGAGAAGTACTCCCAATAGTCTGTTGTTGAGGTCAGGGCCAGAAAGAAGGACATCATTTAGAGAGACACCTTCATGCTTGGCGCTGGAATCAAACACCACTCTAATCTGCCCTGGCTTCTTAGGGTGATAGACGCCAAATATGGGTAAGTACCAACATTCTTCTGAGTCTTTGAGGTCTGGAGCTACCTCAGCATGGCCATTTTGGAATATTTTGCCCATGAAGGAAAAGAAATGTTCTCTCATCTCTGGTTTCCTTTGCAGATTGTGTCTTAAGGAAGTGAGGCGTTTATATGCTAGTTCCCTGTTGTTAGGCAAACGTTGTCTTTGTGGCCTAAAGGGAAGAGGTGCTACCCAGTTATTAGACACGTCTTTCTCCATACTGCTTTCCATAACCTCTAGGAAGATTCTATCCTCAATGGACATTGCTACCTGGTTGTCTTCCTTTGTTCTCCTGAACACTGAGTGTCCTAAGTCGCTTTGGTCATTGTCATAGGCATTGCTGTCACAGAGGGGACTTAGGAAAGGAAGAGGTACAGGGTTGTTGTGAGGTAGCTCCTTTATGAGGATGCGATTTTGACAGGGTTGGAAAAGAGAAGGACGACCATTCTCGAGGGTACTAGTGAGCAGATTATTAACAGATGCCGGTTTGTGTGCACCTCCCAGGCAAACATCACCTATAATGACCCACCCAAGATCCAGTTTTTGGGCATATGGAGCACTTTTAGGACCGTTGATCAGTTTCCTTACTTTGTGGACTTGCAAGATATCCCTCCCTAGGAGTAAGATTATCTGAGCCTGATCATCAAGTTCTGGTATGAGATGTGCTATGTGCTTCAAGTGAGTCTGGTGAGCTGCTGCGTCTGGTGTGGGAATCTCTGATCTGTTGTCTGGCATCTGGTTGCACTCTATTATGGTCGGTAAGGGTAGGCATGTCTTACCATCCATAGATTCAATTTGTAGGCCGTCAGCTCTTCTCCCCGCCGTTTCCACTGTACCTGCACAAGTCCTAAGGGAGTAGGGGCTGCTGGGGCCTTTAAGGTTTAGAATGTCAAAAAACACAGGTCTGGCTAGTGACTTATTACTCTGATCATCCAAAATGACGTAGAGCTTGACTGCTTTGTCTCTGCGTCCCTTTGGGTAAACTTTCACCAGACAGATTTTAGAGCAGGATCTGCCACCTGTACTTCCTTTGCAGACTTCAGTGCACTGTGAAGTGATTGCTGTGGTATCTGTACTAGAGTCTTTGGTCTCCCTGCCTTGCTCCTTGTCACCATGGACAGGTGGGAAGGTTCTTGGAGTAGGCTTTGGGTGTAAAGCTGTGTGGTGCTCTGTGCTGTCACACTCTGTGCATTTGACACTGACCTTACAGTCCTTGGCGAAGTGTGTAGACGAAGAGCAGCACTTGTAACAGATGTTGTTCTCTTTGAGGAAAGCTTTGCGTTCCTGGATGGTCTTTGTCCTGAAGGCTCTGCATTTCAGAAGAGGATGTGGCATCTTATGTAGAGGGCAGAACTTCGTAGGGTCATTGACTTGATCCTCTGGCTGAAACTCTGCAAATCTGTGAGAAGAAATGTTAGTTTTGTGCACTGCTACTGGAGCCCTGAGTTGCTTAGGGCCAGCAGAAGTGATGTAAGACACTGGAAAAATGAAGCTGGGGTCATCTTTCGTTCCTGCTTGTCTGTCTACAAAGTCCACAAACTCACTAAATGGTGGAAAGGGCACATTGTGTTTCCGTTTGTAGTTACAGCCATGAGCAATCCATCTTTCGTGTAACTCATAAGGAAGTTTTTGAGCTAAGGAGTTAATACCTCTAGCAGAGTCAAGATAAGAAAGGCCAGGTAAGTCACCTTCCGCTTTAGCAACTTGTAACTCCATACATAGGTCACTGAATTCTCTGAGTCTTTGATAACCTCTGCTAGGTATTTTTGGAAAGTCTTCTATCCTTTTAAACAGTGTACTCTCTATAGCCTCTGGTGAGCCATAACATCTATCCAGTCTGTTCCAGATGTTTGTAAGGCCTATCTCAGGGTGGTTTATATTAATGTCTCTGATCCTTTTGGCGTGTTCAGCAGAATCATTGCCAAGCCACTTTACAAGGAGTTCTATCTGTTGTCTGCAAGATAGATCTAGACCTTGGATAACACTCTGGAAAGAGGATCGCCACGCCCTGTAGTGTTGAGGGCGATCACTAAATTTGGCAAGTCCTTGGGTAACTAACTCGCGTTTGGCCAGGAACTTGGCAAAGTCTACAGTAGCCTGATTGGCATTGGGGTAGGCTGCTGGTGTATTGTGGTGCGGTGTAAAGGCATACCTGATAGAAGTCTCTTCTTTAGGCTCTCTGGGCTCAAACTTGCATACGGTTGGCAGTTCGTACCGGCTCGTTGCATACACCTTTGGAGTGAAGACAGGTGTTTGATGTTTGTATGAAGGTTGAGTACCTTGTGGAGTAGAAGGTTTGGTTGGGACTGGAACGTCTGGAACACTGTCAGATTTTTCTTGCCTGTGGCACTGGGGTCCAAGGTCGTCTTGTTGCTGCTTGATTTGGAGTGACTCCCTGACATCATGTTTAATTTCTTGTTGTGGGATGCTGCTTGGGTCACAGTGCTGGTAGACATAATCCGACGTGCGTTGCGAGGAATCTTGGTGTTCTTCCTCTAGGCCTGGTATGCTGCTACCTGCTCTTGGCTCATCGTAGATGGCTGCTTCTAGAGCTTCTGCTTCTGCAATGGCGGCGGCAGCATCTCGTTCCACTGCCAGCTTCTCCATGTTAGCTTCTAAGATAGCTTGCTGCAGTTTCAGAGATGCCTCTTGCTGAGCTCTTTCGTCTTCCAGGCGTATTCTTTCCATCTCTCTCTCTTGTTCCATGCGTACTCTTTCTTGCTCTATGCGTACTCTTTCTTGCTCTATGCGTACTCTTTCTTGCTCTATGCGTACTCTTTCTTGCTCTCTCTCTTGTTCCTGTCTCACCCTTTCTGCTTCAAGGTGGGCCTTTTCTTTTTTCATCTGCAGCTCTTGGTCTGCGAATGCGGCCCTGGCTCTTGCTGCTTCAGCTTTTGAACGGGCGATAGCTGCTGCATTTGCGACAGATGACCTAGATGAGCTTGCTTGTGATCGTGTTTTGTAAGAAGATGTTCTACTGTGAGACATGGCTGCGGGGAAGAAGCTGTCTTGCTGTATAGAGACCGTTCTAGTGTCGGTACTGCTTGACAGAGCGCGTCTCTGTGTAGCGTGGCTGCTTGCTTTGCCTCCCACAGGCCTGCTTCTTTAAGGCTTCTGACTGTATGGTACTGTGTAGCCCCAGGCTGTACAGACTTCCGAAGTCAGCTTATCTTCCCTTCAGAGGTCAGCTTAAAAATTTCACTGTTCTGTCTCAAGGACATTCAGCTAAACCATTCTTATCCCATAAACATGATACCATATTTCTTCGATCGCAGTTTATTGGAACAAGCTAGGTGAAACTACAAATAACAAGAATAAACCTTGATAAGTACAATATCCCATAAATTTAGCATACATTTCAAAGACAAATATACACAGTACAATATGAGACAGTAAAACTTACTTTTTTAAGTTCAATAAGGGATTGATGGTAAGAGATTGAAACAAGACCTCTTGCAGTCTGAAAAGCATGATGAATGTGTCTCTTCCTGTGAGACTTTACCCAGAATACTTTGCTTTCCAAGTACTTCCTAGGTTATAAACTTTATTAATAAAATATACACACAGAAGCAATACCAAAAAAGGACGCTAGATGGCGCCTAAGCTCTGCAAATGATTCCTATAAAAGGTAACAACATTAAATGTCATTTACAACAACACAAATGCAGATAATCAGAATATATCCAGTACCTTCTCAGCCAATAGAAACATGTCTGTGTATACTGTGTGATTGTATACTGTGTGATTGTATACTGTGTGTGTATACTGTGTGGCCCCATAATCTCTGATTGCCTGGGGGCCCCATAATCTCCTATTGCCCAGGGGCCCGATGAGTTGTCAGTCCGCCCCTGTATTAAAATATAAATAACATATGAGGATGAAGTATGAAAACCTTTTACAGTCATTTTTTCACCACTAACTGGATGGACATAATGATCACCCTTCATCAATAGATTACATTGAATACAGTTCAAGCAAGGAAAACAGCCATTCCTCTTTTTACCCAAAAAGGTCATTTTAGATTGATATTCCCTCGGCTGATATTCAGACCCTACAAGTGAATCTCTAATTGTCCTGTTCCTCCTGTATGCCTTCATAGGTACATGCTGAAATTCTTCTATCTGGGGGTAAGCTCGTCTGAGTAATGGCCAATTTCTTCTAATGATTTAAAAAATATTCTTACTGTTATGCTGTGTACACACGATTCGACATTACGACAACAAAATCCATGGATTTTTTCTGACGGATGTTGGCTCAAACTTGTCTTGCATACACACGGTCAAACAAATCTTTTTGAAAATTCCGATTGCCAAGAACACAGTGACGTACAACACGTACGACGAGCCGAGAAAAATGAAGTTCTTTAGTCAGTGCGTTGGAATTGTGTACACACGATCGGAATTTACGATAACGGATTTTGTTGTCGGAAAATTTAAGATCCAAATCTCAAATTTTGTGTGTCGGAAATTCCGATGGGAAATTACGACATCACAGAGCTGGTGGATGTTAGAGACTTTGCGCTCCTCCACCTTTCGTTTGAGGATGCCTCACAGATGCTCAATAGGGTTTAGGTGTGGAGGCAGTGGTCATCTTGGAGGTATGTTTGGGGTCGTTATGTTGGAATACTGCCCTGCGGCCCAGTCTCCGAAGGGAGGTGATCATGTCATGCTCTGCTTCAGTATATCACAGTACATGTTGGAATTCATGATTCCCTCAATGAACTGTAGCTCCCCAGTGCCGGAAGCACTCATGCAGCCCCAGATCATGACACTCCCACCACCATGCTTGACTGTAGGCAAGACACACTTGTCTTTGTACTCACCTGGTTGCCACCACACACGCTTGACACCATCTGCACCAAATAAGTTTATCTTGGTCTCATCAGACCACAGGACATTGTTCCAGTAATCCTTGTCCTTAGTCTGCTTGTCTTCAGCAAACTGTTTGCAGGCTTTCTTGTGCACCATCTTTAGAAGAGGCTTCCTTCTGGGATGAACAGCCATGCAGACCAAATTGATGCAGTGTGCGGTGTATGGTCTGAGCACTGACAGGCTGACCCCCCCACCCCTTCAACCTCTGCAGCAATGCTGGCAGCACTCATACGTCTCTTTCCCAAAGACAACCTCTGGATATGGCGCTGAGCACTTGCACTCAACCTCTTTGGTCTACCATGACGACGCCTGTTCTGAGTGGAACCTGTCCTGTTAAACCACTATATGGTCTTGGCCACCGTGCTGCAGCTCAGTTTCAGGGTCTTGGCAATCTTCTTATAGCCTAGGCCAGTGATGGCGAACATTGGCACCCCAGATGTTTTGGAACTACATTTCCCATGATGCTCAAGCACTCTGCAGTGTAGTTGATTGTAGCATCATGGGAAATATAGTTCGAAAACATCTGGAGTGCAAAGTTTCGCCATCACTGGCCTAGGCCATCTTTATGTAGAGCAACAATTCTTCCAGATTCTGATAAGCCCCCCGCAGACCCCTGACAACCAATGCCCAGGGTTATCGGGAAGAGGCTCTTGTCCCCATCAATATGGAGACAAGGTGCTTTGGAGGGCATGTGGCCTGGTATGGTTATGGGGGGGGCACTCGCTCATTCCCCCCTGTCCTGACCTCCAGGCTGCATGCTCGGATAAGGGTCTGGTGTGGATTTTGGGGGGACCCCCACGCCAATTTTTTTAAAATTGTGGTGTGGAGTGCCCCTTAAAATCCATACCAGACCCGAAGGGTTCGCATAGTTGTTAGAACTTTTTGCCTGTTCGCGTGTTCTGTGTGAAGCGAACCGGGGGGTGTTCGGCCCATCCCTAGAGCTGGGATATCACCAGAGCCATATTTAGGGTTCACACTAATAATGCACTCTTTTATAGGAGTTTTTAACCTTTAAAGCGGAAGTAAACCCATCGATTTAACAGTTTAAAAAAAAAAGGCATGCCGGAATGCTAACTGCACATTGGCTGTGCTCTCAACCAAACAGTCAAACCATCCAATGGCTGGTGTCATAATGGATCACATGTGCAGCACCGTGGCAGTTGAAGATTAAACAGAGGTAAAGATGGCAGCTTCCTTGGCTGAAAACGATAGGGGGGTTTACTTCCACTTTAAAGGAAAGAGACACAAGTTTTTAACCTTTTTCTCACTAGCCGGAATCCATGCTTACAATTGTGAAAACTAAAGCCAGAGGGCATGGTTTGAAGCAATACTATATTCCTTATATTATATTCAAGGCAATGGCTGCAAGTTCCTAATGATAAATATGGCCATTGCCCCCATGGCATCTTTGTTAACCACTTTAGCTGCAGCACTTTGTATCCTCTAAAACTTCATCCAACTAATTTGTATTTAATTTTACTATACTAGGCGAAGTAACAGATTTCTGCATAGGCAGAATGTACAGTACTGAGCAAATGTTTTAGGCAGATGTGAAGAAATGCTGTAAAGTAGGAATGCTTTCACAAATATATATATCATTTTTTTTTTATCAATTTACAAAATGCAAAGTGAGCGAACAGGAGAAAAATCTAATTCAAATCAATATCTGATGTGACTACCCTTTGGCTTCCAACCAGCATCAATTCTTCAAAATACGCTTGCACACAGTTTTTGAAGGAACTCGACAGGTAGATTGTTCCAAACATGGTGGAGAACTAACCACATATACAGTGGCGGCTGGTGAAGTTTTAGGATGGGGGTTGCCAAACCCCACCCTTTCTTTTTCACCCCTCCCACTTGGTGAAAATGGGCGTGGTTTTGGCGGAATAGTGGGTGTGGCTCTAAGGTGGTGTGGTTAGCGTCTGAGATGAACGAGGGATGGAGGGACAGCAGGCCCGGATCTTACACAACAATAGAAATATGTGTTTTCTAGAAAGTTTAACAATCAGCAGATAAAGATACTCCAAACACCTGGTGTTAGCACTTCAATCATCCCGGCACCATGGTTGTTATGGTGTCAGGATGATTGAAGCGCATTATTTCTATTACATTGTAGTATAAAAGGAAATTGTTCAACTCACCATGATGCTTCCCTCCATGCATCAGGTGCCCCCCCAGCAGAGTCCCTACTCCTTACATCATGTGCCCCGCTAGCAGGGTCCCTCCTCCTTGCATCAGGTGCCCCCCCAGCGGTGTCCCTTCTCCTTGCATCAGGTGCCCCCCAACGGAGTCCCTCCTCCTTACATCAGGTGCCCCCCAGCGTAGTCCCTCCTCCTTACATCAGGTGCCTCCCCCAGCGGAGTCCCTCCTCCTTACATCAGGTGCCTCCCC
>CM053035.1:48781281-48845006 GCA_028564925.1 Lithobates sylvaticus | reverse complement strand
TGGTATTTGATCACCTCTGCGGTTTTTATTTTTTACTAAACAAATAAAAAAAGACCGAAAATTTGGAAAAAAACATTTTGTTTGTTTCTATTTAAAATGTTGTAAATAAGTATGTTTTCTCCTTCACTGATAGGCACTGAAGAGGCTGCACTGACGGGCACTGATAGAGTGGCACTGACGGGCACTGATAAGGTGGCACTGATGAGCACGGATGAGGTGGCACCAATGAGGTGGCACTGATGATGGGCACTGATGATGGGCACTGATCTGTGACAATGAGCATGCTCAGAACAACCCAAATGCAGCTAGCACAAAGTAAGCCACCCCCTGTCCAAAATTAAGCACATCATCCAGCATGCCCCAAAGGCAGCCAGCTATGTTGAGTGCATGTAGCCTTGTATGGTTCAGGAGGGGGTTGGGCGATCACTCTTCTTGCCCCTTTCCTAGCTGGCCCTGTTGTATGCTCTGAAAAAGAATGTGGTTTGGATTGGTGAAGGCAGTTGACAGTCTTTTGAAAATAGAGTGGAGTGTGGAGTTTCCCCTTTAAAAGCAAAAGTAAGCCCATGGAAATCCAAGGGGTTAGAGGGGGAGACAAGAGCATTGTAGAAGGGAGTGTGGAGTTCCCCTTTAAAAGCAAAAGCTAGCCCATGGAAATCATATGCATTAGAGGGGAAAGGTTAAATGCCCTTTTAGGAGGAGCTAGAGGAGCGAGAGACACTTTACATAATTTTAACAGGTGCATGTCACATGTTGTCAACGTAACATGCTAACATGACCTGTGTGCAAATCTCCTTAAAAAAATACATAAAGGTGAACCAGCGTAAAAGTGTCAAGTTTGTGTGCATGTACATTGCCTAACATTTACTAAGATTTTGGCCGCGCAGTGAACTAACGCATGTGAACGAGCGCAACAGCCGCTTGCGCATGCTCACTGCTTACATTGATCTCACGCAGTTCTAAACGTACTTGCGGGCATAGCAGGCTTTCTTTGAAAAAGTTATCATTCTATTTTGTCCATATTTGTTACTTGGGCAGTTGTTACTAAACTTCCTCACATCACCCCATAATATTGGCACCTCTTCTGTTAATATTGATTTGGAGATGCCATGCGCCATGTCCATAGTGGCGCACAGATTGCATTCTCCCGTGACGAGATTGCTATAGTAAAAGGGGGATTTGCGCTCTGTTACCGGCGCACCATTTCGTAAATATGGAAATGTGCCTCGCCATGAGCATGTACTGATGGTGTACGGCTTTTGTAAATGACCCCCAAAGTGTCCATAATCCATTTTATAGCAAACTAAATGTTTTAAAAAATAGTCCGTTAGGGATATTGTTCCACCGCAGTGCTTTTAGGAAAAAATCCGTAAAGTGCCCATGCTATCTTTCACCTGTGCACACTAGCTGCTCATCTCACGTTAAGACCCCTGGATTACCAGTAGGTCATAACCAGCCGCTCCCCCCCCAGGGGATATAATGAAATCTGTATGGCGTGCTATCCCTCCATGTCTCCTGTATCCATCAGTGGCGGTGCGTGCATAGAGGGCGCAGGAGCGCCGCCCCCTCTCTCCTGCACCGCTCTATCACCAATAGATAGATTCATGCATTGCATGAATCTATCTATTGTCACCGCTGCCGCCCCCTATTCAGGTGTCCGGCCCCTTGTCGGGCGCCGGGCATCTGAATTACAGCGGGGGGGGGGGGGGGGTTTTTTGGAAGCGCCCTATTAGAGCTGTAAGCTCTAATAGGGGACCTGATTAGAGCGGTGGGCTCTAATAGGCTTCCATAAGTGTAAACAGCGGGCGCAATGCTTTGCGTTCGCTGTTTACACAGTATTGTGTGTTAGAGAAGCGAATACATCGCTTCCCTAACACAGACCCGCCTCTCAGCCAATCAGGTTGCCGGTCTGTGTTACCGGTCCCCTGATTGGCTGAAGTCACAGGCGCTGTGATTGGACGCCTAGGTGTCCAATCACTGCAGAAGACAGGAGGAGCGCGGGAGAAGATGTCGGGTCAATGAGGAGATACCGCTCGCTGCCTGACAAGGTAAGTGCCGGTAGATGGGGGGCAGAGGGCACTGACAAGGTAAGTGACGGTAGATGGGGGCAGAGGGCACATTGGCAGCATTTAATGGGCACAGTGACAGCGTTAGATGGGCACAGTGGCAGCACTTGGGGCACGGTGGCAGCGTTAGATGGGCACAGTGGCAGCATTACTTGGGCACAGTGGCAGCATTTGAGGCACAATGGCAGCGTTTAATGGGCACAGTGGCAGCGTTAGATGGGCACAGTGGCAGCATTTAGCACAGTGGCAGCGTTAGATGGGTACAGTGGCAGCTTTTAATGGGCACAGTGGCAGCGTTTGATGGGCACAGTGGCAGCGTTTTGATGGGCACAGTGGCAGCGTTAGATGGGCACAGTGGCAGCGTTTAATGGGCACAGTGGGAGCTTTTAATGGGCACAGTGGCAGTTTAATGGGCACAGTGGCAGCGTTAGATGGGCACAGTGGCAGCGTTTAATGGCACAGTGGCAGCATTATATGGCACAGTGGCAGCGTTTGGGCACAGGGGCAGTTTAATGGGCACAGTGGCAGCGTTAATGGGCACAGTGGCAGATTTGGGCACAGTGGCAGCATTTAATGGGCACAGTGGCAGCGTTTAGATGGGCACAGTGGCAGCGTTTGATGGGCACAGTGGCAGCGTTTAATGGGCACAGTGGCAGCATTTAATGGGCACAGTGGCAGCGTTAGATGGGCACAGTGGCAGCGTTTGATGGGCAGTGGCAGCATTTGATGGGCACAGTGGCAGCGTTAGATGGGCACAGTGGGAGCTTTTAATGGGCACAGTGGCAGCGTTTGATGGGCACAGTGGCAGCGTTAGATGGGCACAGTGGCAGCGTTAGATGGGCACAGTGGCAGCATTTGATGGGCACAGTGGCAGCGTTTGATGGGCACAGTGGCAGCGTTAGATGGGCACAGTGGCAGCGTTAGATGGGCACAGTGGCAGCGTTTGATGGGCACAGTGGCAGCTTTTAATGGGCACAGTGGCAGCATTTGATGGGCACAGTGGCAGCGTTTGATGGGCACAGTGGCAGCGTTTTAATGGGCACAGTGGCAGCGTTTGATGGGCACAGTGGCAGCGTTTTAGATGGGCACAGTGGCAGCGTTTAGATGGGCACAGTGGCAGCGTTAGATGGGCACAGTGGCAGCGTTTGATGGGCACAGTGGCAGCGTTTGATGGGCACAGTGGCAGCGTTAGATGGGCACAGTGGCAGCATTTAATGGGCACAGTGGCAGCGTTTGATGGGCACAGTGGCAGCGTTTGATGGGCACAGTGGCAGCGTTAGATGGGCACAGTGGCAGCGTTAGATGGGCACAGTGGCAGCATTTAATGGGCACAGTGGAAGCGTTTGATGGGCACAGTGGCAGCGTTAGATGGGCACAGTGGCAGCGTTAGATGGGCACAGTGGCAGCGTTAGATGGGCACAGTGGCAGCGTTAGATGGGCACAGTGGCAGCATTTAGATGGGCACAGTGGCAGCGTTAGATGGGCACAGTGGCAGCGTTAGATGGGCACAGTGGCACTGAGTTTGATGGGCACAGTGGCAGCGTTTGATGGGCACACTTAAGCCCCATACACACGGTCGGACTTTTTCATCAATTTGGTCCGATCGGACAAGGTTGTTGAAAAATCAGACTGTGTGTATGCACCATCGGACAGTGTTCGTCGGTTTGTCCGTCGGACAAAGTCTTATCTCCTGCTGGAAAGATTTGCCGTCAACCCGGTCCGATCACACCAAATCCGAGCGTGTGTACGCTTGTCCGACGGACAAAGTGCTACGCATGCTCAGAAGAAATTCTGTGACGGAAGCGCTCGGTCAGGTAAAACTACCTTTCCTAATCGACACAGCACATTCGTCACGCTGCAATGTTAAAATGTCTTTAATGCAGCGCATTCTCTTTTTCTTTACAATGCAACAAGAATGACATCTTTTAGCTGCTCCTATTCACCCGCACTTCTCACAAACTTACTTCTTTATTACTTTGCAGCATTTATACACTACATGTTTATTTTTACTCAGATCGTAATACAATCTTTCTTATTTTTTTACCCAGATTTTTTTTTTTGGGGGAATACATATTTGAAGGAGATTTTTTTTTTTTTTTTTTGGAGGGGGTTTGTATGTCTCAACTTAGCAAAACCACATTATTAACATTTGTATTTCTTGCTTACATTTACTAGGAGTTTGTTGGTTGTTGGTGCCCCTTGTTAATTCTAGGATTAGTGAAATGTACCTGCCTACTCAAAGAAAAACTGTCATTGTAGAAAAGTAAAACACAATAGTCAATGATTATTTCAAATCAAAAAAAACCTTTATTTAGGTCTCAGCAACAGACCAAAGAGGAACGCAGCCATGGTGAAACTTGGGGAATTTGCAAAGCCTTGGACACCCATGGCAACCATCATTTTACAGACTTAAACAATTGGGGGCATGAAGACTACCTATCTAAATAATAAGGGAGCGCAATCTGGTCCTGAAGTCCAAAACATCCGGAACTGCAGCAGATGCCATCTAGGTCCCCAGGCTCTGGTACTACGAGAGGCTCCATCTTCTCTCAGACCAGACTGAGTCCAGGTTGTCACTCTCTTGTCTTCCTTGTACGCTTCCTTCCACGCCGTGGTGCTGGTGCTGGTGGGGTGGCAGAAGGAGGAGGAGGAGGCGGAGCAAGGTCACTCTCGCAAACATGTGTGAGGGGAGTCATCTCCCCAGCCATCCCCTCATTTAGTATTTTGAGGATGACCTCCTCACACATGCTGCGTTGCCCCGCCTCCATACCCGTAAATTTACTTGTAACCAAGGAGGCAAAGGCCTCCTCGTAGGTGGGTGTGGCATAGAGGGAGGCTGAGGCATCTTTTATCAGCTGGAGCGCTGACTCTCCCACCTCCCCCATGTTTTTCGCCCTTCTGTAGGGAAGGCGGAGGGGAGAGACTTGGGAGACAGTCAGGCTCCTACGCCTACCCCCCTGTTGGCTGCCACTACCCCCTGCCTCCTCCTGACTGCCACCTTCCACAGCCACCTCCTGGCTGAGGTCTTCCTGTGTATGAAAAAGGGACATAGTTTCAGTTATTTGTTCATCAAACACACACAATTCTCATCTAGTGACTGTTGCAAAATGTTTTCAAATACAAAACCATACAATTCTCAGCCCTGCAGTTTAGATTCTTCCCAAAAATGTCTCCCACACCACTGTCTGTTGATATGTCAATCACGTTAGGAAATAAGCAATTGGGGATCCTGAATTAACTGAACATCATTCATTATTCAACAAACTGGTTCCAAAACTACTATACCTGGAACAAGCTGGGCACCTGCACATATTCCTGACTGGAAGGCCCAGGTTGGTCCTCGGAATCCTCATCAAGGGTGGCGTGCGTGGAAGGACGCGTGCAAGGAAGAGTCGAGAGTGACTTCCTGACAGTAGCCTGGTCTTTGAGAAAGTGGAGCCTGTCATAGTACCAGAGCGTGGGGACATGGACATCAGCTGCTGCAGCTCCAGATGCTTGTGACTTCAGGACCTTATTGCGCTCCCGGAAATAGGTAGTCTTCATGTTGGTGATCTTCACTTTTAAGTTTGCGACGGTTGCCATGGGCAGGGTAGGCTTTACAAATGCCACCAGTTTCAGCAGGGCTGCGTACCTCTTTGGTCTGTTGCTATAATCCCTGTGTTTTGCCTGCCATAAGAGGGGGAATTGCCGGTATTTATCAATGAAGTGTGGGAGAAAGCTCACGTTGTAGAAGGCATCCATCACCTCTGCAAGACACAACGCCACACAAAACAATATAAATAATGTCAGCCTAAACTCTCCTAATCTTCTCCATAAAGAAGCCTCAAGTTCTAATCAGTCTAGGCTAGTTATGTACCAACGTCAAATTGTACCTTCGTTTGTAGCGATCGTCTCGTGCGTGAGCTTTCTCTCCCCTCGTCTCCCAGATCGTGGCTACGACACAGGCGTGTGACGTTTTATATACAGTGCGCATGCGTCAAACTCCGCCCGCCCCTGACGATCTTTCTCGTCTATTCCCCACCCCTTCTCTTTACGGCGCAGTGGGGAGAGCACATGGCGGGGACACAGCAGGTGCGCCCCAAATATCCCCCCAACGAGGAGGAGGACGAGGAAAGTCCGGAGGCAAAAACGTCCCGATCCCGGAGCCTGAAATTCAAGGCCTCCAATATGTCATTTGGAGAAATGTTGGAGATGGTGGACATATTAAAGAGGAGCGACTATGATGGGAAGTATGGGCCTTACCTCAACCCCAATGTCCGCAAGGCCAAGATCATGTCTAAAGTTGTGAGAAGGCTGTACAATCATTTTGGGGTACAACGATCCAAGGAGCAACTGAGGAAACGCTGGTCAGACCTGAAACTGAGGGAGGCCGATCAGTACAGAAAGATCAAGAGAATTCTTCAAAAAAGTAAGTAGTTGTGTTTTGTGTTTGATTTCTTGCTTGCATACTGCTCCATGTGGTTTGATTTTTACAAAGTTGTACATTCCAAAATGGCCACTTTCATGTTCGTCTGTGCATTCGATCGTACTCAGCCTCGATCTTTCTGCCACTGTCATGGTCGTGTGTGTGTCCATTCGATCGTACGCAACCTCGATCGTGCGGCCACTTATAATACGATGTTTGGTTTTTTTTGGGGGAAAGGAAGTTTGTTCTCCCTAGAAATGTCATCCAGAATGTAAAGCCAATTTATTCAATGTAAAGGAGAGGTCACCCAGTAGCTGTTTACCCATCTGGACTCGAGAGCACTAGTGCTGGGACACCCAAACCCCCTTTTTATTAGCCTTTTCCACACATGTGCTCCAGTGGATACTAGAGGGGGGTCTCCATCACACAAACTTCTACCAAAAAGCTAGTCAGTTTAGCACCTTTACAAAGTGACTACATTCATGTAGTTGACATTTGTAACTGGCCAAACTAAAATAGTGTCCGTCACTTTCAAGCAATGTTTGTCATTTCCTATTTCTGCCCTCAATAGTTTGTGTTGCTAAATCTTCCTTTTGGACATTCTCATAGGGGAGCGAAAACTTGGGCCGTCTGAGGAAACCCCCAAACCAACACCTCCCAAAAAAGGGGGAAGAGCAGAAGCAGAGGAGGAGGAGGAGGAGGAAGGAGAGATCATCGAACTTGGAGAAATTGTCACCACAACAGGTGAGTGTGGGAGAACACAGCTACTGGTAAGCTAATCCATGTATGGCTGCCTCATTTCCAACACCCCATTTTTGTTTGTTTGTGGTTTTTAGGTGACGTGGATGTTGTGGAAGAAAAATCGCACTTTACCACAGAGAGTGCCCACGTACTCATCGGAGAGATAATGGTCTGCAATCGAGATCTAGATTACATAAAGCAAAACATCAATGATGTTCAACAAAAATTGAAGAACATCATTGATGTTTTAGGAAAAATATGAAAACGCACCAAGTAATTAACACACATTTGTGCCTGCTTCTGAACACATTTGCAACTTAAAAACTGTCTGAAATTTGGAACATGCACACATTGTGTCCACATGTGCTAGCTCCCACCATGGTGGATGAATGGCAACGTTTTTTTGGGGGTGCAAACACTTTACGAACTACGAAAGTGGTTGTGGTGAAGGGGTTGCACCCCCAAAAAACGTCCATTCATCCCCATGATGGAAAATGGCACTTTTGAAGCTTCTAGGCATGTGTTTTCCCATCTAATGACCATTTTCAGACCCAAATTGTGTGCATGTTCCAAATTTCCACTTTTCGGGGGTGACCCCCCCATGTGATGAAGGCAAGATCAAACACACTTTGAACATATAGTCATGTCTGATCTTGTCTTCACTTTACAAAGTTGAACTTTCCAAGTTCCTAGGTTCTGTTTTGCTCCATGCCTGGTTTTACCAATTGCGGAATGTTTGTAAACAATGTTGTAAATAACCAAGATGTTGTCAGTTTTGGCGTGAAGATTGTAAACGCACTTGGGAATGTTTTCCTAGTAAACTTTTATTTTTCTAAATGTGTGGCTTCCTTATTTAAAAAACACAATGCATTATGTATGTAAAATGAAAAGGATATGGGGGGCAATGGGTGTTATTTACTAAAGGCAAATCCACTTTGCACTCCAATTTTCTTTCCCGGGGAACTTTTTCAATGCACTTGTAGAGCATAGCGGATTTGACTTATGTAAATGACACCCACAGTGCTTTGTACGAAAACACGGAGCACAGCATTTTGGAGAATACACACATGTCAGACCTGGTGATGAAAAGGAGTATTTTGGGTGTCAGTTATGCAGTACAAACCTTCTCTAGACCAAAGATTAGGTAGCAAACACACAACATGAGAATAATCTTTTTGGGAAGAAGAGACTGTTACCTCCTTTTGCCCAGAAAGTGCATTCCCACTGTCGAAGGCAAAGGGAAAAAATGTCAAAGTAAAATAAGCTAAAAAGAAGACTGAAATGACATGAAATCATAGGTTGGTTAAAATATCAGATTTATTAAAAAATGCCTCTCACACATCGTCAGGCAGAGCAATGGCCCCCCTACCCACAAAGTACTGCATATATTGGTCCCGGACCACACGGGCATTTAGAGGGGGCAAGCCTGGACGTGCCACTCGAAGGGCTGTGAGTTCGGCATTTGGAGGGCCCTCCACATCTGGGCCAACGGGCACCACATAGTTCCTGTTATGTCTTTTGAGGAAGTTGTGCAATATGCAACAGGCAAGAACTATGTGGTTCAGTTTGTATTCCGCCAAGTTAAATGCCGTCAGGAACAGGCGGAAGCGGCTGGCCAGGATGCCAAAAGCGTTCTCCACAACTCTTCTGGCTCTGGACAGCCTGTAGTTGAAGACCCTCTGGTCCGGGGTGAGGGTCCTCATCGGGAACGGCCTCATCACATGGGGAGTCAACGCAAACGCTTCATCTGCGACAAAGACGAAGGGGAGTCCTTCGGCATTCTCCTCTGGAGGTGGCAAGCACAGACTGCCACTTTGGAGACGCCAGTAGAACTCCGTGTGCGTAATGGCCCCACCATCCGATATCCGGCCGTTCATCCCCACGTCCACATACATAAACTCGTATGTTGCCGACACCACCGCCAACATCACTACACTATTAAACCCTTTATAATTATAATAGTAGGACCCCGAGTTGGGCGGTGGGACGATGCGGACGTGTTTCCCATCAATTGCCCCTCCGCAGTTAGGAAAGTCCCAACGGCTGGCAAAGTGGGAGGCCACAGTCTGCCATTCCTGTGGCGTGGAAGGGAACTGTGGAGTGAAACAAGAAAAAAAAATTAGTCACTTTGCACCTAAACATTGCAAGCAGATTAGACAATCAACATCTTGGAACAAGAGCATTGTCTAAAATTGGAGGCTGGAAAGTATTTGCACAGAAAAGTAGAGGCTCCCCTTCACAGATTACTCACCCCCCCATCAATCCCCCCACGTCTGATGGGCCCGTGGCAATAACGAGGGGTTTTTGGGGGGGGGGGGGGTGGTGGACAGCTAACCCTCTGCACTTCATTGATTGGCAAATGGCTCAATAATGTGGGCTAGTTTGGCCAGACCCTCTGTACTTAACACTATTGGCAGGCCACAGGAAAGATCAAATAACATTTCAACCCCCCCCCCCCCCCAAAAAAGGCAGGCACAGTGTGACATTATTAAATTACCAAGCAAGCTAATAGGAGGGAAAGAAGACAAAAAAATAGGAAATGGAATGTATGGAGGCAGTCCCTTGCACTACATGCTTTGCTGAATTCATCCCTAAAGATGCGCACTATAAAGAGGTAGGTATATAGTGTGTATGGACCTTGGGAAAGCCAGCAGATAAAGGATTGGTACCATCTGACAGAGCAGTTGGGGGAGGGGGTTCCTAATGAGTTTGCCCCCCCCCCCCACCAAAAGAACAAAAAAAGGGGGCTCTACATGAAGTAAACCACACAGCAAACATTTGTGCATATTTTAGGGGGTGTTTTGGGGCAAACAATACTATGCAGCAGACAAAAGACATTGCTTAAGTGACTAGGCCATAGGTGTCTATTGGGGCAGAAGAGCATGCTGGTGAGGTAAGTGAAGGGAAAAATGCATGAAGGAGAAAAGGGGCACAGCATATTAGAACATATTGCAATCATGGTAATTAGGGAAGGAGGTCAAAAATACAAGTCATTAGCAAACAGAGCATACATAGAAGGGAATAGTAAAGTAGAAATGTTACCTTAATATAGTCCTCCTGCAGGACCTGAATGATGGCAGAACAGGTCTCTGGAATAATGATTCCCAGGGCCTGGGGAGAGATACCTGAAGAGAACTTCAAATCCTGAAGACTTCTCCCTGTCGCCAAGTACCTCAACGTGGCAACAAGCCTCTGCTCCGGAGTAATGGCTTGTCTCATGCAGGTATCCTGCCGGCTGATAAAGGGGGTCAGCAAAGCCAAAAGACGGTGAAAATCGGGGTCCGTCATCCTGAGAAAGTTCCTGAAATCATCAGGATTATTCTCCCGGATCTCACGAAGCAAAGGCATGTGCGAGAACTGGTCACGCTGAAGCAACCAATTCTTGGTCCACATACTCCTCGTCACTCTGTTCATGGACGGGTCTTGGGTCAAAGCTAAAAGCCCGACACCAATTCCGCGTACAGCACGAACTCGGCGACGAGTACGCACGGGAAACATCGCTCAGAAGGTCACAAAAGGTCGGCTGGTCAGAACGGACAAACAGAAAGCACCGATAAACAGCAAGGCCTGAAAGAACGAAGTGAATACCAGCAACGAGCAGACAATAAGCAGTGCAAATCAAAGCGTCCTATATCAAGATATAGGCCGCAATGACCAACAAATGCGAACTGACTACACGCACTAATAAACAGATACGCACGACAAGCACAAACTGAAGAGCAGTAACGATCTGAGTCAGAAAACTGAGAAGCGCGAATCTTAAGTCACCAAACTTCCACTAACTCTCGATAAACACGGGATCAGCAGAAGGAGCCCAACGGGTGCCTGACGTGGTGCTGAACTTCCCTTTTGTAATCTCGTGGACGACGACTTACGTCACGACGTTCTTCCGGACCGAATATTCCGACAACGTAGTCCGACCGTGTGTACGCAACGCCAACATCGGACAAAGTATGTCGGACAAAGTCCGACTGACCTGGTCCGCGGATTGTCCGAGCGTGTGTATGGGGTTGAAAGAAAAATAGACACCGCCTTTTCTTTCTTTACTTATAAAGGTTTAAGAGTTTTGGAAGTGTGACAGTAAATTAAACTGCTTGCACTCCTTTTTCTCTATCTTTACAGCTCTATCTTTACTACTATACATGTGCATTTCATACAATTAGAATATTATAAAAAAGTTAATTTATTTCAGTAATTCAATTCAAAAAGCGAAACTCAAATATTTTATCTAAATTCGTTACACACAGAGTGATATATTTCAAGCATCTCTATGTTTTCATTTTTATGATTATGGCTTACAGCTAGTGAAAACCCAAATTCAGTATCTCAAAAAATTAGAATATTACATAAGACCAATAAAAAAAAGGATTTTAATACAGAAATGTTGGCTTACTGAAAAGTATGTCCATGTACAGTATAGTATGCACTCAAAACAGATTACAGAAAAGATAGGATACATGTAACGATATGCATCATATACAAAGAACAGTCAAGATAGTAATTTATGAACTGCATTTCTAAATTAACCAATAATCGATCAAGATTAGTGCCCAGGTTGCTTTGATAGCGGCCTTCAGCTCATCTGCATTGTTTGGTCTGGTGTCTCTCATCTTCCTCTTGACAATACCCCACAGATTCTTTATAGGTTTTAGGTCAGGCAAGTTTGCTGGCCAATCAAGCACAGTGATACCATGATCATTAAACCAGGTATTGGTACTTTTGGCAGTGTGGGCAGGTGCCAAGTCCTGCTGGAAAATGAAATAAGCATTTCCATAAAGCTAGTCAGCAGAGGGAAGCATGAAGAATTTCCTGGTAGAGGGCTGCGCTGACTTTGGACTTGATAAAACACAGTGGAACAACACTACCAGATGACATGACTCCCGCAATCATCACTGACTATGGCAACTTCACACTGGACCTCATGCAGCTTGGATTTTGTGCCTCTCTGCTCTTCTTCCAGACTCTGATTCACAAATAGAATGCAAAATTTTCCACAGTCTGTGATGATTTGGGGAGCCATGTCATCTGCTGGTGTTGGTCCACTGTGTTTAATCAAGTCCAAAGTCAGCGCAGCCCTCTACAAGGAAATTCTAGAGCAGTTCATGCTTCCCTCTGCTAAACCAGCTTTATGGAGATGCTGATTTCATTTTCCAGCAGGACTTGGCACCTGCCCACACTGCCAAAAGTACCAATACCTGGTTTAATGATCATGTATCCCTCTGTTTGATTGGCCAGCAAACACCTGGACCTAAACCCCATAGAGAATCTGTGGGGTATTGTAAAGAGGGAGATGAGAAACACCAGACCCAACAATGCAGACCAGCTGAAGGCCGCTATCAAAGCAACCTGGGCTTCCATAACACCTCAGCAGTGCCACAGGCTGATCGCCTCCACGACACACCGCATTGATGCAGTAATTCTTGCAAAAGGAGCCCCAACCAAGTATTGAGTGCATACTATACTGTCCATGGACATACTTTTCAGTAAGCCAACATTTCTGTTAGACATGTGCAATTCGTTTCGTTTTTTTTCGTTTTTTTTTCGTTCGTTCGTTTTCGTACGAATGAACGAATCGTTCAAATCGTACGAATCCGATTAACAAATCGTTTGAAACTAACGAATCCGAAAAACAACGAAAATCCGAAAAAAAACTAATTAGAAACAACGAATGTACGAATGAAGAAAATCCGAAAAACGAAAACAGGAACAACGAAAATGAACGAAAAAATTTGTACATTTGTAACTTTTTTTTTTTTGTTGAATTGGTAATTTTCCGTGTCCCTTACATTGGTGCTGCTTAACGTGCTTCGAATAGATTGAACGAAAAAATTCGTACATTCGTAACTTTTTTTTTTCGATTCGTAACTTTTTTTTTCAATTCGTAACTTTTTTTTTCGATTCGTAAATTATTAAAATGTAATAATAGCATACACATTACATAAAATTATGAATTATGCTCCGATTACGAATCTACGAATGTTACGAATGTACGAATAAATACGAATGCTAAACTAACGAAAAAACAAATCAACGAAAAAAATAACTCTTACGAAGGTACGAATCGTTACAAATACGAACACCGACGACTTACGAATGTACGAATCGTTACGAATACGAACACCGACGACTTACGAATGTTCGAATCGTTACGAATCAACGGAAATTAAAAAAACGAAACAAAAATAAACAAAATTTTTTTCGGAAACGAAAAAAACAAAAATAAACAAATTTTTTTTGTTGTGCACATGTCTAATTTCTGTATTAAAAATCTTCTTTTTTTATTGGTTTTATGTAATATTCTAATTTTCTGAATTTTGGGTTTTCTGTAGCTTTAAGCCATAATCATCAAAATGAAAAGATATAAATGCTTGAAATAAATCTATATAAAATATATGAGTTTCACTTTTTGAATTGAATTACTGAAATAAATTAACTTTTTGATGATATTCTATTTTTATGAGATGCACCTGTAGTACAGATCACATTTCATAGGTCCTGTTCATAAAAGTTCCATACAACAGGATCAGCACAGGATCCTACCTCCCCCTCCCACTTCATATATACTTGAAGTTCCTGAGACAAGCTTCCTACAGTACAGTACAGATATTAATTTAAAGGCAAGAAGAGATTGAGTTTCTGTCAGTGCCCTAGAACGACAGCTTGAAACAAATGTTTGACTTAACGTGGTTGTAAAGTCTCAAGGTTTTTCACCTTAATGAATTCTATGCATTAAGGTGACAAACCTTCTTTGCTGAAGCTGCCTCCAGAGTCTCCCACTTTTTCTTACCTGAGCCCATCCACTCCAGCGACGTGCACGAGCCCAGCGGCTCCAGGGCTGTCGCTGTCCTCATTGAATATATCCATTGGCTCCCACTGCTGTCTATCAAATCCAGTGACATGGGAGCGGGGGGAGGGGCTGAATCCTGCTGTCTGTGTCAATGGACACAGCAGCGGGACTCAGGAGTGAGCCTGCACGGGTGCCCCCATGGTAAGCGGCTCTCCATGGGGGCACCCGATGAAGGGGAGGAGCCAGGAGCACCATCAGGGCACCCCAGAAGAGGAGGATCAGGGCTGCTTTGTGCAAAACCCTTGCACAGAGCAGTTAAGTATACCATGGGGGTGATTTACTAAGAAGAAGGCACCTGGTATACATTAATAAGCCCCACCTCCTGTACATATACGTCGGAACTTTGAAGAGGGATATCTCGGTAATGGCAGCAGCTGCCACAACCGAGATATCCATCTTTACAGGAGTCGGTTCTCTTTACGATAATGGTGGTCTCTGCGGGGGGTTCGCTGCGAGATCACCGTTATCGGCGACGGGAGAGGTGCCACCCCCCCTCCCGCCACTCTCTCACGCCTTCCGGCGCTTACCGGAGCCGTCGGTAGCGGTGGAGGCGATCGGGTCCTGCACTCTGCTGGGTATGGAGACGAGTGAGGCTAATATGGCCCCCACTCGTCTCTATCCCAAAGAGGGCGGAAGCGACGTCAAAACGTCACTTCCGCCCATACCTCTTAAAGGAACATTTTTTTTCAATGTCATTTTTTCAAATGACATTTTTTATTTTTATTTTTTATTGCATTTAAGTCCAAATATGAGATCTGAGGACTTTTTGACCCCAGATCTCATATTTAAGAGGACCTGTCATGCTTTTTTCTATTACAAGGGATGTTTACATTTCTTGTAATAGGAATAAAAGTGATCAATTTTTTTTTTTTAAAACAGTGTAAAAATTAATAAATTCAAGTAAAATAAATAAGAAAAAAAACATTTTTTTTTAAAAAAACACCCCGTCCCGATGAGCTCGCGCACAGAAGCGAATGCATACGTGAGTAGCGCCCGTATATGAAAACGGTAGTCAAACCACACATGTGAGGTATCGCCGCGATCGGTAGAGCGAGAACACTGCAATCAGTTAGATCTTAAATAAATTAGATATAGTGCAAGAGCCTGTTTGATTTCCTATAATTTGAATTAATTGTTCAAGTGCGTCTTCCTATTACCTATTTTGCCTAAATATCGAGTTATACAGAAATCAGAGGAGTTAAAAGGACTGCACTCACAAACGGACAGTCTCTTAAGGATTTAAACATTTATTAGTCACATCTTGAGGAAGATTTTGCAAAATAATGCAGCACAGACAATTAAATCAAAGTGAAACTAACAAGCTACAAACACAGATTGACAAAATCAAAAATATTTCAGTGAAATATACCCCCCCCCCTCCCAAAAATAGAAAAAAGAAACAAAAGTAAAAAATACTTGCTCTAAAACACATCTGTTTTGCAAAGACATAACAAACAAAATACAAAGAGAAAATCTAATAAGGGAATTGAAAACACATGCACAGTCCATGAAACACACAAAATGCAAGTTCACCCAATGTAGAAACAGAACTTCAAAGTGGGTACACCTGTTAAGGATGTCCTTAAATTACTAACCCAAAAAACACACTCTCTGAGCATGCCCAGAAAAATCCAAGTGTTGTTCACACACAAAAAGCACAAAAAAGCCCCTGAGCATGCCCAGAACTACCCAAATGCAGCTAGCACAAAATAAGCCGACCCCTGTCCAAAATTAAGCACATCATCCAGCATGCTACAAAATTACAGATGGGGAAAACACCCCCAAAGAGCCTAATATGGGCAAAAGTTATACAACAAATACCATTGCAGTCTATGGGAAATGATTTGTTAATTTTGCTAGTCCACACTTGGCTGGCTTATATTCTAGTCATTGGCCCTAAAATGGGTATGGGGGCCCAGTTCCCACCCTGAGGAACATATATCAATGTCACCAATTTGGACAACCCCAAAAACGAAACAAGGAGAAGTGCCTTTAAAAATGCAAAATTGCTTAAAAGCTAGTAACTTGGGGGGGGGGGGGGGCTTACTCTGCCTGTAAAGTGGTGCCCCTTGTGCCCCTACCACACACTAACAAACCCCTAGCAAACACACAGCAAGCCAGCCCATGAAAGGCGGGTGGATGCTTGGGGGCAGGAGGGGCTCGGGCACCCCAAAAGTCAACCACCTTGTTCCCATATTCAGGGGGACAAGGGCCTCTTCCACACAACCCTAGGTTGGGGTTGTGGGGGGCTGCAGACAGGGGGCTTTACGGAATGTGGAAAGCCCCTTTAAACTAGTGGGTACATGGTGCTTTGTAGTTGGTATTGGGCTGAGCCTAACATGCCCCAACGGCAGCCAGCTATGTTGAGTGCATGTAGCCTTGTATGGTTCAGGAGGGGTTTGATTGCTCTTCTTGCTGCTTTACTAGCTGGCCCTGTTGTATGCTTTGAAAAAGGGTATAGTATGTATCTCTGCGCCAGCCTTCTGTGTAGTGCTAGGTTTATTACTGCGGCAAACACTGAAAGGAGTTTTCGGGTCCAATAAAGAAATATGTAAAGGGAGGTAGTACTGCGCTGTATACTAAAAATTCAAATATATAGGTGCAATAAAATAAGTATAAGGTGCTTAACCACTTCAGCCCCGGACCAATTGGCAGCCAAAGGACCAGGCCCCTTTTTGCGATTCGGCACTGCGTTGCTTTAACTGACAATTGCGCGGTCGTGCGACGTGGTTCCCAAACAAAATTGGCGTACTTTTTTCCCACAAATAGAGCTTTCTTTTGGTGGTATTTGATCGCCCCTGCGGTTTTTATTTTTTGCGCTATAAACAAAAATAGAGCGACAATTTTGAAAACAATGCAATATTTTTTGCTTTTTGCTATAATAAATATCCCCAAAAAATATATAAAAGAACATTTTTTTTCCTCAGTTTAGGCTGATACGTATTCTTCTACATATTTTTGGTAAAAAAAATTGCAATTAGCGATTATTGATTGGTTTGCGCAAAAGTTATAGCGTTTACAAAATAGGGGATAGTTTTATAGCATTTTTATTAATATTTTTTTTTTACTAGTAATGGCGGCGATCAGCGATTTTTATTGTGACTGCGACATTATGGCGGACACATCGGACATTTTTGACACATTTTTGGGACCATTGTCATTTATACAGCAATCAATGCTATTTAAATGCATTGATTCCTGTATAAATGACACATGCAGTGAAAGAGTTAACCACTAGGGGGAGGGGAGGGGTTATGGGCTGTGACGTGTGTGTGTTTTTTTACATTAGGGGGCGGGGCTGACGTCTGACGTCATTGATCGGCTTTCCTGATGACCGGGAACAGCCGATCAATGACAGGCAGAGTAGGAAGCGCGGGGAGAGGTTTGTTTACACAGACCTCTCCCCGTTCTTTAGCTCTGTGACCCGATCGCGGGACACCAGCGGCGATTGGGTCCGCTGGTCCCGCGGCCGGGGTCACGGAGCTCCCGACCGGGTCGCGAGCGCACCGCTGGCGGTGCGCGTGCGACCCACGGGCAGGCAATCTGCCGCAGTATATCTGCGTGAGGCGGTCGGGAAGCGGTTAAGAAACAACATTCACTTATGAAGAAGTGACTATAGGTGCATCGTGTGCGAAATAATAATTTAGTTTAAAATCTAAAATCAAAAGGCACATGTGACAATAACTAAGTAAAAATACTTGTTAAGATAAAACATATATAGTATACTACTGTTAAAGGATCTTCAAATGTATGGTTCATAAAAGTTCATAATATGCTGATTACTTCAGATAAAATCGCACAGAAAAGCATAATATCACATAAAATCGCATGGAGTTGCATAAAAACGCATAATAAATAATTGTTGGTATAAGTGCGGATCCTAGTAGGTAGGTAGTAAATCTATAAAACAAGTGGTAAATAAAAGTGGTGAGTAAACAGTGATGTAGGTCCGTGAGGTAAGTCCTGTCTCAACTAGACCCAACGTGCAGCTTATTGTGACTTTGGTGTCATGGGAATACACATTTCAGGTGAATCAGAAGGTGATGTTGGTGGTGCGTTAGAGATTTGTTCTCCAAAAGGTGGTGTGCTCAGTGGTTCGGTGGTTTCTGTTCTTCTCTTGGCTAAAGTATAGGTGTCCCCTTACCTTACCGCTGTAAGGTAACAGCGTTTAAAGATGTATAGGCTCCGGAGGGGCCTCTGCTTTTCCTGGGTGGCGTCCCCCCACAATATGGCTCTCTTTGGGTCCTGGTGGCTGTGTCTCCTAGCAAGCGTCCCCTCTGTGCCTGGTGCTGGTATATGTGCCTCACTCTCCAAAGGTCAGTTGTCGCCACAGTCAAATAGGGTGCTGGCTCAAGGGGAGCCCAATAGGGGGCACACAACCAGATAAATCCAGCAACCGTGACAAATGGGGGTTCTGTGTGGCCACAGGGGGCATACAGGGACCAGGCTTGCGATCCTGCTCTCAAATTTTCTGACAACAAAGTCCTATCTGACTTTTTCCGATCGTGTGTAGCGAATTCCGACGGACAAAGTGCCACGCGTGCTCAGATCACATTACAAGACCAAAGCTAATGGCTACTAGCCTCTACGTAGTCCCGTCGTAGGCAACGAACGTCACCACGTTCAGAATGATCGGATTTTCTGACAACTGTGTCCGACCGTGTGTATGCAACACCAGTGTCGGACTTTCCGGCCGTGTGTACGGGGCATAACTAAGATTTTGGCCGCGCAGTGAACAAACGCATGTGAACGAGCGCAACAGCTGCTTGCGCATGCACACTGCTTACATTTGATCTCACGCAGTTCTAAACGTACTTGCAGGCGCAGCAGGCTTTCTCTGGAAACTTTCTCATTCTATTTTGGGCATATTTGTTACTTGGGCAGTTGTTACTAAACTTCCTCACATCACCCCATAATATTGGCACCTCCATCTTCTGTCAATATTGATTTGGAGATGCCATGCGCCATGTCCATAGTGGCGCACAGATTGCATTCTCCCGTGCGAAACGGGTTTCATAAATCACCCCCATGTTTGTTATTTTTATTTTTTAAATTCAAACCTGTACAACCACTTTAAAGCTTATCTATGGTAAAAATCTAAAATAATATATTAATTTCCACATTGCATTTGAATTATTTCTAGCCGACTCCAATCAATATGAACAATCTTGAAGTATAAAACTTACATTTTGAAGAATTACACACATTTACTTCCTTTAATGCTGTGACATTTATTCACTATGCCTTGCGAATATGCACTGCTGTATCTCACATTTCACAGAGCCTGCCTTCTGAACTACAATCATACTTCAGAAGTCCTGGGAGAAGGAGTTTCAGGAGGTAAAATCAGTACAGGAAACACACTACAGGTGACATCATCACTGCTTGCAGGCATAAAGGTACCATGGGATAAGTAGTCCCTAAAAAACAAAGAAACCAGTAGAGGAGAAACTGCAAAGCATGCAGGAATTTGTTTAAAGACGTGTTCGGCAGGCAGGCAGTGCTCACAACATGAAACATTTTTTAAGTGAGCTTATATTGGATTGTCAAAATATTATCATTTGTATTGCTGGTGTTAAAAATATGAGTGTGCTGTGTTTATAGATCTTCTTTAAGACTAGTGATTTGCTGCTGCCTGCTGGATCTCCAGTGCTAACCCCCAAATGTATTTCCTGGGTATAGTTGAGCAGCATATAGGTATTTGGCATGTGGTGAAGAACAAGACTTGTGTAATGCCCTGTACACACGGTTGACAATTCCGACAGAAAAAGTCCGATCGGATTATGTTGTCAGAAAATTTGATCGTGTATGGGCTTTATCGGACTTTTTCCATCGGAAATTCACACGGAAAAAATTTGAGAGCAGGATCTAAAATTTTCCGCCAAAGAAATCTGAGACTTTTTCCGATCGTTTGTAGAGAATTCCGACGGACAAAGTGCCACGATCAGATCAAATTACGAGACCAAAGCTATTGGCTACTCTACGTAGTTCCGTCATACGCAACGAACGTCACCACGTTCTGAACGATCAGATTTTCCGACAACTTTGTCCGACCGTGTGTATGCAACACCAGTTTCGGCCAAAATCTGTCGGAAAAAATCTGACGGATTTTGTGGTCGAAATTTCCGACCGTGTGTACAGGGCATAACATGCTGTGTCTTTGTCAGGGAATTCCTGTAAGATGGCTGGCTTAGAGACATGCACATGGTATGGCTTATGAGCAGTGGAGGCTTGGTTGGAGGAAAAAAATAAATTTAAATAAACTACAGTATATAATCATTTTTTCTGTTGAGTTTTTAACTTTGTGTAAACTTACACCTTAACCACTTAAGGACCGGAAGGATTTACCCACTACCTGACCAGGCCATTTTTTGCGATATGGCACTGCGTCACTTTTACTGACAATTATGCGTTTACAAAATAGGGGATATATGTATGGCATTTTTATTATTTATTATTGTCTTACTAGTATTTGCAGCGATCTGCGATTTTTAACGGGACTGCAACATTGTGGCGGACAGATCGGACATTTTTGACAAGTTTTTGGGACTATTGACATTTATAAAGCGATCAGCAGTAAAAATAACCACTTATTACTGTATAAATGTCACTGGCAGGGAAGGGGTTAACACTAGGGGGGATCAAGGGGTTAAATGTGTTCCCTGGGAGGTGTTTCTAACTGTGGGGGGGAGTGGGCTGCCTGGGAGTAGAGAGAGAGAGATTGCTGTTCCTGATCAATAAGAATATCAGATCTGTCTACTTCCCTGACAGAACGCGGATCTGTCTGTTTACATTGACAGATTCCTGTTCTGTCTCTCTCAGGAGCAATCGTGGGTCGCCGACAGACATCATGGCACGAGCCTCCTGTAGCCCCCAAAAGTGGCCGCCGTAAAGCCACGGCGATTCACGCAGGGGAGCCAACATGCCGCCGTCTAACGACGGTGGCTGGTCGACAAGGTGTTAATATGTGTCTGTGTGATAAAATGTGTTCTGTGCCTTTAAATGATAGTCCTGCACCTGCAGTTCCCTTCCCTGATTGTTATATCTCTCTCTTTGCTGTTGCTAATTATGATGAAAGTTTTTTTTTTTTACCCTCATCTGCTTAGCAACAGACCATCCATCCAAAAAAACATTTACAACTGTAATTTAGAACACTGAGTAAACTGTTTCCCCACGCCTACACCCCCATTGTGTTTAAAGCGGAGTTCCGCCTAGGGGAGGTAGGTCAGTGTAGGTAGGTCAATGTAGGGGTCAGGTAGGTTAGTGTAGTGGTCAGGTAGGTTAGTGTAATGGTCAGGTAGGTCAGTGTAGGGGGTATGTAGGTCAGTGTAGGGGTCAGATAGGTCAGTGTAGTGCTCAGGTAGGTCAGTGTAGTGGTTAGGCAGGTCAGGTAGGTTAGTGTAGGGGTCAGGTAGGTCAGTGTAGGTAGGATTATATAAGGGGTGTGGCTTATGAAAAGTGGAATGGGTCAAAAAGGAAGGCTGGGGTCTGGCACCCCACCATTTTAAAACTTTAACAGCTGCAACGGGAACTGAGATCAAGTGCTTGCATGTGCGCAGGAATGCATTTGGATCCAGGAGTGCGGCAGTGACTCTGCTTAAACCTTGATCCAGCCTATTCTTCTGTACCTCGCTGCCTGCCCACTAATGACCTCAGATGCCCATAAGATCACACTACAGTCTCTGCTTCAGCTTTACATTACTACTAAGTGCCTGCCCTGGAAGTCATCTGCATCTGCTCCAACCATCACAGTATATGCCTGTGTTGAGAGCTCTGACAAGCCATGTTTCCTGAACTCCAGCTGGCCTGTCCTGTGGAGCTTCTGCTCTTAACCAGATGTCCTGCCAGTTCTACCAAGCCTGCATCTCTGGTGGCAAGTTCTACTATTATTATCTACCAGTACTATTGCTCCCCCTGTTCCTTGGCACTATCTGCTTCACTCTCAGTGGGGTCTGGGCAGTAGATACAAGGGAGGCCATCTCAGGCTCCTATCAGGTACATGACAGTCTTACTGGACCAAGATACAGATTGTGATAACAAGACTATATTTGAGTTTTCTACTGAACAGAAACGTTCCAACCTAGACTCTAAACATCCTAGGTTCTAAGTATGAATATAGAATCCTAAACACATACATTTAACAATGCTTTCTCAGGTTGTGGTCACAGTATGAAATCCTACAATTGTCACTGCAGATGTTTAAAGCAGAACTAAACCCATTGATTTAACCGTTTCCGAAAACTGGTACATTGTGTGTCAGGAAAGGCGTAAGGTCGTCAGGTGCATTGGTATGCGCAAGTACAGAATTCCTGCTAGTCATGCCCATACTCATGAGCGTGCTGACGCACATGTCAGTGTGCCCGCCCACCACTAAGACAGGTGCCAAGTGGACAATTTAAACAGCACTGATAAACTAGGACCTTGCCTTATGGTGTACCGCGTTTCCTGCATATTTGCTACCTGTTCCTGTATCTGATCTACCTTGACAATGCTAAGAACTCTGCCTGTACTGACCCCTGGCTTGCCTTTGGACCATGTCTCTGTCTGCTCCCTTTGCCTACCTGCCTCACCATTACTGACTCTGGCCTGGACTCTGACTACTCTCCTGTCTGCTGTTTTGCTTCTGACCTGCCTGCTAGTTACTGACTAGGCTTAGCTGACTCTGCTCTGTATCCTGAGCCTGTGGCCAAGCCTGTCAAGTGCCTGTCAGCCAGTGACCTGCCAGCCTGTCATCTCTGTCGTTCAGCATCCTCGGTTCAGCCGGCATTTGGATAACGGCTCTTCCACATGTCATGGATCTGCGGTAATGTTGCTATCTGTCTGCTTACCTCTTCATGTGATCAGCTTAAGAGACCGTCCGCCTTTCACCTGGCTGCTTAAGTAATCTTCTCTCAAGCATGGCTCCACCCCAGTCTCTAGCTGGGAATACTATATTAACCTGTGCACTGCAAGCCAGCCTCGCTGATCAATATTGTGTGTTTGGCTTCCTGCATGCTCCTTGCTGTGTGTCTTACGTTTGATGCTGTTTACCGACCTTGGCTTGTTCTTGACTGTCCTTGTCTGCTTCATATCCTGACCTTTGGTGTGTTCTTTGACTATCCCTATCTGCTTGTTGCCCTGACCTTTGGCTTATCTCCTGACTATCCATTGTTGTCCCAGTCTGCTGCTTCCTCTCTATTCTCCAGCAGTGTGAGCTGGGATAACCTGGGGGTCGCGACCTGGAGCCAGCCTGCAGTGAAATCCATCCCCAACATCAGAGGCCTCTGGTGAACACCTGTTGGCTCTTAGATTCTGCACCCTGGGGAATCTCATGCTCTAGCTCCTAGTGTGATCTGTGTTGGAGCTCTAGAGGGCCTGCTTTCCTGAACCACCCAGACCTCCATCCGCAACCATCAACCTTAGGGTCCAATATCTTAGTGGTTCACTCCTGATCCCAACGGTGTGCATCTGTCACCTGGCCTCTGGTGACCTGACACCACATCTGTTACTGCACTCCTGACACTTTGAGCTCTGGTGCCTCCTGGTACCTTAACAGCCTTACCAAAGGTACAGAGCCGGAGGTGTAAGAGAGACACCTACCTCTCCACCTCAGGCCCCATCACCAGGTACACGACAGCATGCCATGAATGATAATTGTCACAGTTGCTTGTGCTCTAAACCGAACAAGTCATCAAGTTGATGGTGACAAAACTTATCACAGTGGCAACTGCAGATCAAACAGAAGCTAAGAAGGCAGCTCCCTTGGCTATAAACAATAGGAGGGTTTAGTTTAGACATGTGCGATTCGTTTCGTACGAATTCGTAATTCGTACAAATTTTTCGAAATTCGTACGAATTTACGAATCTGTAGTACGAATTTTTTTTTTTTTTACGAATTCCGTACGGAATACGAAATTCCGTTTACGAATTTCGTCGCCGAATGATTCGAATGGATTCGAATGAATTCGAATGACAAAGTGTCATTTTTGCAGGAAAAATTCCGTTTACGAATTTCAGCTCCAAATTATTCGAATCCAACTACCAGTATCAAATTTCAACTAATTCAAACGAAATTATTATAGCAGATATAACGAATGAATTCGAATGCATTCGAATGAATTCGAATGACAAAGTGTCATTTTTGCAGAAAAAAAAAAGCTATTTAAAAAACAGTCATTCATTGATATAAAAAAAAAAAAAAAAAAGCGTAGGGGTCCCCCCAAATTCAATAACCAGGCCCTTCAGGTCTGGTATGGATATTAAGGGGGACCCCAGCCAAAAAAAAAAAAAATGGCGTGGGGTCCCCCCCAAATATCCATACCAGACCCTTCAGGTCTGGGATGGATTTTAAGGGGAACCCCGGCCAAAAAAAAAAAAAAAATGGCGTGGGGGTCCCCCTCAAAATCCATACCAGACCCTTTATCCGAGCACGCAACCTGGCAGGCCGCAGGAAAGGAGGGGGGGACGAGAGCGGCCCCCCCTCCCGCCTGAACCGTACCAGGCCACATGCCCTCAACATTGGGAGGGTGCTTTGGGGTCCCCCCCAAAGCACCTTGTCCCCATGTTGATGAGGACAAGGGCCTCATCCCCACAACCGTGCCCGGTGGTTGTGGGGGTCTGCGGGCGGGGGCTTATCGGAATCTGGAAGCCCCCTTTAACAAGGGGACCCCCAGATCCCGGCCCCCCCCTGTGTGAAATGGTAAGGGGGGGGTACCCCTACCATTTCACCAAAAAAGTGGCAAAAATGGTAAAAATGACAGGAGACGGTCTTTGACAATTCCTTTATTAAAATCTTCTTTCTTCTTTCTTCTTTCTTCTGGTCTTCCTTCTTCATCTTCTCCTTCCGTCATCTTCTTCCATCTTCTTCTTCCTTCGATTCGCTTCTTCTTCCTCCGGTCTTCTCATCCTTCTCGTCCGGCGTCGTCCTTCTCGTCCGGCATCGTCGTCTCTTCTCGCAGGCCGCTCCTCGCAATGGGAGGCTCCCGCTCTGTGAGGCTCCGCTCCGTCTGACAGGTCTTTTATAACGAAGGCACCTGGTGACCCCGCCCCCTCTGACGCACGGGGACGTCATGTGGAATTCCCTATGGCTTTCCCCATGACGTCAGAGGGGGGGCGGGGTCACCAGGTGCCTTCGTTATACAAGACCTGTCACCCGGAGCGGAGCCTCACAGAGCGGGAGCCTCCCATTGCGAGGAGCGGCCTGCGAGAAGAGACGACGATGCCGGACGAGAAGGACGACGCCGGACGAGAAGGACGAGAAGACCGGAGGAAGAAGAAGCGAATCGAAGGAAGAAGAAGATGGAAGAAGATGCCGGAAGGAGAAGATGAAGAAAGGAAGACCAGAAGAAAGAAGAAAGAAGATTTTAATAAAGGAATTGTCAAAGACCGTCTCCTGTCATTTTTACAATTTTTGCCACTTTTTTGGTGAAATGGTAGGGGTACTTTTGTACCCCCTTACCATTTCACACAGGGGGGGGGCCGGGATCTGGGGGTCCCCTTGTTAAAGGGGGCTTCCAGATTCCGATAAGCCCCCCGCCCGCAGACCCCCACAACCACCGGGCACGGTTGTGGGGATGAGGCCCTTGTCCTCATCAACATGGGGACAAGGTGCTTTGGGGGGGACCCCAAAGCACCCTCCCAATGTTGAGGGCATGTGGCCTGGTATGGTTCAGGCGGGAGGGGGGGGCGCTCTCGTCCCCCCCTCCTTTCCTGCGGCCTGCCAGGTTGCGTGCTCGGATAAGGGTCTGGTATGGATTTTATGGGGGACCCCACGCCATTTTTTTTGGCTAGGGTTCCCCTTAAAATCCATCCCAGACCTCAAGGGTCTGGTATGGATTTTGAGGGGGACCCTACGCCATTTTTTTTTTTTTTTTTTTTTTGGCTGGGGTCCCCCTTAATATCCATCCCAGACCTGAAGGGCCTGGTTATTGAATTTGGGGGGACCCCTACGCATTTTTTTTTATCAATGACTTCAATGAATGACTGTTCTCTGTATTACGGATCCAACAATTCATTTGCCGGCAATAGCTGCGACTCGTGATTTTAAATAGTTTTTTTTTCCTGCAAAAATGACACTGCAGGAACAGTTCTCTATATTAGATATACTGAATCTCGAATCATTCGAAGCATTCGTTATATCCGCTATTATAATTTCTTTCATATTAGTTGAAATTAGATATTTGTTAGTTACAATACAACATTCGAATTGTTCTCTGTATTACGGGAATCGGCAATTAGCCGCGAGTGATTTTAAATGTCTTTTTTTCCTGCAAAAATGACACATTGTACAGAGAGAGTTCTAAACACGGGAAACATGACCCCCTTCATAGACATACTATAGAGTATATAGTATATAGAAGGGGGTCATGTTTCCCGTGCTTACAACTCTCTCTGTACAATGTGTCATTTTTGCAGGAAAAAAAGACATTTAAAATCACTCGCGGCTAATTGCCGATTCCCGTAATACAGAGAACAATTCGAATGTTGTATTGTAACTAACAAATATCTAATTTCAACTAATATGAAAGAAATTATAATAGCGGATATAACGAATGCTTCGAATGCTTCGAGATTCAGTATATCGAATATAGAGAACTGTCTCTGTACAATGTGTCATTTTTGCAGGAAAAAAAAACTATTTAAAATCACGAGTCGCAGCTATTGCCGGCAAATGAATTGTTGGATCCGTAATACAGAGAACTGTCATTCATTGAAGTCATTGATAAAAAAAATGCGTAGGGGTCCCCCCAAATTCAACAACCAGGCCCTTCAGGTCTGGGATGGATATTAAGGGGGACCCCAGCCAAAAAAAAAAAAAAAATGGCGTAGGGTCCCCCTCAAAATCCATACCAGACCCTTGAGGTCTGGGATGGATTTTAAGGGGAACCCTAGCCAAAAAAAATGGCGTGGGGTCCCCCATAAAATCCATACCAGACCCTTTATCCGAGCACGCAACCTGGCAGGCCGCAGGAAAGGAGGGGGGACGAGAGCGCCCCCCCCTCCCGCCTGAACCGTACCAGGCCACATGCCCTCAACATTGGGAGGGTGCTTTGGGGGTCCCCCCAAAGCACCTTGTCCCCATGTTGATGAGGACAAGGGCCTCTTCCCCACAACCGTGCCCGGTGGTTGTGGGGGTCTGCGGGCGGGGGGCTTATCGGAATCTGGAAGCCCCCTTTAACAAGGGGACCCCCAGATCCCGCCCCCCCCCCCCTGTGTGAAATGGTAAGGGGGTACAAAAGTACCCCTACCATTTCACCAAAAAAGTGGCAAAAATGGTAAAAATGACAGGAGACGGTCTTTGACAATTCCTTTATTAAAATCTTCTTTCTTCTTTCTTCTGGTCTTCCTTTCTTCATCTTCTCCTTCGTCCGTCATCTTCTTCTTCCTTCGATTCGCTTCTTCTTCCTCCGGTCTTCTCGTCCTTCTCGTCCGGCGTCGTCCTTCTCGTCCGTCATCGTCGTCTCTTCTCGCAGGCCGCTCCTCGCAATGGGAGGCTCCCGCTCTGTGAGGCTCCGCTCCGCTGACAGGTCTTTTATAACGAAGGCACCTGGTGACCCGCCCCCCCTCTGACGTCATGGGGAAAGCCATAGGGAATTCCACATGACGTCCCCGTGCGTCAGAGGGGGCGGGGTCACCAGGTGCCTTCGTTATAAAAGACCTGTCACCCGGAGCGGAGCCTCACAGAGCGGGAGCCTCCCATTGCGAGGAGCGGCCTGCGAGAAGAGACGACGATGCCGGACGAGAAGGACGACGCCGGACGAGAAGGACGAGAAGACCGGAGGAAGAAGAAGCGAATCGAAGAAGAAGAAGAAGATGGAAGAAGATGCCGGAAGGAGAAGATGAAGAAAGGAAGACCAGAAGAAAGAAGAAAGAAGATTTTAATAAAGGAATTGTCAAAGACCGTCTCCTGTCATTTTTACAATTTGTGACACTTTTTTGATGAAATGGTAGGGGTACAAATGTACCCCCTTACCATTTCACAGAGGGGGGGGGGCGGGATCTGGGGGTCCCCTTGTTAAAGGGGGCTTCCAGATTCCGATAAGCCCCCCACCCGCAGACCCCCACAACCACCGGCACGGTTGTGGGGATGAGGCCCTTGTCCTCATCAACATGGGGACAAGGTGCTTTGGGGGGGACCCCAAAGCACCCTCCCAATGTTGAGGGCATGTGGCCTGGTTTGGTTCAGGCGGGAGGGGGGGCCGCTCTCGTCCCCCCTCCTTTCCTGCGGCCTGCCAGGTTGCGTGCTCGGATAAAGGGTCTGGTATGGATTTTGAGGGGGACCCCACGCCATTTTTTTTTTTTTTTTTTGGCCGGGGTTCCCCTTAAAATCCATCCCAGACCTGAAGGGTCTGGTATGGATATTTGGGGGGGGGACCCCACGCCATTTTTTTTTTTTTTTTTTTGGCTGGGGTCCCCCTTAATATCCATACCAGACCTGAAGGGCCTGGTTATTGAATTTGGGGGGACCCCTACGCTTTTTTTGTCTGCAAAAATGACACTTTGTCATTCGAATTCATTCAAATTCATTCGTTATATCTGCTATAATAATTTCGTTCAAATTAGTTGAAATTCGATATTGGTAGTTGGATTTACTAACGATTCGTAACTATTCATAACGATTCGTAACGATTCGTAACTATTCATAACGATTCGTAACGATTCGTAACTTGAAATTGAAATTCGATATTTGTAGTTGGATTCGAATTGTTCTCTGTGTTATGAGAACCAACAATTCATTAGCCGCGTTAACGATTCGTAACGATTCGTAACGATTCGTAACGATTCGTAATTTTACTAACGATTCGTAAAAAAAAATTACGATTCGTCCGAATTTCGTATTTCGTACGAATTCGAACGGAATTTCGTACACGAATTACGAATTACGAATTTTTTTGTATACGAAATGGGACGAAACGAAACGAAACGAATTTTTTGACAGTTCCCATGTCTAGTTTAGTTTCCTTAAAATATTTAGAAAAATGCTAAATGTAATTTTCCTACCTCTCCAACTTTCATTGTAACCTCAGAGACACAAATTCTTTGCTTTATCCAGCCAGATAGAATTACTGCCATCTCATATCCATAGGCTGCTTTATATATGTTTAAAAATGCCATTTTTTTTATATATGCTAACAAAATGTACACTCTACCCAGTGCCAGACGTACTGAGGGTTATAGGGTTTGGTGGTTCAATTATGTACTCAATTATATAACAGCAATTTGAATATTTCAAAATTGCCCTTGAGCAGGCTTTATCCAAGCCTTTCCTCCATCCCCAGCCCCCAAACCTAACAAAATCCAGACAACCCACAATGAAGTTCTTACCTACCCCTCTATGTCATTGGTAGCCTTCTTGGGTGTTTACATCACCTGCATGAAATCTTTTCCAATGCAGTGCACTCTCATTGGCTTGAATTGTTAAGCATATCTGGTGTGGGAGTTTGGCCCGAATCAAGTCTAAGGGGACTAAGGCTGGATTCACACTGGTACGACACGACAGTCGTACGACCTTGCATCCGACTTTGAGCTGCGACCTGAAATCCGACTTTCAACCGACTTCAATGAACAGGATCCGACTTTGATCCGGACAATACCAGGAACTTTGAGTCTGGTATAAATCTTGATGGGAAACTCCACAGCAAAATAAAATAGAAAAACGTCAGTCCCCCCTCCAAGACCATACCAGACCCCTCGGATCTCGGCCCCCCACCCTATGTGAATGAGTATGGGGTACATTGAACCCCTACCCATTCACCTAAGAAAAAAAGTGTCAAAAATAAACAGTACACAGGTTTTTGACAAAATCTTTTATTAAAGCAGCTCTGGTGTCTCTTCTCCTTTCCGATTTCTTCTCCTTCCGGCGATGTCTTCTTCCTACAGTTCTTCTCCCTCCGCTGATGTCTTCTTCCACTGCCGGTTCACCTCTCTCCGCTGTCTTCTCCCTCTGCCGGTTCTCCTCTCTCCGCTGTCTGCTCCCTCAGTTCTCCCTCCGACCTTCACCTGACGCTCGCTCTCGCTGTAATGCTACAGCCGCTGTGTGCTATTACTTATATAGCCATGGGGCGTGGCCGTCCGGTGACGTCACCTAGAGGCCCCTTGTGATGTCACCCCCCATCATGCCACGGGTTGCCTGGGCCCCCCCTGGCCCAAAGCACCCACCCCCACATGTTAAGGGCATGTGGCCTGGTATGGTTGGGGGGGGCACTCCCTCGTCCCCACCCCCTTTTCTGACCTGCCAGGCTGCGTGCTCAGATAAGGGTCTGGTATGGATTTTGGGAGGGGGACCCAACGTCGTTTTCTTTGGTGTGGGGGTTCCCCTTAAATTCCATACCAGACCGAAGGGTCTGGTATGGTCTTGGAGGGGGGACTCTGACGTTTTTAAAAAAAATTTTAACCTGCAAATGTCTCCCATTTTGGTCATACCTTAAAATTCATGTATTAGCCCAGTAAATTATTCCTGGGGTAAACGTTGAATGGTCTGATTGGATTTTCCTGGTTGATATTTATTGTAACCCTGACTTACTGAATTGAGACTGAAAGGGTCACCTATGTATTAAAAAAAGGATTAAAAGATAAAGAAGTTGTAAGTAAAAAAGGAGGGTTTAAAGGCTAAGTTCACTTTTTTTGTTCTAAAATTCAGCTCCCCTATGTACCAATATACCATTGAAGAGGACACCCATTATTTTTTGGGCCCGCTTACCTGATGGTGGTATCTACAAATACCCACCCACCTAATGGGTCCATGCTGCCATGTTCTCTCTGACGTCATCGAGCAGCCTGCCGGTTTGCATAGGTTCAGTGGGCAGGCGTCTCAGTGACAAACCAACAGGCCCGCCCCCTCCTTCTATTCTTGAATGAGACGTACATATTCCGGGAGGCACAGTGGGCAGCGTGCGCATCATTCACCTAAGGCGAGTAACGTGCATGGGGAGGCAGGGTGGACTTTAAATAAAAAAAAAGTAAACAAAAGAAAAAAAAGCAATTCCCTATTCCTGCAGAGGAAGGGAGGAGGGGTGGAGAGGTGGGATCGTCCTTGGGAGGCTGAAGGTTCGCTTTAATGTACCTTGGTTGCAAAAAAAAAAAAATGCCTTATTTGATTTTCAGAACAAGGCCTTATCTTAGCCCTTGCTGTGTTCCATAGAAAGCTTCAAAGACTTCCTGGTATGTAGATTTGGGATGTCAGGGCCAGTAAGACACAGGAGCAGTTTACCAGCTGACCTCATTAGCACACACCCTGCACCCATCAACTAGGTTTGCATGGCATCCCTCCATGCGTGCATTTGCCTGGCATGCAATCTGACTATACAATTTCCTTTAGATCTACCATCAACTGCGTAGTGCAAGGGCCTGCCTGATTGGATACAAAGTGAATGGATGGATATGATTAAGGCCATGATTAAGGCCTGACGGCCGAAACGCGTTCACTTTCTTTTTGACTGCTGTTCATATGCAATAATAAAATTATGTTTTAGCTTCATAGCACCAGCCTTTCTCCTTTTTTGAATGGATGGATAGGTGGCTCCTCCTATTTTATAATTCTTCTAAATCTAAAGGAAAGTATACAGAGATTGTACAATTAGATTGCATAGTGTATGGCCAGCTTTATAAAAGTACATAGGAGGGAGTGTATGGAGAAATTCAGCTGGGAAGCCCCATTCACATCTCTGCGTAGCGGGAACTCACATTACTGCATGCATTTTTTTGGAGGCAATTTTCAGCGTTTTCGCTTGCCATGCATAGGACAGCTAATTCACACCCTACGCGCAACAATCACCCCAAAGAAGCTCAATAACTGTTTTAGAGCAGAGTGTGGTGCATTTTTTACTGTGCTTTTTGGTGCCTTTGCAGCGTGTTTCTGAAACGCAAAGCAACACGTGCATTTATCGGTGTGATTTGCCATGCATTTGGAAACGCACAGCTGTGAATGGAGCTTCATTGTTCTTGTGAAAACACACCACTTTCAGGCCCCATTCACACTTAGTGTAGTGTGAGCGCACATTTTCTGGCTCTATACACAAACTGTAGGCTGTTATCTGATCTCTCAGCTCCTGCACACTCTGCCAAATGAACAATCACTGCCTGTGTATTTAGTGAGAAAGATATTCATTGATTGCATTCGGAAAAAGTGCACCTGATAAGGGGTGGTAGTGATGTGCTGGAGTAAATGTGTGTGCTAATGAGGCCAGCTGGTGAACTCCTTCCAGAGTCACATCCCAAGGTCTGTCCAGGAAGTAATGGAGAAGGTTTTTCTTTATACAGCTAGACACTGAGATAAGGGGTGTGTAAGATAATAATTTTTTGTATTTCTGCAAAAGAAGTACCGGTACATTGATGCCGTGTTGACACATGGGGAGCAGGAATTTAGAAAAAGAAGTGAACTTATCCTTTAGTATAACTTTAAAGTACAGAGCAATAGCGTCAATCTATCTGTCTATCTTTCTAATCTGTCTAATGCCCCCTTGCTCTATGATGTTGACAAACTAAAAAAGCATATTTGACATTTCTGTTTTTGTCAAGTTGACACGTTGCCTTCTGTAGTTTTGAAAGTTAGGTAACATAGTATGTGGCTTAGAGCAACCTTTGTGTATATACAGTCTAGAGTAGACAATAGATGGAGTATTGGCTTATTGCGTGAACAATAGTAGAATTATACAGTATTGCAAAATGTGGTAGCAAAAGTTCTTCTCTCCTGTCAAAGTTAATTCCTAGTGGCAGATTGCAGTCTCGTCTCTCCTGGCACCCAATGTACATTGGCTCATATTTATATTTAGAGCCAAAGTGTGCTCAGCTGATAGATCTGTAATGCCATTGCCGACTTGGTATGGTATTGAGGTTATTGTACTATTTTATTACTATAAGATAAAATTAGCTTTAACAGAATTCCAAGCAAACAGCTAAATGTGCACCTAAAATACACGAACCATTAAAATAAGAAATTGTAGAAAATGGGATTTTAAATATAGTACTCAAGAAATGTATATAAACATGTTGAAGACTAAATATATAAATGTTTAAACACTGTATAGAGCTGGAATTAACGCTAGTAACGGGCTATAACTATAAGAAATTCTAAAACCTGTTCGTCTAGAAGAAAGGGGAACTAAGCTACCCCCTTACCCCCCCTCCCTTGTCCCCCCCGGTTTTTAACCACTTTTTCTCACCACCATAAATAATACTTACCAGAAAGGTTTGAAATGTCGCAATATATAGGCCCTGGGTGGTGTCCACTGATAGATGACACCGCACGGGGACAACCAGGCTTACTACTTGACGAACCTTGTCCATAGACAACCAGGTAGACTAGCGCAGCACTAAGTTGTATATGCACCTTCGCGGGTGCAACCTATAACCTATCCCTACCCATGATACCAACACCATTTACCCTTTCCTACCCTCCTAAGTTTTCCCCCCACCCCCCTATCATATGTTTTACTGTTTATGATATGTAAACTATGTTAAATAGACGGAATTTATTGAATTTGTATATGTATATATTGTTAATAAATATATATTCAACCTTAAATATATAAATGTACAAAATGTATTTTAAACATGAACTAAAATGCATAAAAATGATAAAACTCTTCAATTTTTTAAAGCAGAGTTCCACTCAAAATTGTAACTTCCGCTTATCCGTCTCCCCCCTCCCCCTTCGGTGCCACATTTGGCATCTTTAGGGGGGAGGGAGGAACAGGTACCTATTTTTGACAGGTACCATTCCCCACTTTCGGGAGACGGGGCCGCGATCCAGTCTCTTGGAACTTCAGGCCTCTCCTCTTTCCTCCGCTGCCGGATCAATTAGAAAGCACAGCTCGCTTCAAGCATGCGCAGTAGGGAATGGCTGGGCAAGCCTGAAGCGAGACTGCTGGGTTACCTTACCAGGAATGGTGGCGGCTGCACCCGAAGATCGACTGGGGTGCTGACATCGTATGCTCCGTCGATAGGTCAGTGTCCATATATTAAAATATATTAACTTAAAAATGTTTGTGGGGGGACCTCCTCTTTAAGTTTGAATGACATAACTGCAGTTGAAGTAGATGTACTTATCAAAATCTATTATAATCATAGTTCGACACGTTACAGGGATTTCCATTGCGTCTTCGGGATAATAGCGATCGATGATTATCGTTATATACCATATTGTGGTCTTCAGAAACACCCTTGGACAGCAGCATTCTCAATCTGGGTAGAGGGTAGTGTTAGTTACAGTAGCAGATTTAGGCTTGACAAACAAATTAAAACTCCTGCTAATGCTTTTTAAGCAGTTGCAGCAACAGTTCTTTTTCTTTTGGGATAAAGGATTTATAAAAAATGATTAAAAGCTGATGATTGTAAGCCCCCCTGTAAGTGATAAGTAGTATGTCACAACCGTCTAAAGCCCCATACACACGGTCGGATTTTCGCATGGATTCTGTCCGATCGGACAATGTTGTTGAAAAATCAGACCGTGTGTATGCACCATCGGACAGTGTACGTCGTATTGTCCGACGGACAAAGTCCTATCTCCTGCTGGATAGATTTTCCGACAACACGGTCCGATCACACCAAATCCGATCGTGTGTATGGTAGTCCGACCGGACAAAGTGCTACGCATGCTCAGATCACATTACAAGACCAAAGCTATTGGCTACTAGACTCTACGTAGTCCCGTCGTAGGCAACAAACGTCACCACGTTCAGAATGATCGGATTTTCCGACAACTTTGTCCGACCGTGTGTGCGCAAAACCAACATCAGACAAAGTATGACGGACATGGTCTGACGGACCTGGTCCTCGGATAATCCGCGCGTGTGTATGGGGCTTAACTGTCACTTTGGCTGGACATCTTGGTCTGTTATAGAAAGTTAGGAAAGGAAAAAAACAGACTTACTGGCCAGATCACCTGGCTAAAAAATAAAACAATTGCAACCATCACATCTAAGGATTGGTAAGCTGAGATAAGGTTCATTTTTGGTTTTGGGTTTAACTTTAGTGTGCTAAAGCATGGTGTATCATACATGACTGGCATTTTTAAAAAGTAAAACTTGTTTGCACATTTTTTTATCCTTTATTGTATCTTGGTGCCACTGATCTCCTATGGCCTCTTCACAGCTGCTTTTTGTCTACATGCACGCACCCCAGAAGTGGTTGCATAGCATTTTCTAAAGCAACTTCCCTGATGCTGCCTACACTGAACCATGACTGTGCATGTGCCAAATGGCCATGCAGTCTCCATCGAAAAGCTAGGGTGACAGGAGACAGGAACAGAGGCTGTCACTTCAAGTGCTTGAACAAGGACCTTAAATGCAGTATCACCAGATTTAAAATGATTGAAAATGAAATATTTTAATATTAAATATAATTAATGTGGTAAAGCATTTATGCCCTTTACTGTATATGAATTTTAGTGTTTGGGGTTACATATACAGTACTTTAACCACTTAATGTCCAGGGCAATTTTTTACATTTTTCATACAGTTTAAAATCTGCATTTTTTCGCTAGAAAATTGCATAAAACCCTAAACAGTTATATACAATATTTTCTAAAAACAGAGGGCCTGAAGAATAAAATGATGGTAGTTGCAAATTTTATGTTGCACAATATTTTCACAACTGTTTATCAAATGCATATTTTCAGTAAAAAATACACTATAATGAATTTTAATGCACACAAACACAATTATACCCAATTGTTTGATGAAATAATAAAAATAAGGTTGCATAGAGTAAATAGATACCAAACATGTCAAGCCTTAACCACTTTCTAACCGCACCATAGACAAAAGGCGGCTACAGCCCAGCTCTCTAGTTCCGGGAGGGCATTCACGGACATCCTCCCAGAACCACGCTCCTCACGTGCCCCCTGAAGCACGAATCCGCTGTGCTCTGTCATTTGTGCGCCCTTCGGACACAGCCGATCACAGATCATGGTAAAGGGCCAATCACAGCAGCCCTTTACCACATGTTCAGCTGTGTCCAATCACAGCTGATCACACTGTAAATAGAATTGCCGGCTATCGGTATTCCTCTCCTCACGTGCTGTCACATCGTGAGGAGAGGAGAGCCGGTAACCTGGCAATCCTGATAGGGCTGCACTGATAATCAGGGCACTGATTATATGTGTGCATGTCCCCTATCAGTGCCAATCAGTACCATCAATGCTGCCAATCAGTGCCATCAATGCTGCCCATCAGTGCAGCCTCATCAGCGCACAGCAGAAAAGCAGAAAAATTACTTATTTGCAAAATTTTATAACAGAAACTAGGAAAATGTTTTTTTTGTTCAAAATTTTTCATTTGTTTAGCAAACAAATTAAAAACCCAGCAGTGATTAAACACCACCAATAGGAAGCTCTATCTGTCTCAAAAAAAAAAAAAATGATAAACATTTCATATGGGTTCAGTGTTGCATGTCCACACAATTTTTATTCAAAGTGCGACAATGCTGAAAGCTGAAAATTGGCCTGGTCAGGAAGGGGATATAAATGCCCAGTAAGCAAGTGGTTAAAATTGCACGTGCCCATGAAATGGTAAAAAACTACAGTACCCAAATATGTCCATAGGTGCCACTTTAGAAGCCTTTACAGATCATCAGTTTACAATTTACAGTGATCATGGCCCTAGAATTATTGCTCTCACTCTGGCATTTGTGGTAACACCTCACATGTGTGATGCAAGGACTGATTTCATACACGTGCACGTTCTAAGGGCATTTGCACTTGTGTGAGCGGTAACAGTGTTATTGTTGGAGTTTGGCCCCCTCTCTTTGCCCACAGTCTTCTGGGACACCACAGAGTCACAGCCTGCTTCCCAATGTAAACCCCAATGTAAATATGTGGGTGTTGGGGACTTAGAAGATTTGTGAAAAACTGGCCTGTGTGAGGGCGGCGCTGGATCCCTTGGCAGATAAGTATCCTTTAATTAAAAGTCAGCAGCTACAGTATTTGTAGCTGCTGACTTTAATTTTTTTTTGGGGGGGGGGGGCTGAATATCCTCTTCAACTTGGTTGGCTAACAAGCCCCCTGTGATAGGTTGGGCAGGTGACAGGTCTTCTTTATGGAGACATCATGGGTCTGTTAGATCGTGCTTAATTAGCTGCATTTCCAGTGTCAAGATGGAACATCCAGATGGCTCCTGGCAAATGAAATTCAAAAGTCAAAATTTGTTTTCTTTTATAATAACAAAGATGTTATACTTGCCTGCAATGGTATTGCACTGAGTAGCCCCTATCCTCCTATTCTGGGGTTCCCCGTCACTACTTCTGGCTCCTGCTCTTCTTGGTATGTCATCAAGAAGCCAATTCCTATTGTAAAACACCTGCAGGCTCACTCCTGAACCACACTGCCTGTGTCTATAGACACAGACAGCAGGGCTCAGCCCCACCCCCCACTTCCTCGTCACAGGATCTGACTGATAGCAGCGGGAACCAATGGCTCCCGCTGCTCTCAGCAAAGCCTGTGAGAGTGCGGAGAAGGGAGAGAGCCACTACAGACAGGCACAGTGTTGGATTGAGATCAAGCTAAGTTAATTACAAGGGAGATGAGAAAGTGATACACATACTGAAATGTCTTTGTTACCTTAATGCAGGGAATGCTTTAATGTAAAAAATGTTTAGGGTTTACAACCACTTTAAGTAGCTGCTCTCCATGTTTTTGTTTTTTTGCTGAGGCAAGATAAGTCTGTAGCTTTTTGTATGTTTTTTAGAATCCTTTGTGACATACTGGATGAATTTATGTTGCATCTTTGAAGAAAAGTTGGCAGGCAAGCCACTCCTGGAAAGATTCCCTACTGTCCAAGTGCTTTCCTATTGAATATATTGTTCTTGCCGTGATTCCAGTGCTTCGGAAACGGCTTTATATCCCATTCCAGACTGATAGATATCAACAACTTTTTTCTGATCGCCCCAGGAATTTCCTCCAATTGTGGCAATATGTTTTTTTTGGATCCCTATGCTGGTAATTGGATTCCAAAGAAAAGGATCACAAGTGAGATTTTTGCTGAACAGGTCAAGTTTGGCTGTTTTCAGTCAGATGACTGAATTTCGCATTTGCTAGACTAATTGAATAATTTGAGACCAGTAATTCCCAGTTGTGGGATAGAAATTGTTGTAGGCCAGCACATGTTACACAAAAATATAAAGGGGAATTTTAAGTATGTGCCACATCCTATATTCGATAAGAAAAAGAGGGGGGTCCCCTATGGGGTGGACTTTTAAGGCACGAAATATTTTTAACCCCAAATTAAAGATTTAGATAGTGTATATTGAAAATTTATAAATAATTTATTACAAAAGAATGATAATGACATACACATAAATATCAAAAAAGTGGAGTGTTTGAACAGCATTCAAAATAAACACAAACTATGGATATATATCATAATCATTATTTCTCACATCCGACGCGTTTCGGAGATTTATAGTTTCCTCTACAATAGGATTTCTATCATACTCTAACGCGTTTCTGCACTTTTTTATATATGTATGTGTATTTCATTATCATTCTTTTGTAATAAATGATTTTCCTCCTTCTTCAGGGCTTTAAGTGAGAGTATGATGACTTGTTGATATATGTAACACGACATCTAATTTCTCTCCCTTCTATTATGTGAGAATTTCAAAAATTTGATTTCTACAAAATATATCCTGAAGTCCTACATAATTACAACGCCTGAAAGATAATTTTCCAATAAAACTATGCTCCAAGTGCTTACATTACCTGGGAATCCACATCTCCCCTGAACTCCTCTCACAAATTCTCTCAAAATTTCTTGCCACTCCTGACCAAAATCCAAACAGTTCTTTTGGCCTTACTTCTCCTGTGGGTCACAGGAGTGCACTTCTGTGACCCAGATTCAGCTGACAGTTCAGCCGGTCAATATTTTGGAGGGATACTGACTCTAATGTTGGGATCCACCCAGATGCCTGAAGTGGCCTATCAGAGTGCCTGAGACAGCCACTCCTGCCCCTTTCACAGCCTTGTTAGTTATTTTGAAACCCCACACATTTCTTTTAACGTTTTCAAAATGGACATCATCCCCTGTTTTTTCTACTTGTTCCAGGCACTCCCACTTCTCATACCCACATCGTAATTTCAGAAGCTTCACTGTATATTTCTACATCATTAGATGCCATTAAAAATTGCTTACTCTACCAAAATCATGAGGTGGGGTAGGGGTCTTTCAAAATGTAATTTCTCCCTATGGGCTCTTGCTACCTTCCACTCATGGAAATATCTTAGTCCTATGACTCCCTTTTTCGACAATCCAGCTGTTCTTTTGGCTCTACATACCCCTACTTTCAGTCCTTGGAATAACGCAACTAGTGCAATGAGACCCATCATTGCTGTCCCACGAGGTGACCACAGTAACACACATGCCTCTGGTCACTGGCTTCAAAGACGACAAACCTTATCTTTTATACACTCCATCCTGCATCTTTCCAGCATTTTCTCTCAACCTCACACGTTTGAATCACCTCTCCTACAACCCTACAATGCACACTATATCCCAATTATACTAAATTTTCTTCTCCCTGGCTCATGAAGACCTCCCATCTTATACACCAGGGATATGCAATTAGCGGACCTCCAGCTGTTGCAAAAGTACAAGTCCCATTATGCCTCTGCCTCTGAGTGTCATGCTTATGGCTGTCAGAGTCTTACTATTCCTCATGGGACTTGTAGTTCTGCAACAGCTGGAGGTCTGTTAATTGCATATCCCTGCTATACACAAACACGGGAAAAGAAACTCCAAATCCACCTCAGGCCTCAGGATTGGGAAAGATGTTTTACTCTTAACTAGAAATGCGCCAAACGACCCCTTGCTCGGTTCGCACCAGAACTATCGAACATCTGGAAAGTTCAGACCCGAGTAACTAAGCCCACTGAAGTCTATGGGACCCGAACGTGAAAAATCAAAACTGCCCATTTTGTAGGCTTATATGCAAGTAGTTGGGCATACAATGATTATGTGGGTCTGGGTACTGCCCTGGGGAACATGTATCAATGAAAAGAAGTTTGTAAAAAAACATCATTCTTAAATGAGCAGCGATTTAGAGATTAGAGATTCTTTGGATAAATTCTGGTGTCTCTACCACAGACTTTGGATTTTGGATTTCTACTTCTGTAACGGGTGTGGACATTTTTTTCTTTGAGTGTCAGTGCCTTCACACTGTAACCCTATAGAGGTACTCTTGATAAAAGCAAGAATCGGCCTTGCTGTTATAAATTGTAATGATATGCATTTGTCAAACAGGTGCAGAAAAATTGTTCTTTGGGTGTCGGTGGCGCCTTCACACCGTAACCCTATAGAGGTATTCTTGATGAAAGCAAGAATTGGCCTTGCTGTCAAAAATTTTAATATATGCACCTGCCAAACAGGTGTGAAAAATGTGTTATTTGGGTGTCGATGGCGCCTTCACACCGTAACCCTATAGAGGTACTCTTGATGAAAGCAAGACTTAGCCTTGTTGTCAAAAATTGTAATGATATGCACCTGTCAAACGGATGTGGAAAAATTGGTCTTTGGGTGTTAGTTGTGCCCATGAAACCTACATGAAAAACATTCACCCAGGTAAAATCAACATCCACAACACTAGGCAGCATAGAAGCCCTGCAGAGATTGAACATCTCAAAAACACTTAATCGGCGACATCGGCATCCGGTGCTACATAGCTGGTAGTAATCCAGGACTGATCCATTTTGATAAAAGTCAGACAGTCCATGGAGTCTGTGGACAGATGTGTTCTATGATCAGTCACAAAACCTCCAGCAGCACTGAATGCCCGTTCGGAAAGCACACTGGATGCAGGGCAGCCCAGCAGCTCAATAGCATACTGGGCAAGTTCTGATCAGTGGTCTATTCTCGTGACCCAGTAAGCCAGTGGACCGTCGACTGGAAAGCTCTCCATCTCTGTTTTCGCCCCTAGATAATCATCCACCATGTGATGCAGACGCTGCCGATGGGTTGTGGAAGCTGACAGCCCTGAGCAGTGAGGACTAAAAAAAATAGAGAAATGCATCACTTAGGTGGCCGCCTTCTCCACCACTCCTCTCTTGACCAACAGAAGCCTGGAAAATCGTTAGATAAACTTCCCTTTAAGGTGTCCTCAAGAGATTTCATCTTCTGCACTCTGTGGGGGACGGTATGAGTTCTGAGACTTTCCCCTTATAACGGAGGTCAAGGAGGGTTGCCAACCAATAGTGATCCTTTTCCTTTATGCCACGTATTCTTGGGTCCTTATGCAGGCTTTAAAGCATGAGGGAGCCCATGCACCACAAATTTGTGTAGGCATGAGAAGCAGACTCCTCTGGGTCACTGAGGATTATAGTATCTGGAACTGCCTCCTTCCAGCCATGTACTACTCCCAAGGGTTCTGCAGATGGAAAACCATCTCTTACTGTTTGACGTATGTCTTCCTCTGCTTCAATGCCTCCAAAACTGCCAGAATCTTCCTCCTCTTTCTCTCTCTCCACTTGTGTGTTCTGGGGCATAGGAACAATGGTGTCTGCATAAAGTGAGTCTTGAGAGGAAAGGAAGTCCTCCTCTTCGTCCCGCTGCTCTGCTTCGAGTGCCCTGTCCTTAATGCCACGCAGAGTCTGCTCTAGCAGGAACACAACAGGGATTGTGTTACTGACGCATGCGTTGTCACAGCTCACCATCCTTGTGGCCTCCTCAAATGGTGACAGTACAGTGCATGCATCCTTTATGAGCAACCATTGGCGTGGGGAAAAAAAGCCGTTCCGGCCTGAGCATGTTGTTGTGCCATACTCACACAGGTACTCGTTGACGGCCCTCTGCTGCATGTGCAGCCGCTGCGGCATTGCCAAAGTCAAGCTCCACCTGGTGGGCATGTCACAAATCAGGCGGTTTACGGGCAGGTGGAATTCCTGCTGAATTTCAACCAACCGAGCACTGGCTGTGTATGACTGCCTAAAATGGCTACACACTCTTCTGGCCTGCTTTAGTAGATCTTCCCACCCTGGGTACCTATATAGGAAACAATGCACCACCAAATTGAAAACATGTGCCAGGCATGGCACATGTGTCAACTTTCCCTGTCTAAGGGCAAGCAGGAGGTTTGTGCCATTATCACACACCACCATTCCTGGCTCCAGCTGGCGTGGTGTAAACCACCTCTGGGTCTGTCCTTGCAGAGCTGCAAGAATCTCTGCTCCAGTGTGGTTCCTGATGCTGGGGCTATGGCACTAATAGCTGTGGGGGACTGCACACTAGTCTCTGCCCAACAGCTGGGGAAGCACTGCATGGCACCATAAAAAAAAAAAAAAAAAATGGCGTAGGGTCCCCCTCAAAATCCATACCCTTGAGGTCTGGGATGGATTTAGCCAATATCTGAATTGAGTAATGGCTGTGCATCATCAAGGAGCAAGTGGCTTGTGCAAATAACTCCACTGACTCCTCCATGCCTGATGCTGGGGCTATGGCACTAATAGCTGTGGGGTACTGCACACTCACACAGGGGGGGGGGCGGGATCTGGGGGTCCCCTTGAGGGGGCTTCCAGATTCCGATAAGCCCCCCGCCCGCAGACCCCCACAACCAATGGCCTGGGGTGACGGAGGATGAGGAGGATGAGGATGGTTTAGTAAGCCAGTCCACCACCTCCTCTGCATGCTGTGGCTGGATAGCACGGGCAACATCACTAAACAGAGGAAATTATGCCCTGCCTGAGGACTGACCACGTCCACCTTTGCCTGTAGACACATACGCTGCTGGCCCCCTTACAGTGCTAGGGGAACATCTGCCTCTTCTTGCTGTCCTCCCAGACATGATGGGGGGAGTGGGGGTGCTTATTAACAAAATGTAATAAAGATGTGTAAATGTGTACGTGGATGCACTTTAAATTGAGTATTCATGACACAGACACACTCCACGGTTACACTATAATATACTGCAATATACTGCATTAAACTTGCAGTAATGCACAGAACTATATGGCGTTAAAATTACAGTAACGCAATGAAATACAGTATCTCACAAAATTAGTACACCCCTCACATTTTTGTAAATATTTTATTATATCTTTTCATGTGACAACACTGAAGATATAACACTCTACAATGTAAGGTACAGTGAGTAATGTAGTGAGGGTACAGCTTGTATAACAGTGTAAATTTGCTATCCCCTCAAAATAACTCAACACACAGCCATTAATGTCTAAACCGCTGGCGACAAAAGTGAGTACACCCCTAAGTTAAAATTTACAAATTGGGCCTAATTAGCCTTTTTCTCTCCCCAATGTCATGTGACTCTTTAGTGTTTCAATGTCTCAGGTGTGAATGAGGAGCAGGTGTGTTAAATTTGGTTTTATTGCTCTCACTCTCTCATACTAGTCACTGAAAGTTCAACATGGCACCTCAAGGCAAAGAACTCTCTGAGGATCTGAAAAAAGTATTTTTGCTCTACATAAAGATGCCATAGGCTATAGGAAGATTGCTAAGACCCTGAAACTGAGCTACAGCATGGTTGCCAAGACCATATAGTGGTTTAACAGGACAGGTTCCACTCAGAACAGGCCTCGCCATGATTGACCAAAGAAGTTGAGTGCAGGTGCTCAGCATCATATCCAGAGGTTATCTTTGGAAAATAGACGTATGAGTGCTGCCAGTGTTGCTGCAGAGGTTGAAGGGGTGGGGGGTCAGCCTGTCAGTGCTCAGACCATAAGCCGCACACTGCATCAAATAGGTCTGCATGACTGTTGTCCCAGAAGATGTGACATACTGAAGCAGAGCATGATCCCCCTCCCTTCGGAGACTGGGCCGCAGGGCAGTATTCCAACATGATAATGAACCCAAACACACCTCCAAGATGACCACTGCGCCTTGCTAAAGAAGGTGAGGGTAAAGGTTATAGACTAGCCAAGCATGTCTCCAGACCTAAAACCTATTGAACATCTATGGGGCATCCTCAAAACGGAAGGTGGAGGAGCGCAAGGTCTCTAACATCCACCAGATGTCATCGTGGAGGAGTGGAAGAGGACTCCAGTGGCAACCTATGAAGCTCTGGTGAACTGGAAAATAATGGTGGCCACACAAAATATTGACACATTGGTCCCTATTTGGACATTTTTACTTAGGGGTGTACTAACTTTTGTTGCCATCGGTTTCGACATTAATGGCTGTGCGTTGAGTTATTTTGAGGGGACAGCAAATTTACACTTTTACACAAACTGTACACTCATTACTTTACATTGTAGCAAAGTGTCATTTCTTCAGTGTTGCCACATAAAAAGATAATAAAATATTTACAAAAATGTGAGGGGTGTACTCACTTTTGTGAGATACTGTATATGACTTTAAACTTGCAGTAACGCAATTAAATATATGGCGTTGAACTTGTAGTATCGCACAGAACTATATGGTGTTAAACTTGCAGTAACGCACAGATTTATACAGCGTTAAATTTGCAGTAATGCACAGAACTATATGGCGCTAAACTTGCAGTAACGCAATGAAATATACAAGGTTATACTTGCAGTAACACACAGAACTATATGGCGTTAAACTTGCAGTAACACACAGAACTATATGGCGTTAAACTTGCAGTAATGAACAGTACAATTGTCAGGGCTGGGCTCAGCCCTTCCTTCTCAAAGCTGGCCGCTCAGCTGTCGGCTAATTGCCAGCTCCTTTCTCCCCACAGTGACTCACCTGTTGCTGATATCCTGCTTGTCAGTCCTGCCTACTTAAGCCGCCCAGCCCAGATGATTTCTGCCTTCGCCTTGGTCACATCTCTAGAGACGCTCTCCTGTGTTCCTGTTAAAGACTTGCTTGGCTGACATTTCTTCTGGCTCCAGATCCTGCTTGCTGTTTTACTACGCTCATCTCTGGCTCCCTGATGTTTTGGCTTGTCTGACTATCTATTCCGGTTCCTGAGCTCTGGCTATGTTTTGACTATGTTTACTCTGTTTCCCTTTTATTATTATTATTACGTTTTATAGTATTTTTTGTATTTTTAGTATTATTACAAATGTGATTTAACTGTACTTCTGTCTCAGTCTGATTCAAACTATTTGGCATTAAACTTGCAGTAACGCAATGAAATATACAGCTTTATACTTACAGTAATGCACAGAACTATATGGTGTTAAACTTGCAGTAATGCACAGAACTATATGGCGTTAAACTTGCAGTAATGCACAGAACTATATGGCGTTAAACTTGCAGGACGCAATGAAATATTAAGCGTTAAACTTGCAGTAACGCAATGAAATATATGGCGTTAATCTTGTAGTAGCGCACAGAACTATATGGCATTAAACTTGCAGTAATGCAATGAAATATATGGCGTAAAACCTGCAGTAATGCACAGAACTATATGGCTTTAAACTTGCAGTAGTGCACAGAACTATATGGCGTTAAACTTGCAGAAGTGCACATTACTATATGGCGTTAAACTTGCAGTAGTGCACAGAACTATATGGCGTTAAACTTGCAGTAACGTACAGAAAAAAAACTGTGTTAAACGATCACTACACTCAAACTGACTGAACTATCCCTGCATTCACACTAATGTAAAAATGAATGGTGGTCACACTATACTTGCAATGACTGAACTATCCCTACATTCACACTAATGTAAAGATAAATGGTCGCATTACACTAACACTGAACTATCCCTAGATGCACACTAAACCGATATTGTACAAGGACAATAGAATCAGAATAGCACACTATAGCAGGGCTCAAATTTCAAGTCCTGAGCTACTAGCCAGGCCTCAGGGGTTACTCGCCACCAGTTGCCCCGCCCAACCCCTACCCTGCCCCTAATTCCGCCTCTAAACACTCCCTCATAAATGATCTCATGAAATTACACTTAAATGTTTTATGCAGAATTAAGTTATTAAAATAAATATTAACAACAACTGTCCACCAATGCAGCCTGCGCCCACCAATGCAACCTGCATCTGCCAATGCAGCTTGTGCCCACCAATGCAGCCTGTGCCACCAATGTAGCCTGTGCCCGCCAATGCAGCCTGTGCCACCAATGTAGCCTGTGCCACCAATGGAGCCTGTGCCACCAATGTAGCCTACCTGTGCAGGGGAAGAGAGAGGAGATCCGCCACCCCGGATGAGCAGAGCGCTGGGAACACAACAGCTTTCAATAGCTGTGTGTTCCCCGCCGCGCGCTGTTAAATATCCCCATTGTCCAGGGAACTTTGATAGACAGATCACCCATCCCAGGATTGGACGGGTGATCTGCCTATCAAAGTGCCGTGCCGTGCCGTGGCACCCCCCAATTTTAAAATGTAAAAACACCTACAAATATTTGTACTGTTTTCAAGAATATTTATTGCACACATTCATCAGTTCAAAATCAGTGCAGGCTCACAAGTGCCAATCAGTGCTCACCAGTGCCAATTAGTGCAGGATCACCAGTGCCAATCAGTGCAGGCTCATCAGTGCCAGTGCTCACCAGTGCCAATCAGTGCAGGCTCACCAGTGCCAATCAGTGCAGGCTCACCACTGCCAACCAGTACAGGCTCACCACTGCCAACCAGTACAGGCTCACCACTGCCAATCAGTGCTCACCAGTGCAGGCTTACCAGTGCCAATCAGTGCAGGCTCACCAGTGCCAATCAGTGCAGCCTCACCAGTGCCCATCAGTGCAAGCTCACCAGTGGCAATCGGTGAAGGTTCACCAGTGCCAATCAGTGCAGCCCACCTATCAGTGCCAATCAGTGTCCACCTGTGCCACCTATCAGTGCCACCCATAAATACCCATCAGTGCCTGCATATCAGTGCCCATCAGTGCCGCCTATCAATGCCCATCAGTGCTGCATACTAGTGCCACCTATCAGTGCCCATCAGTGCCGCCTATCAGTGTTGTTTAAGCTTAAAGTATAGCATACAACTATTTTTAAAATTAGAAAACACATGAGGATCACCAGAAAAATGGTCAGGCAGGTTAACTTTGGGCTCTGGCTCCTGCGTTACTGCTGGAGATGCGTTTACACGCACAGACAGTTCCTGGACTTGGCGTGTCAGTTTGAAAATTTCTTCAGCAAATAAACGGGCCTGTGCAGTGTCCATCTTAACAGAATTTTTTTGTTAAAGGCTTGTGATAATGTCATGAATGTCACGTCTACCTCAATGCAGGTGGTCAGACACTATAGCTAGCTACTGTGTGCTCCACTTATAGCAGCCCCCTTTCCCTTAAGACAAGCAGGCCTATTGGTACTTGGTTGCCCCCAGGACTTATACACAATGCTATAGTGCCTGACTACCACATTAGGGCAGACACGAACAGAGCAAACAACAGACTACTTGCTGTTTAGTAGACAGATAGCGTGGTTCTAAGACGGTCCAGGTAATAAGGCAGGCTGAGTTCAGGGAACAGTACAATATCCGATCCGGGTCATACATAGGGAAATCCAACAGCAAAGCAAGGCAGACAAATGGGAGGATTGAACAGGAACAATACAGGTAACTGTCTCTATCACAAGCAAGGGATAGAGTGTTTGCTTTGCTTATATCAGGTAACTGATCAGATGAATCACCTTGCAGGTGAACACAGACAGGGAAAAAGCAACAGCCAACACCCGGGTGCTGGAATGAGGAACATGGGCACAAAGTGATCATGACAGCCTGGACATAGAGGAGGGGCTGTATGTGACTGCGTGCAGTGGGGAACACACAGCTATTGAAATTAAAGCTGTTATGTTCCCAGCGCTCTGATCATCTGGGCAGCGGCTCTCCTCTCTCTTCCCTTTCGATCGCTGGGAAAATGGCTCCCATACAACCCGCCTGCCAGCGGTGCTTGCCCCCTCCCTGCTCCTAGGCAGCCAAAAAGCTTGCCAGCCCTCAAAATCCACTTGTAAAATGCGAGCAGGCAAGGGCTGCACTATAGCACACTAACTGTCTAATAGCACTGAACAGAGCCCTGTTCTATCTCTCTCCACGCCGCTATCACACTACAAATGGCCGCTATAGAAAGAATACTTTTATAGTGTGGGGCGGGATTAAGAGCAATGAGCCATGATTGGATACAGTCATTATGACAGCGTCCAATCATGGCTCTGACAGTGCTGTGTGCCCTGATTGGGCGAAGCTTTCATTACTTCAGCCAATTAGGGCTTTCAATGCACTGTGCAGCGGCGCAGTGCATTATGGTCGTTTGGCGGGCCTATAATTCGAACGGCCCTATAATTCGGTTGTTCAGAGAACTTCGGAACAGCGAATGTTTGGGCCAAACTCATATTAGGGCTGCACCGTTCGCACATTCTTACTCTTAACCCATAAACTATGTCCAGCAACCAAGATTCAGAAGAAAGGGTTTAGTCTTATCACAAAATGTATTGCAGATACATGCAGATGTCCCGGTACCCTTCACAATTTCGATTCACGCTACGTGTTGGAGATGGCACAATTCTGTAGGGATAATGCTCCACATATGCTGGGATTGCCGACTAATCAAACATTTTACAATTACAATTATATTGTGACATTAAGGCAACATAAATCCACCTTACACCTGAGATAGTGCTTATCTCTTTCATTCCTGGCTCTCCTAAATCTTCCACAAAAGATATCCTCAGACGTTTCTTAGCTGCGGCCAGAATGGTCATACCCTGTCCCTGGAAAACTACAAGTATACCTTCCCTAGCAGAGTGGGCAGTGGAACTAGATCATATGCAATCTAGAATGTCTGCCCCTTCTGGACCACCTAAGCCAGTAATGGCGAACCTTGGCACCCCAGATGTATGGAACTACATTTCCCATGATGCTCATGCACTCTGCAGTGTAGAACATCATGGGAAATGTAGTTCCAAAACATCTGGAGTGCCAAGGTTTGCCATCACTTACCTAAGCCATGATGGAACACCACCCCCTTTACCCACACTTTCCCTTGTTAGTTAGTTATTTACCCTTATTTTTCTCCTTCTCTCCCAACTTGTTGCTTACCCGCCCCTTCTTAGCTTACTGCTTACACACTCAACCATATCACCCAAACGCTCAGTCCCACTATGTGGGTGTAAGCCCAAAATGCTGCTTCAATCTGTTCTTGACGGATTAGTTGGTGGCAGCCTCAGTAAGATTACCCATTGCACCCATTACTAGCTCAAAACTGGATGAAGTTTAAAATGCAACTTCCTTGTACTTCCATCTTTGGCTGATTTTGCTAAATTATACTTGAAGCTGAACATTTATGTTGTCTATCTGATGCTAACCAACATTACCATGCCTTATTGTTGTCTTTTCTCCTATTTCATGCCTATGAGACCTTATAAATTCAGATTGAACTAAAAGTACAGAGAAAGTTCACACGTAAATGTTAACTTAGCTTAGTGAATATGGTGAAGCTGTACTTACTTCAACCATCCAATCAGGTGCAACAAATCGTGTTTCTTTAAATTTTCCTTACTAATGATTGGGTATGAAAAATAAACACAGCTTTTCATTTTTAACCATGCTAACGGTATATTCACTATTTAAGTTAGCAGTCTATTCCTTTAGTAAATCAACACCTATGTGCATCCTAGCATTAGATTTTGATTCAAGACTTGAAAAAAATCAGTGCAAAAAATTGCAATAACAGAAAAAAAATTAAGGAAGTATTTTTTATTTAAAATTGTATTATTTGGTGCAGCACAATGGGGGTTATTTACGAAAGGCAAATCCACTTTGCACTGCAAAGTCGCTCTAAATCTAAGGGGTAGATCTGAAATGAGGGGAAGCTCTGCTGATGTTATCATCCAATCATGTGCAAGCTAAAATACTGTTTTTTTATTTTTCTTGCATGTCCCCCTCGGATCTACAGTGACTTCACTTCCAATTGCACTTTCAGTGCACTTTCAAGTGAACTTGCAGTGCAAAGTGGATTTGCCTTTAGTAAATAACCCTCAATGTCTAGCACTTCTGCCTTACAGAAGTAGGGTCATCAGTTAAAATACCAACAACGACACTACCTCCTGCATAGAGTTCTCCCTGTACTGGCATGGGAATCCCCTGGGTAATCTAGTTTCTTCTCAGAGACACCTAGTATGTGCATGTATGCATATGCATGTGAGTTAGGGGCTTTGGGTTGTAAGCTCCTTGAGGGCATGAACTGATGCGAATGTACAATATATATGTAAAGCGCTGTGTACATTGTCTGCGCTATATAAACACTGGTAGTGAAGTATAAATTCACCTTTGTTGTGGAAACAAACAACGGTCTTCTGGTCAATTATATGGATTAGAATGTTTTTAGTAAATGTATTACAGAGCCATACCTGCTGCATTTTCCATTGAAAATGACACATGAATGTCATTCACTGCCTATTTCCCGCAGTCACTTTCTACTTTTTGTTTGATGATTGAGCGTCACAGGGGTTGATTTACTAAATGCAAATAGACTGTGCACTTTGCAAAGTGCAGTTACTCTCTGCAAGTGCAGCTCATCCAGAGCTTAGTAAATTAGGTAGAGCTTCACTTTGCAAAGAATACCCAATCACTTGCAAGGAAAATAAAAAAAAATGCATTTTTGCTTGCAAATGATTAGATGATAGAAGTCAGACAAGCTTCTGCTCATTTACTAAGCTCTGGAGCAACTGCTCTTGTAGAAAAGTGTACAAAGTGCACAGTTATTTGCCTTTAGTAAAACAACCCCATAGTCATATGTGTAGCCAGGAGCCCGCTATCTGTGCCTGCAATCAGGAGACATTGTGCAGCCTTAGGCCCCATTCACACCTGAGCAGGGGCGGACTGACCGGTCGGGCAGTTCGGCCGCGGTCCGAGGGCCCGGGTCAGTAGGGGGCCCCATGAGAGGCTGCACACATGTTACAGAGAGCGGAGCCCAGAAGGCAGTGGCAGCACCCAGGGATGCCGATGTAGGGGGCCCGGCAAGCCGGCAGCTTCAATTTTTTGAGGACGGATTTTTTTTTCAGCCGGAAACCTTCGGCGCTGGCCCCTTGCATTGACGCTCACTACAGTCACTTAAAAAAAACACAGAAGCCTGGCTTCTGTGTTATAAGTGACAGCGATCCCAGCGGCACACTCAAAATCCTCCCTGCTCTCCCTGCATATTCAACAGAGGAGGCGGCAGGACGAGAAGGGGGTGGGGTGAGATGAGGAGGCGGAGTGGTGGAACACAGCTCTATCCTTAGAGCCCGCAGCATCAGACGAAGCTTCAGCAGCAGCCTGACCTGTAAGTCCATTTGTCCCTGTCCTCTATATGTAGCGCAATCCTGAACCCTGTCCTCTATACGTAGCGCAATCCTGAACCCTGTCCTCTACACGTAGCGCAATCCTGAACACTGTCCTTTGTACGTAGCGCAATCCTAAACCCTGTCCTCTGTACGTAGTGCAATCCTGAACGCTGTCCTCTGTACGTAGCGCAATCCTGAACCCTGTCCTCTACACGTAGCGCAATCCTGAACACTGTCCTTTGTACGTAGCGCAATCCTAAACCCTGTCCTCTGTACGTAGTGCAATCCTAAACCCTGTCCTCTGTACGTAGCGCAATCCTGAACCCTGTCCTCTATACGTAGCACAATCCTGAACGCTGTCCTCTGTACATAGCGCAATCCCGAACCCTGTCCTCCATACATAGCACAATCCTGAATGCTGTCCTCTGTACATAGCGCAATCCTAAAACACTGTCCTCTGTACATAGCGCAATCCTGAATGCTGTCCTCTGTACATAGTACAGTCATGAACCTTGTCCTGTGTACGTAGCGCAATCCTGAGCCCTGCACTCTGCACGTAGTGCAATCCTGAACCCTCTCCTCTGTTCATAGCACAATCCTGAACTGTGTCCTTCCTACATAGTGCACTCCAGAATGTTGTCCTCTGTACATAACTCAATTCTGAACCATGTCATCTGTACGTAGCGCAATCCTGAACTCTGTCCTCTGTACATAGCAGAATCCTGAAACCTGCACTCTGTAAGTAGCAGAATCCTGAGCCCTGCACTCTGCACGTAGCAGAATCCTGAACCCTGCACTCTGCACGTAGCAGAATCCTGAACCCTGCACTCTGCATGTAGCAGAATCCTGAACCCTGCACTCTGTACGTAGCAGAATCCTGAACCCTGCACTCTGTACGTAGCACAATCCTGAACCTGCACTCTGTATGTAGTGCCCTCCTGAACCTGCACTCTGAATGTAACAAACTCCTGGGCTCTGCACATAGCATAACCCATAACCCTGCACTCTGTACATAGCACAATTCTGAACCCTGTATTGCGTATGCAGTGCATTCCTGAGCCCTCTGTACACTGCACACTATGTACAAAGCAAAGTGTACAAAACAGTGCCTTAGACAGCAGAAGAGGAGAGGACACACCAGCCAGCCACAGCAGGGCCAAGGTGCCAGGCAGTCAAGCTGGTGACCCACCCACAGCAGGGGCAGGGTGCCAGCCAGCCACCCATGGTGACTCCACCCACAGCAGGGGCAGGGTGCCAGCCAGCCACCCATGGTGACCCCACCCACAGCAGGGCCAGGGTGCCAGCCAGCCACCCATGTTGACCCACCCACACCAGGCAGCCAGCCACAGAGGACCCCAGGAGCCAGCCAGCCACAGAGAATGCAAGAGCCAGCCAGCCACAGAGGATGCGGCAGCCAGCCACAGAGGACATGGGAGCCAGCCAGCCACAGAGGACGTAGGAGCCAGCCAGAGAGCACACAGGAGCCAGCCAGAGAGCACACAGGAGCCAGCCACAGAGGACACGGTAACCAGCCACAACTACAGTAACCATAGAGTTAAGGTAAGAGGAGCACTACACAGTGCCAATTTTATTTCTACTTTGTGAGAGGTTGGGGCAGGGCTGAGAGTCATGACACAAGGAGGGAGTCCTGTGAGGACCAGAGTGAATGAAGGTGTTCACTGTACACTCTGTTAGAAAGAGGCCCCCTCCAGGTACCATTATACTCCTTTGTAGTCTTTAATGGACACTACTAGAGAGAGACACCCCCCCCCTCCAGGTCCCATAAAAAAAAGGCAAAATGTAGGGGTGGGGGTCATAGGCAGAGCCTGATAGGGGGCCCTGCTTTATTTGGTCCGGGGGCCCTGAGTGTTTTTAGTCCACCCCTACATCTGAGCGTAGCGTTTTCAGACAGAAAAACTTGCATTTTTACCGCTATTTTTGCTGTGTTTTAATGGCGTTTTTGCCATGTTTTTTATGGCGTTTTGCCACGATTTTGTGCAGGTCAAAAGGTCACTGATGTAAGCAGAAAAATGCCCTAAGCTGCCTAAAAAAAAAGTTCCAGAATTTGTTTGAGTTTCAGGCGTTTTGGAGCTTCTGGCTTTAGGCGTTTTGGAGTGGAGATGGTTCATAGAAAAACGTGTGATTTTGCCGCGATTTTTGCCACGTTTTTATGGCATTTTTGACGCTGTTTTTTTACGGCATTTTGCCGCAATTTTGTGCAGGTCAAAAGGTCACCAATGTAAAAAGCTGAAAAATGCCCTAATCTGTCTAAAAAAAAGTTCCAGAACTTGTTTGAGCTTCAGGCGTTTTGGAGCTTCTGGCTTCAGGCGTTTTGGAGTGGAGATGTGAACCATCTCCATAGAGAATAATAGATTTTTTCCCCTCCAGCGTTTTGTAGCTTCGGGTTTCAAGCTACAAAACGCTCAGGTGTGAATGGGGCCTTACTGTTATGGAGCTATTTCCCTCTAGTGTTGAGCTTGGACTCTGTGCTGTCACATCCTGAATGTAATAACTAAGCAAAGCATCTTGGGATTTGCCTTTCAGCAGAACTACCACTACCAGAGGCTGAGAAGGTAGAACAGACTACTGGGAGAGGAGATAAAAAGGGTTGATCTAGGCCTGGATTGTAAGCAGGAACTCTGTGTTTGGGAGTGCTGAGGCTGAGCTGAAGCCTGTGCAAGAAGAGTCGCCACACGTGTATCCTTGGGGCATCTCTGGACAGCACTGCCTTACTGTCCAGCGGCAGCCTGGTGGCTGTTTCTGCTTCATTTAAATCACGTTGTAGCTGATCGGGGTGGACCGCGGCGTGGTGCGACAGAGGTCGGCACCATCTCCTGAGCCAGCACCCTGAGGGAGAGCCTGTAAAGTCATTTTCATCACCACAAGCATCATCCATTGCAGTGTCTACATAGACACTGTAAACACTATCTGTTCTTTGCCAAAAAATATATTCACCATAGATGCAATTGAGCCTTGTCTACATTTGTACGTTGTTCTATTTCTTTTTTGGTTATATACCGATATGACATTTTGATTGTGTTCTACTGTATTCAGAATATTTCTCTGTGAATGTACATTTATTTGCATATACTCAATAAAAACGAGTTAAAAAAAATGTAGCCAATCATCTGAGCTGGATATGACATTAAGACCCTTTTCACACTGCGCCTAGGGCGTCAGCGGTAAAGAGGAGCTATTTTTAGCGCCGCTTTACTGTCGTTTTAGCTGCGCTATTCAGCCGCTAGCAGGGCGGTTTTAACCCCCTGCTAGTGGCCGCAAAGAGGTTAAATCTGCCCGCAAAATGCCGTTTTGCCAGCGGTATCGCAGGGCTGCCCCATTGATTTCAATGGGGAGCAGCGGTGGAGGAGTGGTGAGTTCACCGCTCCTTCACCGCTCCAAAGAAGCTGCTGGCAGTACTTTTTCTGACGCCCTGCCAGTGTGAAAGGGGTCTTAAGGGGTACACAAGTTGAGAACAAAACACCACTATTTGTTTAAGGGGTGCCACGATTGCGCAAAAGTTTTAATGAGTTTTAAAGATCATAACTGACTGCAGATTGATGAAATAATGAAATAATTATTTTTATTATCGGTTTAGGCCTGTTATTTACTTGCAATTTATAAAAGAAGAAGAAAAGTTACTGTAGCGCTTCCCCCATAAGGGCCGCTGGGTATTGCTTGTCCTCTTGTGCTGTAATGCCCCTACAAACTCCTCAGCCCCTCTGAATCTCTAGGTTCAGATATAATACACACCCCTTAAAAATAACCTCAGACACAGTATAAGCTGAACTGAGCAGACTTTCTGTATTGGCAAAACCAACAGAGGGTGCAATAAGTGTATGTCAGCCAAACCCTGGGACAGCACCCAAAGCTGGTTGAGTTGAAATCTCAGCAATCAGGTATTACAGAATAACAAGCAGACAGTTAATAAATGATAACGGTTAAATATGCAGACAGAATAATAAACACTGAATAATTGGATGGGCCCAGACAACTCAGTTGTACTAATGTGGTAACTAGGGGAAGAGACTGGCCTACAAGGAATTCTACTCCTATTGGGAGGGGACTCAAGCAGTATCCAGGCCAGTTCACACCCTGCAGATGATGGGATAAAGGTAGTCCAAGTGTCGGGCCTGAAGTAGTCTTGACCTGGATGTTAGAACTCAAAGTGTAGGAAAGGGGAAATCCTCAAGGAAAGAGTAGAATGTTCTAGCAGTCAGCAGATAAACAGAGAGTATGATAAACGAGACGATTTTCTCTGAAATCCAGAATATGATGTCTGCATGCAGTGTCCATGTTTGTATGTTGTGGACAAGAAAGGAACTTGGGCTTTAGCCCACTCACTAAATCCTGAAGGCAGTCAGCACACTCAGGCAGTAACACTGAGTCTTTACCTTCAGACAGGCAAGGATGGATGCAGCATGTATGTGGATTCGGCGGACAGCTTGGGAACCCTTGGCACGTCTCTCCATCATAAGCCGCATGGGTGAGAGTCCTTTGGTATTCCACAGCGATGCAATCCCTCACAGGCAGGTACAGCAATGCCCCAAGGTGGCTGACAGGCCGCGAACACAACAGCCGACACAACACACAACAGTCGGGTGCCTACAGATCGATCCCCGGGAAGAGAGAGGGAGCCTGCTGGAAACACTTCATTTTATAGCATCTCCCATAATCCCTCTTCTTGATTAGCAGCTTAGAAAATTAAATTAATACCGCGCTAGAAATAAAAAATAATGAGTGGAAAAATATGTGGCAAAAGCTGCAGCCAGTAACCGTACAATATCTACCAGGCAACAAGACAGCAGCTTGTTAGATGTAGTCTGAGAGAGACTCAGCAATCCAGTTATGGCTGAACACAGGACTACACATCCCACAGGCCTTTGCTTCCTGGCTCAGAAATGTAATGCAAACAGTCTAAGTGTAGCATTAGAGGGAAACAGGAACAGTCTGCGCAATGGAGGTATTGTCCGCTATATTCATACTACAGTACAGTAGCCAGCACCTGGCTACCTTACTATAGTGGAAGAGTTAACCTACCAACATGAAGTTTGAACAACCTTTGTAAGTTAATAAAAAGATATTTCCACTTGTGCATTACTTTTGGTAGAGCCCTCACACAAAATGCCATACCAACACTTCAGCTTTAAATTAACACTAGTGAATTACTAGAGATTACAAGGCCACCACCTTGCTTTAAAATAAAAAGACGAGGGTGACTCCTGCAGTAAATCAGATCCAAACACGTGACACCACCTTCACCTTATTCAGTAAGGCCATCCAAACAAATGTTACTGTAACAGTTATTTCTCCTTAAATTTTGTAATACATCTGGAAGTCGGCACCCTGATTTCCTTTAGTTTGTCTTCCCAAGTCTGCGTTCATGATTTCCCTCCTTATAAATGGCTAAATAAACCTTATGAAAGAGTTTCCATCGTATGACTAACCTTCCTGCAAACATTTCTCTGTTTTTTTATTTTTTAGGGAGGGGGGCTATTTTTCTTTCTTTTTTTTTTTTTCGTTCAGCAAATCCTAAGAGCTAAGCTTTGAACTTCAACCAAGTAAAATTATACCCTATAAACAATGGCATTTGTTGATTGGACAAAAAGCTCTATCAATATTGGTTTTGGCTGGCAGAATTGGCTGAATTTCCTTGCAGAAATATGCTGCTTGTGGTGTTAAAATATTACAAGTTCCTCAATATGTGGCTTCATTTTCTTGGAGCAGAGCCTGCGGAGATGGTCCAGCGTTTCCTACAGAACCCTACCTACAGGCTCGCTTCAACATCTGCTACTTACTGTCTCTTATCCATATTCACTGAGTATTTGTCAGTCTCTCATGACCCTTATCTAGGCAAGTCAGAGACAAATAGAGAATCATTGCGTCTGCTTTTGTTGGTTTATTTACAAGGCTCACAGTGAAATGTTTGACATCAGCTCAGAAAAATCTGGTAAAGCAAGCTAATTTATTTTCTTAAAGGTTTTGCTTAACAGGTGAATGAAAAAGCCAGTTGTTTACTGTGTACATTTACAGGATTAGGTTGGTCATATGTGGCTTGAATTTCAAATGAGTTCTGGCACTACCTGGCATGACAAACTTCTATTGAAAGTTCAACTAAGTAGAAAATTGTAGTTTAAACAGGGACTGCATCCCATCAGATGCAGTCACTGTTTGGGTATTCTAGCAGTCACAGGTGATGCAGTTGCTTGAATACAATAGCGGGCAGCAGAGATTCCTCTGTTCACATTGTTTATTATTCTCTGCAATGCAGTAACGGCTGTCCATTTATCATCCAAAAAATGGCCCGCGTGCCGAACATATTCACCTCTAGCAAAGGTTTTTTGCAATAACAGCACAATTGATCCAATGATGAAGCCCTGCTGTGGGTGAAACATGTTGGTGGCATGGTTTTGGGTGGGAGTGAGCGGTGTGCTTTCATTGCAATAAACCCTGGCTGGAGTCGAAAGTCTTCATTTTGTGTCCCAGTATTTAAATGGTGGACTACAGGAGAGCAAGAGCAGACTCCAGGTGTCAGGGAAATCATATGCATAATCGTGCACAAAGATGTGCACTTGCTAATAAGAATTCTCAAGTGACAACTAGAGGTCCTGTAACTGGCACGCATGCGCATAAGTATTAGCGAGTGACGACTAGACACTCCTGACTCGCTAATGTATCCGTGCATGTGCACATGCACATTAGCGTGAGTGTGCGTGAGTACTTGGCGCCCTCTTGCCTATTTAAACTAGCTCCATAGACCAGAAGATTTCTGAGCGGTCTTCAGCTTCTACCATCTGTGCCCAAGTCCTGTGCTTGTTCCTGTGTATACCCGGCCTGTTTGACTCTGCTTGTTTCTGATACCTGATTGCTGACCCGGCTTGTGACCCGACTCTGCCTTCGGCCTGCTGTTCCGGTACCTTCTCTGCTCGCCTGATACCAACTCTGGCTTAGCCCTGACTCCTCTCTGGATCCAATTCTGTACCTCTGCTGCTTGGCCGTTACCAATTTCTCCCTGCCTGACCACCCGAGACCCTGCATCCACCTCCTCTCCAGCTTGGTTGCTGTCTGCACCTGCTGCGGTGTACCTGTATCTGCCAGTCCACCAGTCTGCCATCTGTCCTGCACCTGTTGGCATGTACCCGTATCGGCCAGTTCACCAACCTGCCCACTGCTTGGCACCTGCGGCAAGTGTCTTCTCTCCAGGATCTCCAACCAGACACCCATGCCACTCAGTGCCCTGTTATATCCTGTCACCACCTTCAGGAGAAACAGGACAGGAGGTGTAAGGGAAATCCATCCCATTAGCTCAGCCTCAACCAGGTATGTGACACCAGGGCCTTGGGTGTTAGGTGTTAGGTGTGCTACCACATGTTACTGCAAGATGGCGGAGTAAATAGGCCATTATTTAGTAAACCTCTTGGTCTCCTGCAACTTTTGCCACTAATGCGTGTACCTGTTTTTCAGCTGCCTGTATCCCCAAATTCCCGATTTATTGTGAAGATCTACAGGCACTGCTGGTGAGCATCCTCGTAGTTCATTCAATCTTCCTGGACTGAAGTATCCGCCTACCTGTTTTTGGAGGTATGGGTAGATAGCTACACTAACAGTCTGAAAGAGCCTTATGCCGCGTACACAGTAGTGGAATTTACAATGGGAGCTTTTCATCGTATATTCTGACCGTGTGTATGCCCCATCAGACTTTTTCCGTCGAAAATTGAGACGGACTTAGATAGAGAACATGTTCCATATTTTTCCGACGGAAAAAATTACTATCAGAAAAAACGCTCGTCTGTATGCTGTTCCGACGCACCAAAAAACGCATTCTCTGAAGCAAGTACGAGACGGAAGCTATTGGCTACTGGCTATTGAACTTCCGTTTTCTAGTCCCGTCGTACATGTTGTACGTCACCGCGTTCTTGACGGTCGGACTTTGGTGTGACCATGTGTATGCAAGACAGTTTGAGCAGAATTATGTTGGAAATCCGTCGGAAAAACCTTCAGAGTTTATTCCGAAGGCAAAACCGGTCGTGTGTACAGGGTATTACATTGCACCCAGGGTCTGCTGAAAAAGTACAATAAAGAAATGCTGACAAAACATTGCATACATAAAAAAAATAGGTAAAAAAGCTTTCCTATGCATATAGTATACCTGCTGTATTAGCACTTGCTAATTTCTAGAGATTAGGAAAAGGTATTTGCAGGCCACCTTTGGAGATTAGGGATATCTATACAGATACAGATTCTCTCAACTCGGTAACCCATATACTGTACATTCTAGGATCCCCCAGCACTGTTACCTCCTACACCCCATATTTTCCCCCAGCACTGTTTCCATCTCTACACCCTGGGTACTCCCCCTCCAACACTGTGATGGGCACAGTCCCCTGGACCTCTATAACAATGTTGGGCATGGAGAAGGCAGTGTGGAAGAAAGAGCAGAAGAGAGCAATGGCTGGGACTAGCAGGAGCAGAGTTCTTCCAGGCCCACACTTGGGGGCATCCTAATTCCAGAGGGATTTATTTTTATAAACCAAGTGGAACTTAATGAACTTAACACTAGTCCATTAATCTGTGTTTTATTGCACTTGTAAAAAGACATGTACGCTGCTGGAAAGAATTGTAAGCGCAGGACATACATGACGGGGTGGAAGTAACTACCAGACTGGAATAGGTTAAGTTAGGTGCTGGTCAGATGAAAAAGAACTTGCTCTTACTGGATTGGAGGAGTCACGGGGAGATGGGGAGGAGCCATGTGATAATATGGTGGGGGTGGAGAAGAGGCACATCTGTCGGAGGCAGAAATCATGGTGGAACGTCCCTCCCTCCCGCCCTAGTGAAAATGTTTGGCTGTGGTGAAGAAGACAGAGTCTGCGGTCGGGTCCTTGATGATGGGTATACAACATGAGGTATTTGAGAATGCGGTGGGACCCATTGCAGGTATGGAGTCCTCACGGTTGGTCTGGTTCAGTCTAGACTACCTGGTAGTAAGGTGGTAGGGGTCTGTGGTCAGTTAGCAAGTCCTCAAGGCGGTATTTGGAGGCTGGGGACGGGAACCTAAATTAGAGGTACCACAGATTCCAAGGTTGGGAAGATGGGGTCGTTAGGGACCAGCAACCAGTTATTCGGATTGGAGCTGGAGTATTTAATAATGTTTAATAGTTTATTTTGGTTGTGAGTTAATAAATGCAGAACCGGCCATTTAAATCCAATACAGTGTCAGTGTCCTTATTTATTAATAAGTGGGAGTGGGAGGTACAATTTTGAGTTGGGGTAGTAAGTTATCTGAACTACCCTAGTCATGCAGAACAATGCATAGACACATTAAAAACAATTGTTTTCTATGTGTCCTATTTACACTACAACACTGCGTTGACCTGCATTGCATTGCATTGTAAAACACATGTCAACGCAGCGCAATGCAGCACAATGCAAGTAAAGAAAAAAAAAACTTGCCTTGTTATTATTGTGTCCCTAACACACAAACAGAAACAGGATGTGATGTCACAGGAAGCTTTAAAAATGCATAGCATTTTAATGTGCACTAAAACACTCATCAAAGCAAGTTAACGTGTGTTAGAACACACATAAAAAGGATGGAAATTTACATCCATTTTCCCTGCATTTTACTGCAAGTCAGTGTGAATTCAGCTCTAAAGCGGAACTATACTCATCTCTACTCCAGCGATGCAGTGTCCAGGAACTCCCTCAACAGCCATTGATATCTTTGGCTGTTCTTCTTCTAGGTCCAAATATTCAGCCATATTGATTGGCCTCTCTTTATTTCAATATTTCTTTATTATAAATTAATCGAAAGTTGTACAGAAACAAATATAGTAATGGAAGAGAGACATATCATATCAGACTCATGACTGGCCTCTTTTGACAGATGCTGAAATTGAGAACAGGCAGGTAAGAAACTGGCTGATGTCACATGGTGACCCCACCCCGTATGATGTCACAGTGCCGGGGGATGCTGGGACTGTGACATCATAAGGGGTGGGGTCCCCATGTGACATCGGCCGATGACCCCGCCCCTTGTCCCTATATAAGTCACCACGTCCCGGCCATTACAAGCGGAGAGATCGTTGTGTCAACATCGGAAGAAGAAGGAAGAAGCAGAAGAAGCAGAAGGCGGTGGCGGTGACAACAGTGACAGCGACAAACCAGAAGACCAACGCTAGTAAAAGATAGCGGAGGCCTGGCAGAAGAAACGATGAGTGGGACAAGACACCCGAAGTCGAAAGAAGACCCACGGGCGGCAGCAGCGACGAAGGAGAAAGCCAGGCTCCTCCGCTAGTAAAATAGCGGTAAAGAGCAGAATAGCGGAGGAGCCTGGCGAGAAGACCACCGAAGTCGGAAGAAGACCCCCAGAGCTGTCTAATAAAGTCATTTAAAAACCTGTGTTGTGTTTTTTTTAACACTTTTTCCCTCAGGTGAATGGGTAGGGGTACCATGTACCCCATTCTCATTCACATAGGGTGGGGGGCCGGGATCTGGGGGCCTCCCGTATTTGTTGAGAAATCATTTTGAAAAACACCCCCTAGGTTTGAGAAAGACTCAATCCTACCAAATTCATCTCTTGTATATTATGGGGAAATAAGATTTCAATTCATACTTTAGAGTAGACACTCTCAACTAATTAGTCGCACAATCATACCAGTTATGGAATCTACATACCAAAAAATACAAACTGATATCTAACACACCCCCACATGCTTCTTTTGTTGGAGACCCAAAATTACCCCTTAATACACATAATACTGAAGACCTCATGGTGGATTAGTAACAACCTGACATTCCTCTATAATTTTATAGAACGCAGCAACTTTGCCTCATTCTCTTCACTAAAATCTAAACATCAGATTCCCAATGCTGAGTTTAAAAAATTTCTCCAAATTAGACACTTTTTTAACACATATTTCCAAACAACAATCTCACATCCTCCATCATTCTTCAAAAGCATTTGTCTAAAATCACCAAGAAAAACTGGACTGATTTCAGAAATATACTCTAATCTAGTTAATAACGTAGAACAAAACAAACTTCCCTATATGCATAAATGGGAACAAGAATGTGAATTCACGTTTACAACTGAAAACTGGGACAATTGCATCAATAATCTACACAAGTGCACCAAAACATTCGCAATTAAAGAGACTGCAATTAAATTATTCACAAGATGGTATTATACTCCAGTTAAAATTCACGCCATTTTCCCCACAACCCATCAGACATGTTCAGAGTAGGGATGAGCCGAACACCCCCGGGTTCGGTTCGCACCAGAACTCGCGAACGGACCTAAAGTCCGTGTGAATTTAAGAACCCTATTAATTACAATGGACGCGAACGTTCGAAATCAAAAGTGCTAATTTTAAAGGCTAATATGCATGTTATTGTCATAAAAAGTGTTTGGGGACCTGGGTCCTGCCCATGGGGACATGTATCAATGCAAATTATTTTTTTTAAAACGGCCATTTTTTCAGGAGCAGTGATTTTAATAATGCTTAAAGTGAAACAATAAAAGTGTAATATTCCTTTAAATTTCGTACCTGGGGGGTGTGTATAGTATGCCTGTGAAGGGGCACATGTTTCCCGTGCTTAGAACTGTCTCTGCACAAAGTGTAATTTTTGCAGGAAAAAAAGCTATTTAAAATCACTCGTGGCTAATGAATTGTCGGCTCCCGTAACACAGAGAACAGTCATTCATTGAAAGTCATTGATAAAAAAAAAAGCGTAGGGGTCCCCCCAAATTCAATTACCAGGCCCTTCAGGTCTGCTATGGATATTAAGGGGAACCCCGGCCAAAAAAAAAAAAAAAAATGACATGGGGTCCCCCTCAAAATCCATACCAGACCCTTGAGGTCTGGGATGGATTTTAAGGGGAACCCCGGCCCAAAAAAAATTGCGCGGGGTCCCCCTCAAAATCCATACCAGACCCTTATCCGAGCACGCAACCTGGCAGGCCGCAGGAAAAGAGGGGGGGACGAGAACGGCCCCCCCTCCCTCCTGAACCGTACCAGGCCACATGCCCTCAACATTGGGAGGGTGCTTTGGGGTCCCCCCCAAAGCACCATGTCCCCATGTTGATGAGGACAAGGGCCTCGCCCCCACAACCCTGGCCATTGGTTGTGGGGGACTGCGGGCGGGGGGCTTATCAGAATCTGGAAGCCCCCTTTAACAAGGGGACCCCCAGATCCCGGCCCCCCCCTGTGTGAAATGGTACCCCTACCATTTCACCAAAAAAGTGTCAAAAATTTTAAAAATGACAGGAGACGGTCTTTGACAATTCCTTTATTAAAATCGTATTTCTTCTGGTCTTCTTCCTTCTTCCTTTCTTCATCCTTCAGTTTCTTCAACTTCTCCTTCCGGCATTTTCTTCCATCTTCTTCTTCCATCTTCTTCTTCCTACGATCCGCTTCTTCTTGCTCTGGTCTTCTCGTCCGGCATCTTCTTCCATGGCGTCGGCGTCTTTTCTGGGCCGCTCCGCGCAATGGGAGGCTCCTGCTGTGCGAGGCTTCGCTGCGTCTGACAGGTCTTTTATAACGGAGGGCGGGGCCACCTGGTGACCCC